>VDFB02271358.1:192804159-192894995 GCA_007258455.2 Sequoia sempervirens
TGTAGCTATAGACCCTAAACATATAGATAATTGGAATATGCACAAATATATGAACAAAGGATCTTACAATTTAACAAGTTTAGGTATAATCCTTTGTACCTTGACCAGCATTGTGAACCAATAAATTACAAAAACTAACCTATCTTTATCTCAAACATGCAAAGGGGTGACAAATGAGCAAAAAGTAGGCTTATCCTTTTCATCCCTTAAACTCTATAAAAATAAACAAACCCTAATAATTTATACCTTGAAAGATGTTCATTATTTTTATGATTGAGTTCCAAATCAAATGCAGTCTACCCAAGATCAAAGCCTAATCCTATAGAAACAAAGTCAACCCCAACATAAATGTAACACTAACATAATAATTCCAATTTGGATGAATTTAGATTGCATCCTACAACCTTGTTGGAGCTCTAAACCCTTAGTTGCCTTCAAGTTATCAATACAAATCCCATTCCCAATTATCTTATCTCAACTTACATACCTCACAAATTTAATTCGAAAGCTTTGCCAAGGTTTCCTAAAATATAAAAATGAAATTGGAGATAGAATGCAAAATGATAACTAGAAATGTCTTATTATTGATTTAGGATATTACTTGATGCTAAGTAGCTACAAATAATATGTGAATTAGACTATATTTCATTTCCCAAAGGGATTTACAATGGTTCTTGCACACTAGTCTTTGATATTTGCCTACATATAGACCCGATTGGTATGGAGCCTAGTATCATCTTTAGAGCTCATAGAGCAACCTTTACAATTCCTAGAAAATCACATTTATAACCAATGAAGCAACTCAAATTAGACCTAGGCATGACATCTAGCATAGGCCAAGCCCCTTGATTTTGTAAATAAACAAGCATAAAATAATATGCCACAAGATATTTTAAACTTTTCCCTATGCCTATCCTTATTCAAATAAACAAAAAATGATTCCCCAATTTTACTTGCAATTCTCATGAAATACTTTACCCTTGCGTAAAAATTAGTTTATTGACATGGATTTCACCGAATAGGTGAGTAAAATGGTTCTCCAAAACATACCCTTTCATTGGCAAGTGAAACTACATTTTAAATCAAGCATTCTAGCATTCAAAAATCAAAACTATCAAGTTCACTCTACAACTAGTTTGACATTTTATAAAATAATTTACTTGCAGCCATTTTTCTTACCCATATTACCTGCATTTAAACTCATTCCACCCCTACCCTTGAAAACAATTTTCAAACCCCATGCCTCCCTCCTTTGCAATAACCATCTATTGTAATGCCATATGCGCCAAGGCTTGGTTGCACATTTGCATTCCACACTTCAAAAATCAACTTATTTACTTTCTGAGCTAGTCCATTCTCTTGCTTTGTTGCAATCTATTTCACAAGAAACTTGCAATTGGACACATTGCCTCCTTAATTGGACACTTATTTCTATGACAATGTATTCTCCTCTATTACAAAGCATTGTCATGCAATGTTTGGGAATTAAAACTCATTGTGCAGGGCATTTTACCTTTGTCATACACCATTTCCCATGCTTGGGCGTTTGAAGACTTGCCATAGCATTTGAGAGCATGCTTGAGTGCTCAAAATCCTTGTTGTGGCGTTAGATCAATTGCAGGTCATTTTTTAAGAGTGTTGGGCGCTTATAACTGTTGCAGGGCACTTCTAGACGCGAATACAACAATTCTTTACAGTTTAAAGTGTTAAAAAATTGCCCAATCGCCTTCCTCCACATGTCAAGAGTGGATTGCAACGCTCCACTTCACCACAGGGCTTTTTTTAACACGAAAAACTTCAGGGAAAGTGGGAACTTTAATAAAACTCACGAATTTCACTTGCATGTGAAAAGGCAATTTAAAGTGCAAACTGTACTGTAATGTATACTAGTGCATTCCTTCTTCCTCCCTACGTAAAAATGAAGGCATTGGAGTCATTCTTTGTCCTGGGCCTCACCCAACTCATTATACCCAAAAAGAACTGGTGGTAGGGGAGAGGATTCAGTAGTTGTGCATTCTAATTATTCTACGTGGAAATTTCAAATCACTCCCAATTTTTTACAGCAGCTTATTTGGCAAGTCTCCTACTTATAACTTTTGTTTTCAGGGCCACATCATCAAATATGATGCCATATCAGCATGTTTTTTGTCAAGGTGTCCAAAAAGGCCCCAAAAAAAAGTGAGACCAATACTTGTGCATTCACATCATGATTAGTTGAGCACCGATGTGGCATCACATGATTGATTGCTTTTTAGATCAAAGGAATACATTTTGTTTAATTATGGGTAGTCAACTCACAACTATCATACATTATATAAACAACTACTAGCACAACTATTGAAACATGCTCAACTAATGAGTCCTCTCCCCTAATACCAACACAGAAGAAAAGATACAGACCATTGTGTTACCTCTTTAACGCTAATAAATCAACACCAATTAACTTTGCATATATAAATTTTCTGCACTCAGCTTTCCTACAATGAAATACTGCAGCAGCTTTTCTTACACCCTGAACATTATTTCTTCATTATGCCATTGCATGCCTCAAGTTAAAATAAGCTACTTAAACATAATCTCTGGTAAACATGAGGTACAGGTAGTGGGAGAGGTTTGCCATTTTTCAACATGTGTACATATATGATTCAGATTTCACAAGGCATTCTTAAAACACCTCAAAAAGATGAAAAACAAAACATCTAGAATAAGTTTCTACCTTCATGACTTTTTGTGCTGGCTGGGGTAGGGTCAATGCTCTGTTCTGGGTTTGTACAGGCAAAGAGTACTGTTCTTTTTTCTGTTTTTTACTATTTTTAGGACAAATTCCCTTTTTTTTTATCTTCTGAGATGTCATGAGGCCATTGGAGGTGCCTCCAAGAGTTCCCAACTGCATTTCGCCATCTCCAAGGCATATCCGACATTAAGCAGCCTAAACAAAAGAAGCTCAAAGCTAAAGGATTTTATCATTCAAGTTTTGCTTGTAATCATTTATCATTCAACAAAAGATGCATGATTTAAACTTGGAGGATCGTGGATATTAATTTAAAAAACAATAAGGCTATGGGCATTTTGCAACGTGAAATACTCCCCATAATAGAACTACTTTCCCTACCAGTGCACATGGATAAAGATGAGTTGATAGTCCACAGACAGCATAGACTTTAGCTCAAGCCATTAAGTTAATTAAAGACTATGAAACCAGCAAACTGGTTGCTGTAACTTTGTTTTAACAAACCTCATAATGGTGATCCATTAACCCTCCACAGAAAATGTCAATATTATCAAAAATTAAAAATAATTGATATTTATTAATTATGGTTTTATATGGTTAAGCTTCTGGGCAGAACTTATCATAAAGAAACAGTACACCTCAACATTTCAAACATGAACATATAAACTGTTGTCAGATGAAAAGAGACAACGTGGTGTGAAGGAATACAATCCAGACATCTTATACAGATAACCCAAGAAATAAACCACTGGAAACTCGAACCCTAATGACAGAGAGCTCCTTCCCCATAAGAAACAATATATTAATTTGTAAATGTTGGATAGGCTGCTCACTAAACACCAAGAAATATGCACCAACATAAATAGACAAATAACTCCAGTTCTGCAATGGTAAGATATAGTTAATTACTTTAAATAATTTTTATGTGTTAATTTATTAAATTAGTTAGCCAAAGGAGACTAATTGGAGAGACTATTAATCAAGGGACCCCAAGTTTTCACTTACAATCACCCCATCGTTCCCATTTAAGTTATCAAGGAGAATAGTTATCTCCAACGATCAATACTCCTAATGTAGGTTTTTTTTTCTGAAGATAACATTGGCATTCACTGAACACATGCAGTGCTTTGTCATGTCATCACGTTCCATCTAATTATAATATAAATCTAACATGTCACTGAATTAATTATATCAAAACCCAAACTATCATAGAAATGGTACTTTTGAATTTTCATCCTACTATCGTACATTTACATATCAGAATTAATTACATACACATCGTCTCTTAGTATTCCACAACCAATCTAGTTTACCGAATTCATTATTTTCATCTGCCACTTTTGGGGAGAAGAGGTGGCGGCGTAATTTGGTAGTGTACGTAAGGCAACGCAGATGGTAATAATGAATTCTTACCAAAGTAAGTCGCGTGCCTCGTCTCCCCAAAAGTGGTAGATGGAAATAATGAATTCGGTAAATTAGATCAGTTGGGAATACTAAGAGATGATGTGTATGTAATTAATTCTGATATGTAAATGTATAATAGTAGGATGAAAATTCAAAAGTACCATTTCTATGATAGTTTAGGATTTGATATAATTAATTCAGTGACTTGTTAGATTTATATTATAATTGAAATATTATGTCAGAGTAAAACTTTTGATTATTTGTTTGTTGATGCAAAATGTGATTGGAAAATACAGTTGATTCTATGAGACAATGTATTTTGCTACACCTGTGGAAAAGTAGATGTTCACTTGTGTTTTCCAATCACATTTTGCATCAACAAACAGATATTCAAAAGTTTTACTCTGACATAATATTTCAATTTATCTTTCTATGTTCTCAGCTAAGGAAGAGACAAAAAGGAGATGTAGATTTTAAGCAACCTCTGGACGTGATCAAATACCAGTTTCTACAACACCATGAAGGGGATTTCAGTTGTGCCAAACAGCTACTATCTTTTTCAAGTTTAAGATGTAATCGACACTTTGACACTTTGTATTATGGGTTATGTGAATTGTTGGTTGCTCCAGCATGCTCTGTTATTACTGGTTGCCATGGTTATATGATCTCCTTGTGAGTTGTTCTCTTGCAGTCTTTAGTGTTGCTTTGTTCATTCCTTCGCAGTCCGTCTTTTGGACTACATTCTTTTTCTCATTGTATTTAGTTCAGCTTTGTTTAATATAAAAAAAAATGTTAAGTGCTCCTTCCATGTGTCTCCTTTTTATTGCAGCATTGAGGACTCCTCGCAGCGCATCTTTGGTTGGAATGGGAATGAAGATTATGTGTTGGTCTCATTTGGCCATTAAAAATAACATGAGCCTTTTAACATCACATGGAAAATAAGCAAAATAAAGTTAAACTCCATTCACAAATTGTTCATATAAGTTTATTAAAGCCTCCAACTTTCTGACCATCGCTTCCCTTCCAAATGCCAATATACATTACATTTACCTCTTTAAAAAAAAATAAAAAATTATTGCCCTTATTTATTTAACCTCATTTTTTTTAAATTCGCCAAATGAAGGAAATTGTTTCAAGAGCTCAAATGACATGAAAATTTGCAAGGAGTAGTAACATTTTTTGGAGAATCTTGTACGATAATCGAAAGTCAAAAAAAAAAAAATCAATTTTTGGAAGCTCCTTTGTAATGGCAAACAATCTACAGACACTTAAAAAAAAAGTGTTATGACCACAAAACTTACCCAATGACCATCAAATTTAAACTGGAGAGTGATGATGACATATGAACACCTCTTTCATTGCGAGAACTAAGAAATTTTCTCATTTTGATGATGCTTTACAGACCCATTCATAAATGTCAGAATATTAAATTTGGGCTTGAAACTCATTCAATCACCTTAAAAATGAGCACTCGATTTTGAGATTTTAATGGCAAATGTTTTGGGCTAGCCTATCATCCGGGGGTCTGAAATAAGCTTGAACTTCATCAAACTGATGGTCAATCTGCATGGGAAATGGGGCACAAAATTTTTTTCCAATACATCTTTAGTATAAAGAGCTATTATGCAATACTAACCAATTGAGTATAATGACAAACATTGGGCATTCCTAACTATATCATCACTAAGGCATTTGCATAACCAATCCATAAAGAATCAATATCTTGATGGGCAATAAGAGCGATCAAATTTTAGTTATTATATGATTCAAATATGCTACATAACCTCACACCAAATTGTACAAATATACATAAACATAATTGGGATTATTGTCTTCAAGAAGGGGTGAATGATCTGCATGCTATTGTGAAAGTGTATGTGCCACCAAACATTAGTATTGTAAGAGTTGGATATGGAAATAGCCAGCCAAGATCTAGAGGACAAATGTAAAGCACAAAGAGAGAGAATATCAATATGACAAGAATAAATTGTATTCCTATCAATTATGCAAATAGAATTCAATATACAATGTATGAGAGACCCTTGGTTAGATAGCCAAGGTGAGATATAGGATTAGACATGTGATCATGACAAATGTCTTAATCCTATGTCATGTGACAACGAACTCATCAAATATTAAATGACCTAGGAAAAAGTATTAAATGACATGATAAGATCACATGACACCTAAGACTTCTAAAAAGATTGCTAGGACCTAAATAACTTAACATGTGAATAGGACCTACTAGGTGAACTAGTTAGGTAGGAAACCTTATTCACACCAACACCCCCCTTAAGTGCAACTTAGGTAGGAGGAAACAAATGCAAATGATGCAAAGATGAAGATGGTGTTGGATCCTGACTACTAGGCCATGTTAGGTACCCATGTACAAATGTAATATGTCACAAACAGAGAAAGGGAGAAAACCCAGTTGGACAAAACTCCTTCCTGAAAGAGAGATGAAAATAAAATGTTCTCAATGAAGAATAAGAAGAAACCCCATACAAGGAAAAAGACCCCCCCCATAAGAGAGAAGAAGAAGAAAGGCTATGCACCCCCCCTCAAAGTAGTGTCTCCTACAATGATGGTAGATGTTCAACAATGAATGTTGAAGATGATCCAAGACCGTCGAACAACATTCCTCCCCTTAAGAATGTATGTAGGATTTCTTCCCATTCCTGAAATGAAGAAGAGGGAAGAATAACATGATGTGAGATGTCTTTGAAGTATGCTCAAATGTCTCCATGTCGATGTTGAAATCTAACACACTCCAAATAGGCATTTTAGGCCACACTGTTGAAGAGGACAATCAAAAATCTAATAGAGATGAATGTAGAACATAATCCAAAGACAAAGGTATCTCCTCTAAAGAAAAAGAAGCATCCTCCAAATATTTTCCAAAAGTATCCACACTCACACCAAATCAAGTGAAGAATGATCATGTAGAGAAAGAACAAGAAGATCAAAGTGTTATCTCACAACAATTGAAGAAGGATCATTTCCATCAAAGAGAATATGAATGCAATCAATGGTGTCTCCCAAATCTACAATATGAGACTCCACAAACAAGTTTGAAATACTTGTCAAGAAGTCATCCCAAATAGCCATATTTGAAAGACAGTGTATATCCTGCTACAATGAATCACAAGAAGCCATATCTATAGCAACACAAGCATCATCAACTGCAAAAATAGATGGAGGAGATAAAATGTATGGTTCAAGAACTGGATCATATGTGAGCACACCCAAGTTCAAGTAACCAAAATTCTCCTCAAAATCATAGTCCACACTAGAAGTGTGATAATCATCCAAAGGATCAAAGTTGTCATTAGGAACAAAGCCTAAAAAGTGTATAGACAAGATGCATGATCGACCATCCCAATAGCAATGACCTATTTTCTCTCCAAGCCTCTGATGATAACTTAATCAAGAGTGAATTCCATGGTCCTCCTTGCTCTACCATGAGTGATTTGATATCTATAGAAAGGAGATTATTTTTCAAATGAGGTATACACAAGATATCATTGAAGGTGTCATCTCTGATATCAATAGATCCCCTCCCAATTACATTCACATAAGTATGATTGCTCATCAAAATAGGTGGCATACCACAAGGCTCAAAAGAAGAGAACATAGACTATGAAGATGTCATATGATGAGAAGATCTCAAATTTAGATGTTGTCTCCTTGATCCATGACTTGTAGAAGTACAAAGAGCTTATCCTTTATTCTTATTTGTCCCAATAGTATGCCTCTTTTCCTTTTCAAATTCTATATGTTTAGAAGAAGAAGTTGAAGTAGACATTCTAGAAGGTAAATTGATTTTGTTCTTCACAAGAAGATGTTTCAATTCATCAAGATCCTTCTTATAATTGTAGTGTTCTTTAGGTCCATCCTTCTTGCAATATGCACAAGTATGCCTCTCCTTCTTAGATGATTCCCCTTTAGAGAAATTTTTATGTTCTTATGTGGAATTAGATGTGGATGTGTATTCTTCTTAGGCTTGTTCTTTTTCTTTTCTTTACCACTTGAATACTTCTCATCTTTTGTAATCAAGGCATGAGATTTTGAAGACTTCAAAGCACCCATTTGAATAAGCTTATCTTGCTCCCTAGTGAGTTGCGTAGAAAAATCTTCAAAGGAAGGCATCTTAAACTCACTCCCAAAGGCATTCTTTGTAGCATAAAAATTAGACACAAACACTAAATATTCAAGTCCTAGCTTTGAAAGAACACTTAACACCAATTGTGTATATGAGTTTTCAATTTTATAATCCTTCAATTGTGTTCTTAGTGACTTGAGTTTGGAGGTAAAGTCTTTAGTGTTGTCAAAATTACATGGATTGAGACTTATTAATTCATTCTCCAACAAATGTCCTTGAATTTCATTTGTTTTCTCAAATAAGTTTGACAATGTACTCCACATAGCTATGGGTGTATCCAAGTGCTCAATGTGAAATAACAACTCAGAAGAGACATACAAGCACAAATAGCCAATGGATTCTTCACAACTATTCAACCACTTATTCTTTTTAGCTTCGTCATCTTTTGGTTCACCATCAATCCCATGAACTATCCTATATACAACATTTTAACTCTTAGCAATTTGTTCAATTCATATTTCCATTTAGGATAGATGTAAGGTGTTAGAAGTGGAATTGTAGATGGCTCCATGATAAAACAAGAAGGAAAAACACAAATCAAGAGCAATGCAACCACAACCACAAGAAGAATCCCCCCAAATTCGTTGAATCAAAGAACCCCCCCCCCCCAATATATATATATGAGCTTGGTACTTTATGATTAGTGCGATTATAGATGCTACTTCAAGCCAAAAACAACAAAGTGGTCTTGATCTTCAAATGTTAAATTTGGCCACAAAATCAAAGTACATTTTTTGCTATAAAATAAAATCAATTTGATCACACCACTAAAAAGTACACAAAAAATTATGCACTTTCAGAAAAAAAAATTGTACCCAAAAATGTCACCATAGGAGCGAGAATGGAGTCTCTAAAGTTCCCAAAATGAGAATGGATCAGCAACACCTATGAGAATCTATAATTTCTAAAAAATCTAGACACCAAAATTGAAAACTATCTGCACCATTGTGAAGAGCGAAAAATTCTACCCCAAATATAAACAAATTGCTCGCAAAAAGGAGGTCATGAGCCCGAGTTATGTGAGTTTGAATATCACCCTTCAAAAGAAAAATGCAAATGGAGAGGGGGGGGGATTATAAAGACCCTGTTGATGTCAGCAGGGAATATTCTTGGAAAATTCTACAGTTTGCAAGCTTAAAATCGATGGCTTCTGAGTCATCACGGGTCGGTGGGGTCAACTGGAATATTGCTAGAATATACCTTTCACCCACCAAAATATTCTTTTTGGTGCCTGTACAGAGGGTGAAATCCATTCTAGAATATTCTTATCACCTATTTTTCATTGTCGATATATTAATTGATGGAATATTCAAATAAACTGTCGGTTTTTCTTTTTTGTCATTTTTATTTAACCATTTTTCATTATTGTGTCGATGGTGGGACATGTGGGGACCACACCACATGGAGGCCCCATAGGCCTCCTGCATACAAACGCAGTATGCCTGCAGGTCTATGGATTTGGAGGTTCACAAAAAAAATTGATTTTTTTAATAAAATTTTCTTAAAAACCTTTTGAATTTTTCTATTTTTCAAAAAATAATTTTCAATTTTTTGTATTTATTTATTTTTTAAATGTCAATTACAATTTTTTTACTGTACTGACTACAATGATGGCACAAGCGACTGTATAGTTGTATGGATGACCGAATTGAGGATATTTTTTCTCTGATGGCCCCGAGTAAAGATGTCTAATTTTAACGAATTGACTATCAATCTTGTAGTTTTCCGGCCTTCTAGACACAATAGCAAGGTCAGATTTGACCCAAAATGCTCCAAAATTGTAGCTACCTTCTACATCTGGCAACCACTCTTTAGCTTCAAACCCTCATAGATTTGGCTTCATATGTCTGATTTGGACAAAACTAAAGTCAAAACTAACTTTCTCAAACACCTTGAACTCAACGGTGAGCTCATATTTTCACCAACAAGCTCCAAAATAAACCTGCAATACAAAACCATAAAGAGGAACCCCCCAAAATCTGGTATTTATATCAAGTTTTTTGATTCTCTAGATCATTATATGATACAAGAGAAGAGAATACTCAAATTCTCAAGATCTACTAAGATCTCTAAAAAAACATTATAACCAAAGGGACCCAACTTGCTCTGATACCATGTAAGAGTTGGCTATGGAGATAGCTAGCCAAGATCTAGTGGCCAAATAGAAAGTACAGAGATAGAGAATATCAATATGACAAGAATATATTATATTCCTATCAATTATACAAATATAATTCAATATACAATGTATGAGAGACCCTTGGTTAGATAGCCAAGGTGAGACATAGGATTAGACAGGATCATGACAATTGTCTTAATCATATGTCATGTGACAACTAACTCATCAAATATTAAATGACCTTGGAAAAAGTATTAAATGACATGATAAGATCACATGACACCTAAGACTTCTAAAAATATTCCTAGGACCTAAGTAAAATTAACATGTGAATAGGACCTACTATGTGAACTATTTAGGTAGGAAACCTTATTCACACCAGCAAGCACCAAAGTGCACAAGTTCTTGCACCATATAACAAACACGTAGCACTAGAAACCATGCCACACATTTGTGTGCAAATCCTTGCTCCATGTGTCATATACACAATAATTGGAACAATATCATGCAAATAAAAAGACATCACCTAGCTTGTATGCAACCTTTTATATCATGTTTAATTCACGTAGTATTAAGGGTCATGCTACACAATGTTTCCAATAACCCTTTCTTCATTTTGTAGCACACTTATATCACTATGTGTTGGTGCACACCAAGAACACATTTCATAACTTAGCGAAAAATGTTGTACAACCTTATAGATCACCACACAATAATCTTATAGATATTCTATAGTTATTTCATGACATGATACTTGTTGGCACAAGACACAAATAGAATCCTACCAATTGAGAGATAAAATGTCATATATGGGATATCAATTGAGTCAACTTCCTAAATGAATCTTGTCTTCATGATCATGTACATTTGTAATGTAAAAAGATAGGTATTGATAGGTAGACATTTAGATAAGATATATATGAGTAAATGAGCTACCATACATCTCCATGAGAGTATGTCATCTACAAAACACATAGATTATAAAATAGTGTGCTTCGATTCTTCTATTCTTTTTATATCTAGACCTTTTATCTCCACATTGCTTCCACACACTTACAACATATCTAGGCTCACATCTAAGGTTTTATCCCTCAATCCACTTGAGGTTCAAATCACTCTACCTCATAATTCCTTAATTGATGAAAAGTAAGTCTCACCATCTTCTCTATTTAGTGAGTTATCCCTCTCTTGATTGAAGTTAACACATATCCTCTTACACATGTGTCACTAGAATTCATCTATCCAAGAGACTATATGTATAATTTTCTTTTGAATCACTGATGAGTGGAATAGCCTTTGTGTTTCTTATTCATATTTTCTTTGTTATTTTGAGAAATTTGGTTATTGTAATTACTAATAAGATATTTATGGCCTTGAGCAGATTTCTTAGGAAAAAATAATATTTTATGTGTAAATGTATTTTACTTCCATGTTGACTATGTGTTTACTCTGACATACATGACTTGTTGTAGTTCACATATAAGTCATATTGGGAGAAAAATGTAAGGGTGAAAATTACATCCTTAACATGTTTCCCCTTTCATTCTAGACTCACTCGTATCATTTTTTCCTAACACAATAAAATAGTGTCCAACTAACATATTTTTGTGCATGAGTTGGCATCTAGCTTTACCTTAAATTAAAATTTGAGTCCCTATCCCCTAGTGGTCCAGACCCAACCTACACACCTATTTATTTTCAATGCAGTTGAAAACCAAATATGTGCTTTTATCATAAACTTTAAATTTCCAATTTAAATACAAGTCCAAGCCAACTCACTTCCAAGTAGTAGTTGCTCACTATCTCAAGCACAAAATATTTAAATTATGACACTAGGGTATTGCATAAGAGGAAAAACCCCAATTCACTTCAGAGATCTATCCTAAGCATCGTAACATCGTATCATCTAACTACTAGAACATTTGAGTGCTTTGCATTGGCATCTAAGATCATAATAACATAATAAACATGTGTATTTTTCCTTGATGTGTCTTCCAAATTATTTAAGATTTATTAAATTGATTCAAGGTTTTGACGAAGGTAAAGGAAAGGGAACAAGCCACTTCCCACACCTAGCACAAAAAACTCTAATGGTGTCTCTAGGCACCAAAAACTCTAGACAACATAAGCAAATATATTTTTGAAGATTAAAAGTGTAGGGATCAAGACCACATCAAATGTCTAGAATTATAAACATTGGGTCATAATTGTGGGTGCATATAGATCAGCTTCACAACTATAAAAGTGAACCAAGATAAAGTGCATATCATATCTCAATATGTTGAAATTTCATTGTCGTAGATCTAATAGCATAAAGTATGATTTAATCACTAAGCACGCGCTACAACAAAACATCATTTTACCACTAAAAAAACTTTATAACGCTTGCAACTTCTTTATCAATTTTAAAAAACACGTTTGTATAATATTTTTTTATTCAATGCAATTATTTAAGGGAATCTAATTATTAATGTTTGTTTACATCTATTTATCTTAAACAACACTTTATGAAAAATTGTGTTATTTATTTTCAACGTTTAATCACTATAATAATACTTCAAAACTATCTATTACAAAACTATAATGAGTACTTAAATATAACAGCTCCAAAAACACAAACCCACATAAAATTATTCATGCCCAGCAACTAATCTACCTCACCTACCAGCCGAATTTTAGGGGCCCTCTTAATTAATCAGTAAATTAATTAGTTCATTAATCCGTTCATTAATTAGTTCATTAATACGCCTTTCATACCATCTCTACATATAAAAACTTTTCAATAAAATAAATAAATAAATTCATTTGATCTATAAATTAACAAATATGTGTGTACAATATAATTATATCATAATTCTCACTTTTAAATTGTCTACAAATATTTGCTGCCCATTATTAGTTGTTATAATAATACTCTCAAACAAAGATTAAAAAATTTCATTCTACTCATTACAAACTTCTAATGAATAAAATAAAACTTCATAAACATAAGGAGTGAAAATCTGAACATCATAGATTGTAGATGGATTTCTCAAGGTTATGATAGTGTCGCTCGGTAGTCAGTGTAGCACAAGTGTATTGCAAGATCGTTGTTGTAGGAATCTAAAAAGCCCTAAACCCAAGCATCCACAAGATTAAAAAAAAGCAAAAAGGAGGAAGAAAAATATAATGATAACAAACTAGTAAAAGTATCCCAATCAAAAGTATAAAGTCCTAAATCTTTACAACTTCCCTTAAAGAAGTGGGCTTTTGAAAAGGTCTAGGGTAAAACTTAAAGTTGAGCCAGCAAATCTCATGATTGCAGCCGACAATGACTCACATGAAATAAGGGAAATGGCAAAAATGGTATGATTTGCAACACACGTATCTCATAAACACTTTGGCCCACCTTTCCTAGGAAAACTTGATGGATACTCCCATGCCCATTTGACCTCCTTCCTAACTCTAAATTCTAGCAATAATGGTTTCCACGCACCAAGAGACAACGTGAATCCAATGAAGGCGGGTACTGCAACAAAACTGACAGAAGCAATGTTTGAAATTGACGTGTGCTTAGCTGTTCTTTGGGGGTTTATTAATTATTTTGAAGGCACTTCAACTTCATAGGAAAAATCAATCTTTATTGTTAGTAACTAAGTCCTTTGGGAGTATTAATGGTGACGTTGGAAGAATTTATTTTTGCCGTTTGATTGTAGAAATTCTTTTAATTGGTTCAATATTTATTGAATTGGTAAATGCAATATTCTTTTGTGCATTAATTTTTCATTCACTTGTGAGTTGGTGAGAAAGGGGTGAGGTATTATACATGTAATTGATTGGGATCTTTTTATCTTAATGTTGATCTTCGTCATTACAATTGTGTACAATTGTGTATGGTATATATGGACAAATCTCTATTTTTATGTGATATTGTTATCATGATTCAATCCTGATAGCAATATCACAATTTGACACACTCTCTAGCCTATTTTTATTCCAAAATTGTTCTCAAATGACTTGATAGGTTTATGTTGAAAGTCAATTATTCTTTTATTTTACTTGTTGAACTATTGCTAGAAGATATCTTTTGGGTCACTTTTTTAGTAGATTTCACGTTGAGTGGTAAGCTTGTTGGTAATGGAGTTTGAACCTTCTTTTTTTTTTGTGTTTTCACAACTGCATTTGAAGCCCATTTCATTCTAGGGGGGGTGAAAGAGAGGTTTACCCCTCCCTTTGAGATTTCGGGGCCGCACACCCTGATGGGGGTTTGAGGGTAGTGCCTTTGAAGCTAAATTTTATATATCTTTTCATTATAAATATGGATCGTTCATCATTAGGTCACAAATTTGATAGTAGAGATTATGTTGGTATTCCCCCCTAGAAAGCAACCCTCTTTATGCACGATAGTATTGTATAACGACTATGTATTGTGTGGGGAGACCATAAGAGAGCAAAGAGGAAGTTGCAACATATGCGATGTAGGTTATCCCTTCATTTTGTTGGATGGAATAAAGGAAGGATTGTTGTTTCTCCGTGGATGTATCCCATATTGGGTCAACCACGTATATTTGTGTCTCTATATATTTATATTTTATGTATGCATTCATTTTATTATATATTGCTCTATGATCCTATTCCTAACAAAGTTGTCACACCCATGGTTGAAAAGTGCAATTTTTCCTTAGCACGTAATTGTTGAGTCATAAACCCACTCTTGCACATATTCAACATATTTGAAACCAAGAGCCATGTCTCCACCAAGGGATTTGTTGGATTCAATTGTGGAATGATGTCATCAAGTGTACTCCTTTTTGTGCAGTTTTGGGTACCAACTAGCATTTTTTTGCTACCACTCCTATGAGGTCACCACCTTGGAGTTTTTCCGACTTTGTAATCGGGAATGACCAAGCTTCAATAATAAAAGTATGTTGCATATAATCATTCAACTTGGGGAGATCAAATTAAATCCCACCTTCATTGGCACAAGATTAGGGACAAGGTTTCCAAAGAATTGTTCAAATCCCTTTGTGCTTGTCAAACCTCTAAAAAAACTAAGCATATCAAATTCAAGGCATTGTTGTTTCCAATAGTATATGAAAAGACACCCTGGTTTCTTTGGAATGGGAATGGTTTTAGAAATAGGATTCATCAACTAGCAATTTTGTTTAGTGGTCCCCAAGTATCACTTAACAATATGAAATTTTAGCCAAATTTCATTGGATTCATGTCCTAAAAAAATGTCATAGAGGGACTCATTTCATTTCAAATATTCAAAACCACCAAGAATTAAATTCATAGGGCCTAGTTTCAAGGTCAATTTTAGGTTCTCCAACCTTGCACATGAGTCTTTTCATACCATTATGGAATCAATCCTTCCTAAGATGCTTCACAAGATTGGGTTTATATGCACCAATCCCTATGGAAGGATTAGAAATGGTATTTTGATGCCCCTTTCCACAATTATAAGCCTTGCAAATGTTATTCATGGCTCTCTCTACACTTGACAATTATTCAAAAGCTCAACTACAAATGGGTATTGAGTCCATTGTCACTTATTAACAATGCACATTTTTCTTGGTGTTTTATCTACTCATTAGATCTTGTTTGATTTATATGGGTGTTCTAAACCCCACTATTTTTTTATGGTCATTTAGACACTCTCAAGAATCTTTTTTGGTTTTTTCTATGGGCTTAAGATGTTTGGATTTGTATTATAAATTCTTTAGCCAATTTCAACCTAAATCATTTTCATGGCACATGATTCCTCTACGTAATTGGTCAAAAATTCTAGCTAAATTCACTCAAATTTGGCATGCTTTTAGAGTGGAGATTATTTTCAATATATAGAAAGATTAAAAAAATCAACCTTTTTTTCAAGATTTATTGTGGATTCTCATTTTTCATTATTTTCTAAAGCCTTGATTTGTTCTAATGTGACACTATAGATGCAAGTGCAAGCTACAAAAATTTCCTTGAATGTTGCTCATATGTAGACTCTTATTGAGACCATTGTCACTATACTATCACTCATGTGCCACATTCCCACTCTAGTAGGGGTCCTTCCCCTCCATGAAGGCAAAAATATGGTCATAGTCACAATGATAGATTTAGGTATCATTCCCATGGCTCATATGGCTCACATGGCTCTCCTTAGCATAGAGAATGCAGTTTGTTCCAATAGACACATGACTAATCTATTTTTTTGAAACCTATGGAAGGGTGTTTTTGGGTGGCCTTCCAATGAAAATTTCTACAAGTAAATCTTGTCATTTCTCTTGTTTGAAATAATTCCATTAAAAATATAAAGAAAAATAAGATGAAGGGAGCATCATGGGGTGGGAGCCTATTCCAATTGGTCAAGAACTCCTAGATGGTTTTCCACATCCTCCTACTAGAATAGTACTTGCTACTTAGCAATTTTACTTTTTTTTATGATATTTTGTGTAAAATTTCTCCTTACGTAATTTTTTTAAAGTGTCATGTCATTCTACCTATTTTTTTAAACTTAATATACAATATTTTTATAAATTAATATAAATGGACAACTTTTTATTAAAAACAAAGAAGGGTTAAATTAATTCCTTATGGAATGTATATCAAAATAAAGCCTCAAGTTCAAAGTAACTTTATTTTAATGTAGTGTTATATATTATAAATAATATATTATTTTCTAAAAAGTAGAATGTGTTGAAATGAACAAGACAACTGAGAGGGGGGGTGAATCAGTTGTAGCAAATTAAACCTTCAAAACCCTCAACAGTAATCAGATCCATAAGCATTCATCAAACCCTTGTTTTGTTAGATTGATTAAGCATGAAATGTAGATAACAAAAATTGAAATCACAACACCATACATAAGAGAATACCAAATTTACGTGGAAAACCCAATGAGGGAAAAACCATGGTGAGGATTAGCTCACAATTTATAAGTAATAGAAAAACTGATACAAAGAGGCTCACTGCCAGAATAGGACACACTATCCAAAAGGCTCATAACCAGGGCTCATTTCCACAGAAAGAATACAAGAAGATAGAAGAAGAATGTTACACAGATAAAACACTTTTGAATGCAACAAGGAGTTTGACACAATTGCTTGCTCAATTTTACAATCTCACATGAAAGATTTTGGATGCCTTCAGGAACCCTAACATGAAGTTCACACTACTTTGCTCAAATTTACATCACGCACATTACTCGCATCAATATCACATCTATCTTGCTTCTTACTCTTTTGTTCACACCTCTTGCATCAACACCATACATATTTATATCAAGCTCTACCTCAAAAACTTTCTCCAATGTCAGCCACTAGTTGTTGGAAATACAAATTCAAAATGGGTCAGAACCTAAACATTCTTACAGAGGAAAGGAACAAAAGGTGACCTATATAAATCCTTAATTAGGACCCAAATAGATCTCAAAACACTTCAACACGCTTCCACAAGCCTCACATGTAGTGTTAAACACAAGGTCAACCAACACCCGTGCAAAAAACCATAAACATTAAGTGCACGCTTCCTTAAACCAAGCTGAAAGTTTCAGACAACATAATTCACTTGAACTCAATCTAGAATAATCCATGAACTACTTAAGATTCATCAAACACTTCATCCAAGCTCACATCAATAAATACTTCAACTCAAGACAACTGGTAATCCTTATTTGCAGACTGATAAATGAAACTCACACTGTACTACACCAAATCAAGTAAAAAATTGAATAAAGAAATAAAAAAGAATTATAATCAACTTCCCAAACATGCACAACTTGAAGCCAAACAACAGAGAAACATGGAGCAAATACATTTCTTTCGGGCCATAGAAAACATTGGTGAAAATATCTCACACTGTACAACAATCCAGAAACCCAAATTTTGAATATAGCAACCTTTGTCAACCTTGAATAACTTGTAAGATCCACACAAGCATAGTATCAACACTGAAAGAACGCATAGCACAATACCAGAGCACACTATAAGCTCTTGCACAACATAGTTTACTCTATTTATTAAATTTTTGCAAAAGCACTTGGAAACCAATAACAAAGACATCATCTCAGCTCATTACTTCATTCCAACTCATCGTCAAACTTTGCAACATAATAATAGCTCCATGTACTCACAACACTTCCTCAAAGTCTCAACTACACATGCACAACCTTTTTCCCTCTTTTTCACAATTTTTTTAATATCCTCAACATCTTCATCCCATAGTTGACATCAATGACAACACTAGTCATTAGAATTCCTGTTGACATCAAGGACAACACCATCATACTTGCAACAGAATGAGATCACTTTGTAAATCCATATAAATTAGTTTTGTTAAATTTTATTGCATGGTTTAAAAAAAAATTATATAAGTAATACTTTTATAAAAAAAAAAATATGAATTAAGGACCAAAAGAAATAAATTTAGTAATATGAGGTGGATCATTGTCTTACAACTTAGATTCTCACCTTTATATATAGTATATTTTACCTATTTGAAATAGACTCCCAGTCAATATTAACATTATTTTCTTCATTGTATTCCTCGTGCTTATGCTTGACATGAAGAACTAACTAAAGTCAAGAAAATAAACTTATCTTGACTACCAAGTAAGGATCATCTCATATCACTAAGAAGATGCTAAAGAAGGACTTGATGACCAAATTGTGAGAATAAGACCAACCAATGCAACTCTAAGAATCATGTCAAGAGTTTTCACTATGACCTCACCTAGTGCCTTCATGCATGAAACAACCATGAGGTGGTGAAACAAGAGGAACATGAGAAAATGTTGGAGTAAATAGGTCATCACCTAATAATTAATTATTTATTGGTTAATTATTAGGCCCCTTTTACTTTAGTTACTTAAGTTAAACTTAGGAGTACTTTTTTATTATTAGATTGGGATCTTTTTTAGGTCAAGTTGTCTCATTGCATAGGATTAGGACACTTGTCACAACCTAATCAAATTAGGTCATCTAAGGTTTGTACTTTTTATTTTATGAGCATTCATTTGTACTTTGTAATCACCCATATATTCACATTCAATACAATTATAGGTTAATCTCAATATCATATGCTTATGTGGATCAATTGCCCTCTCAAAGTTGCATGAGCATAATCAATGCTTTGATCTCTCGTTTGTGATAGGTGTTTTGGTTATAGGTATTTTTGGGAGTTGTAGAGTTCACTATCAACTCCAACATGGTATTAAAGCTCCAGTTCTATGACTTCCTATCTAAATTCTAAAAGATCTAGCATCAAGAGGTAAAATCAACTCATCCTGTCCAGCAAAATTTACATCACCGTTGAGTCCAAAATGATAAAAAACCTAAAGATTTTTTGTCATTTCATCATGAAATTTGGAGAAGTTAAAAAAAAGGAAAAGGAAATTATTAGTTGGGAAACTACAATCATATGTACAGTTGTAAGTCTATATGTCATCATACAACCTAGCCACCATTAAATTTCTTCACAAGTACAAAGTTTTTTTTAAAAAACTTGGTTTTTATTCAATATTTTTTCTAGGTTTTCTATAAATCAAATAAAAATAAATAAAAAATCTAATTAAAAAGGGGTGTACCTAGGGTACATAGGCTTGTGGTAGGTGTACCCTACCAGGTCACCCCAAAATGGGCCCCACCTGCAGCTAGCCAATGATACCTACCATTCTTATCATCATTGCTTGATTCCTATAGTCTTTTACATATTCTCACTCGCACGATTTAAAATATGTCACCAATAGCACCAAACCTATCATCTGACGATAGGAATTCAACTCAAATATTTTGTTTAAGAGGATCTTCAACAAATATCCTACCAAAAAATATATTTTGGCAACGACCCTACACCCAAGATAGAATATTTCGTCTATATCACATATTTTGACAGCTTACAAGTGTATTCCGACTGGATTTTTCTAGCGACAAAGGGGAATATTCTTTGAATATTCTCTACTGGCATCATGCTGATTTCAATACTATATGGACACCCCTTTCCCCATCTTAGCCCCCATTTGACCTAAAGGAGCTATTTTTTTCCTTTTGGCATAACTTGGGCACACAATGTCAAAATAAGGAAAACAAGATATCATACAATATGGTTTTGTGTACTTTCCAGTGGTGTAGGTCTCATCATTATATTTTTTGTTGGTTCATTTTATTCTTATTAAAATTTATATCATCATTTTTTGCTTTCAAGCTCATAAATTTTTCTTGTATATTTTATTTTTATGATTCTTGCGGCATTGAAAAGTTATTTTAGAGCTCTTTAGACCCATTCATGCACTTTTTCCAAATTTGGCCCAAGTACATTTTATTCACTTTTTGTGATTTCACATTTTTGTCAATTACTTGGACATCTTAGCACTTGGAAATGATTTGTTTGCATGAGATGACTTTATTTGATTTGCTTTACATGCATTGAGGTTTTATGTCTTTTTTTTTCCTTTAAGGAAGTATCATGGGTTTTTTCTTTGTCCTTCTATGGTCATCCTAGAAAAGGATAATTATGAGTCTTGGTGACACAACATCCAGACATGACTTAGGTGGCTTGATCTTTTTCCTTATCTTTATGGACTCATACCTACACAAGATATACCAAGGAGTAGATCAACATGGGTCATTATTAGTGATCATGTTGTAGGAGTGATTTTTCTAGTGTTGGTCATGACACTATATGTGTTGTATCGAACATTGATTGTCCCCACACACTTTGGAATTGACTTTGGGATATTCATGGAGACCCTCATATCTCTCCATTCCTAGAGGATCTTGTTGCAAATTATCTCATTCCTCTTGTAGATGCAAATTGTATACCCTTTGATGATGATACTTTAGAGGAGCTTGAGTATATCATAGGCCTTGCATGTTTTGATGGTTCAAAGACCTATCTTCATATTCCCACTCTTCAAATCAAGAATCAATCTTCATCTTATGGTGTTCATGATTATCTTAGTATCGCCACATCTTTGGTCCCTATTGGTTCAATGTAGCAAGACATCCATCATCTTCCAGACATAGCTAATTGGGATTTGTATCGTGTAGGCATATCATACTTGTTTGTATAGTCTCACATTACATATATTTGGAGGATTAATTTGAGAAAATTCATCCACTCTTTGTTGATAGCCACATCATCGTTGTTGACCTATCATCTTAATCACATTTGGAGCTTGTTCTATATCAATCTTCATTGATTAATGAATTGATTGTTGCAACTTGATAAGCTTGGTTATCATTGATGTCAAATGTATGTATGAGATTGTTGCAATTTGGTTGTCATTGATGTAAGAGAGTTGTTGATGTCAAAAGTGAGTTACAGTATGGCTGATTCGTTGTCAGTCTCTAAGAAATGCTTCACATTTCTCCACTGGTGATGCTTTGCTCCCGCGATTTGGAAGATAGCTTTTTGATGTTTCAAATCATGTGTGATCTAAGTTTCAGATCATTTGAGTTATAGGAAAGGTGTTTTGGAAGTGATAGTTTGAAGACTATGTTAGTTTTATGAATATGCTCACAGAGGTGCAAAGTTTGGCTTTGTATGAACCTCTGTGTTTGCAAATATGGTTGTGTGATTCAAAATATAAGTTCAATGTGTTATGAAGGTGCTATATCCAAAGTTTCATATCATTCTTCCTTTTGCAGAGAAATTTGTATGTGACAAAGTGTAGCATTGTGTTGTCCGGTGGTTGGTTTCATGTCTTTTGGCTTGCGTCAACTTGTTTCCTGAAGTTATGAAATGGTTGTATGAGAGTGTTCCTGAATATCATGTGATTTTTTCCATTACTCTGCAAGATGTTTTTTGGTTTCTTCGGAATAGTCTGTGGTCCAAAATGAAGGTGTTGCTAGGTTATACTTTTTCCTGGCCAAATGAGGTATGTTGAAGGTGTGTGCCACAAGTTCAAGATTGTGCGGAGTCTAAGAAGTGTTTGAAGGTGTTGTATGGGTCATGTTGATTCATCTTGATGAATCATAAGTAATGTTTAATATTTCATGTGTACCACCAAGTTGTAAAGGCCAACATGCTACAAGTTTCATGTTTTCCTGCTTAAGGCCAACCTAATTTGAATTTGTGAAGTGTGCAGATGTTGTTTGTTAAAGACCAAAGTTGTGAAGAGTGTTTAGGACCAAGTTAAGTGTGTGTTGGAATCCACAAAGAATGTTCCTCTTCTTGGTGTTGCAAGTAGTCCTTTGGGTCCTTCCCTCTACACGTATCATGTTGCTGTTTGATCTTTGGTTGACTTGTAATTGCAATATTCTTTGTTACAGGTTGACATATGTAATATAATCAATATAATATCATGTATATATTGTAAAGCTAGTTGATCTAGGTCATGTGTTGGTGCCAAGGATGTGTAATGCATTATGATAATTGTTAGGTGACTAAAAGAGAAAGAGAAAAAGTTGTAGACATTGTTCAGATTCAAGTTGATCATATTTTTGTAATAGAAGGGAAGTGAAGAGTGAGCCTAATTTTTTTTTGGAGGCAGTGAGCCAAAGTTAAAACTTCTTGAAGGCTGAAAGTAGTGAGCCAAAGTTAAAAATTCTTGAAGGCTGAAAGCAGTGAGCCAATAAGCTACAAAGAAGACATTTGAAGAAGTTGTAGAAGAGATGTCAAAGTAGAATTGCAATCATCAAAAGAAGGGGAAAATAATAATTGCAATCATCAAAAGGAGTGAGCCTAATTGTCAGATTCAAATAATGGAAGGACTGCCATGTTGTAATATTTTTTGAGCTTTTTCCTAGATCAAGGAGTAGTTTCTTCCTTGGGTTGTAGCCCTAAAACAAAGTTTACAGGGAGTTGTACTTTCCTTGGGAGTGACCCTTAAACCTCAATTCAAGGAGTAGTAGCCTCCTTGGGTTGTAGCCCTAAAAAAGTTGTAATTGTTATTCATTTGTGAGGTTGGATCAGGATAGTAGCTCCTAGTAGCTTTTCTCATCATGGTTTTCCCCTTTGGGGTTTCCACGTACATCTAATGTTGTGTATTATATTCATCTTTCATGTTTTTGTTTGTGCTATAAATTTTAAGTTTTCTCTAGAGGGTTTGAGATTTGATAGAATATTGATTCACCCCCTCTCAGTATTCCAATGTGTGTTCAATAATTTTTATCAGAGCCTAGTTCCTTAGAAGAAGTCTAACATCTTGAGGAAGATCGAAGATGGCAGAAGAAGGGTCTCACAAAGCACCTAGATTTGATGGAACACATCTTTCTTTCTGATGATTCAAGATGGAATCCTATCTATCCTCTTTAGGGGTTGGTATTTGGAAATCTATCAAAGATGGTTATGTTGTTCCTATTACTCCTCCAATTGATCTGACAAAGATTGGGGCTTATGAGAACAATGGAAAGGCTAAGAATTCTATCTTGAGTGGGCTAACAGATTATAATCTTGTAAAATTAATGCACTGTAAGACAACAAAGGAGGTATAGGAAAAGCTTAGTGGCATATATGAAGGATACATCAAAGTAAAGAAAGCCAAGTTGCAGATCTATAGAGGTAAGTTTGAGAACCTAAAAATGTCAGAGGTTAAAGATATTGTTGGATATTTGCTCCGGGTAGATGAAGTGGTCAATGTAATTAGAGGACTTGGTGAAGATCTTGAAGAATCAGTGGTGTCAAAAAGGTAACAAAAAGGTAATGAGATCTCTTCCTAAAGCTTATAGTTGTAAAGTATCTTCTATTGAGGAAGCTAGAGATTTAGATAAATTGTGAATGGATCAATTATATGGTGTAAAGAGCATCGACCTGTATGTGAAGAGATTTAGATTTAGAGGGGGCCACCAACAATCCTGACTGACGAAGAAGACGCTGAAATTGTGCAATGGTGTAAAGATATGGCTAATATTGGCCATGGCCTTCAAGTGTCACAGCTTAAGTCAATGGTGGCCCACATGGTTGGAGTGAGGCCTAACCCATTCACAAATGGGATACCAGGGAGGTCATGGTGGGTTGGATTTCGTCAAAGGCATCCTGATCTGACAATTCGAACACCCGAAGGAGTGGACACAGATCGAGCTATAATGCTGCGGCCCGAAATAGTTTCTTCATTCTATGATAACTTGGAGGAGTTGTACATCAAAATTAATTATGGGCCCAACAACATATGGAACTGCAATGAAACAGGTGTGCAAGCTGGCAGAAATTGTGCAATGAGAGTTATTGCAAAAACAGGGATGAAATGTGTTCCACAATTAATTGCTAAAAGCAGAGAATGGATCACTATTCTAGCTTGTGTTAGTGCAGCAGGTCAAGCTATACCTGGTTACTATTTGTTCAAGTCCAAAAGGAACATTAAAAACTATATTGTTAACTGTGAGCCAAGGGCATGCATGGCAATCCAAGAGCATGCTTGGATGACCAAAGAATTATTTGTGGCATGGTTAAAACACTTCACAAAAAATGTCCCAGGAGGTGTGTCACCAACCAACAGAAAGCTTCTAATCTTTGACGGTCATGGCAGCCATGTGGCATTCAAAATGATTGAAGTAGCAAAGGCTATGGGAATAGATTTGCTCACACTTCCAGCACATTGCAGTCACAAATTGCAGCCCCTTGATGTTAGTGTGTTCTCACCATTTAAGAACTACTTCAAACAGCAAAGGACTATATGGCTCTCTGCAAATCCTCAACTTGACATTGGAAGGGAAGAGTTGGCAACACTTGCCAGCAAAGCTTTTGCACAAGCTTTGAATCCTAATAACATTGCAAGTGGTTTTAGAAAAATAGGAATTTGGCCATTAGATCGACATGCACTTGACTTGGATATGGGGCCAAGCCAAGCTTTCGTGGTTGAAGAGGAAGGAACAACATTGGGAGCAGAAACTGAGGGTGATACAGCTAGATGAAGAGGCACAGTTCATGGCAGCTGAGACTTGTTTGAGGATAGCAGGTTGGAATGAGGAACAGATTGGACAGTTTGTGGATACCTTTTCTGCAAACATTCCCCCAAATCCAGAAAACATTGAGGCAACAAAATTCAACAAGAACCAGCAGTTCGATCATGTAATCAGGCAGCTGAAAATGAAGAGAGTCTGAATCTGCCATCTGAATTTCAAGATGCAGCTTTGAACCTAGGGGTGCATCTCAATTTCACTCAAGTGGATGAAGGGTTGTCCATGCCATCACCACCGAATGTTGATCCTGAAGATGTCATCCATTACTTCACAACTGGGAGAAATTGGGAGGCTGAAAATGATGAAGAGGATGGACTCGATGGTAATGACTCAAGTGATGAAGAGGCTGAATATGTGCCATGCACACAAGTCAATGATTAGCAACCAGCAGGCAGCAGAAGCACTTTTTTGCAACTCCCAATGCAACGAGTGCGCCAATCATCTAACAGAGGTTGCAGTGGGGTCCTACGCCTTAGTAGGCAGTCTCAAATTTTGACATCGGATGATTTCTTCAATTTGCTGAATGAACAAGAGGCACATAAGCAAAGAAACCAAGAATTGCAGCAAAGGAAAAGGGAGCAAATGGCTGAAAGGAAGGTAGAAAGAGAAGCAATCCTCGCACAGAGGGAGGCAAATAGATTGGAGTGTGCTGAAAAAAAATAAAAAATTGTAGAGGAGAAACTGAGGCAGCGACATGAAAAGGAGCTTCAAAGGGAGCAAGCAAAGATTGCTAGACAGTTGAAGGAAAACCAAAAGCAGGCGGAAAGAGCATAAAGAAACAAAAGTAAGAGTACTCCTACAACTCCTCTTCCAAGTCAACATCCAATTTTAAGGGACATGATTAACATTTTTTCTCCAGCCTTTGCAGCTCTTAGTAGCCTACAAAATGGGTCTTCTGAAGGCTGCTCTCCACAGTTACAACTAACTCCAGAGGCAAATCATGCATTGCTTGCTTGTATAGCAAGTGCCATACAGAACAATCCGCAGTCCTCAACATCTTCTCTAGTTGACGCGGAGTCAGTTGACCCCCAAGGACACACCACTTCATAATTAGATCTGTGGATGTCTGATTAGGATTTTTTGTTGTCAAATTTTTGACCTCGAAGTGTGCTAGAGTGTTTTTTGTAAAACCAAATGCTAGTCTATTGTATTGGACAGTCGAAGGATACTAGTTTGTTGTATTGGATAGCATTTGGATACTAGTGTCTAATTTTGTAGAACTAAATGGTAGTCTATTCTCAACTTATCTAATTCGATGTGTTCCAATGTGTTTTTTGTATATATGAAGACTCCTTGTCTTCTTTCCAAGTTAATAATCTATGTTTTTGTGATTCGAAATCAGTTTTGTGTTTGTTGTATTCATCTATCATTGATGTGATTTAAAAATATGACTCACTAGTCTATTCAAGTTCTATGTTTTCTAAATAATGCATTTGGTAAAGGTTGAAAACATTATAATTCAAACTTTGTATTTTTCCTGACATCAAACTTCTTGAAAATTGAAACTTAATAATTCAATAAGTTTCTATGTATTTTCTCACATCAATTTATTTTGAAAATTCTAACTTCACATATGTGTTTGTTTGTTGCATAGATATATATATATATAATATAACTATACATCTATATGTAAGTTTACAATGAATAAGTAAATCCCACCATAAATCAAATCCCATTGTTCAGGTTCATGAATGAACATCATCAGAAAAAAGAACATCATAAATGAACACAATGTCTAGCAGGTCACAGCCAAGGTAAACTCTTGAAAGACTTGACCTGAAATGTCATCATGCAAATTGACTTGCTCTTTACAACCTCCCTAGTTGTGTATACATGCATACATATATATAAATATATATATATATATATGTATGTACGTATATACATACATACATACATACATACATACATACATATGTATACACAACTAAGTATATGCATACATATAACTATACATCTATATGCAACATATCCATAAATTAATCTATTTGAAATTATAAATTTTTGAACACATACACTTGGAAATTAATTTAATTGTAAATTGTAAATGTAAGTTTACAATGAATAATAAAAATGAACATTATAAATGAACACAATGTCTATCGGGTCACAGCCAAAGTAAAGTCTTGAAAGACTTTACCTGATATGTAATCTTACAAATTGACATGGTCTTCACAACCTCCTAGCCATTTGACATGCCTGCCACAACAAACAAATATAATACAACAAACAAACATGGACAATAGTTATTGAAATAAATAAAAAGATATACTAGTTAGTAAAAAATATAGAACAATAATTGAAACTTAGAACAATTTGAACAAAAAATCCTTAATTATTTGGTGTGTTGATAAACACAATTACCAAACTGCCCACCATGAACATCGTTACACCACCTCTCCTTGTTCTCCCATGCCTGCAAGAAAAGATTTACAACCACGGGTAGTCACAACCGAGGCTAGTAACATACAAACATCATATGACCTTTGAAATAATGCATGTACAACAACACATAATTAATCAAGTTCAATTGCGAATATAGTAGTAGAGGAGAAAAATTGTGAATGCCACTGGCTGCTATCCCTCTTATTTAGAAATTTGAATTTGACAATTGAATGCATTCAATTTGATTGTTGTGTTTCAAATATGAATTTGTTATAGCATTTGAATTTGTAGCTGCCAGTTACGTAGGTTTTTAGAGATGATATGACTGAATTCTACACTATATTTGGATTGGATGTTCATTTGGGAAGCCTTATATATCTGTGATTTTTTGCAGGTTTGCATGCATGCATACAGTCATACAAACATACGCATACATGCAAACATTCATAGAAACATAAGCATACATGCATGTATTCATATAAACATATACATACATATAAATTGCAGAAAATCAGTAATATACATTGCAAAGCAGAAAAAACACCTAAATGTGTCACTTTTAACATCTAATTAAAACTCTTTTATCATTCAAATCCGCTCAAAAGTGAATGGGTCTAATTCACGTTAGCACCTTATAGAATCATTTTGGCGCCCATTAAAAATCACTCCTACATATTAATCTCCTTACTAAAGCACCGAACACCAAACACATTACACCCCAATTAATCTTCATTTGGGGTCCGATTGATGCATATGACTAATGTTTTTTTGTGGGTATCCCATCCTATTCATTCGCTTTACCGTGCACTGTCTTTGTAGCTGCACATACATACATACATACATACATACACATATATATATGTATCTATATATGTATGTATGTGCATACATACATACATACATACATACATGTATATATGGACATACATACATACACACATACATATATGTATGTATGTATGTATGTGCATACATACATGCATACATACATGCATATATATATGTATATATGTACATACATACATACACACATACATATATGAATATATGTATCTATGTACATACATACATATATACATATATGTATGTGTGTATGTATGTGCATACATACATACAGACATACATGTATGTATGTATATGCATGTACATACATACATATATACATATATGTATAAATGTATGTATGTATGTATGTGCATACACACATAGATACATGCATACATATATACAACACATGGCGAAAAGGAGTGTAAGAGGAATGATTTATTTCATAAACAAGCAGTAATAATTTTGACATCATCAAATAAACCCTTAATGGGTTGTGAAAGATGCAGAAGAAAATGAATAACCAGTACCATTGTTTGCATTTTGAAAGGATAGGCAAAGGATACACACATATACATCGATTTGTTGAATGAACAAGAGACACATAATGTAAAATGACAAATATATGTATGGTAGCCTGCTGTATGTGCAATGGAAAGTACAAAAATATAAACAAATGCTAGAATGTATAAAGTAAGAAGACACTGCATAAATGAAAATAACTATAAGTACCTACCTGATACTTGGGATATTAGAGGAATGTGCAGAGGATGCTTGTCGTTGCTTTCAATACATACATACATATATACATGTATGTATGTATGTGTACATACATACATACATGTATGTGCATGTATGTATGTATGTATACATACATACATACATACATACATTTTTTGTAATATGAAAGATGTAGAAGAAAATGATTAACCAGTACCATTGTTTGCATATTCAAAGGAGAAAGATGTTAGATGTTACCTGAGGCCTGTTGTATGTGCAATGGAAAGTATGGTATGTATGTATATACCATACATACATACATACATGTATGTACATATGTATGTCTGTATGTGTATGTATGTATGTCTGTATGTGTATATACAGGTATGTTTGTATGTGTATATATGTATGTCTGTATGTGTACATACATACATGTATGTACATATGTATGTCTGTATGTGTATATATGTATGTCTGTATGTGTATATACATACATATATGTATATATGTATGTGTGTATGTGTACATACATACATACATACATGTATGTATGTATATACATGTACGTATATATGTATGGTATGTATGTGTATATGTATGTCTGTATGTGTACATACATACAGACCATACATATATACATGGTATGTATGTACACATACATACATGCATATATGTATGTATGTATGTGCACATACATACCATACATATATGTATGTATGTATGTATTGGGTTTTTCATAAATGTGCACAAGAAATTAACGAAGGGTTTCATAATAATAATTTGTCACTCGTAGGAATACAAAAGTGCATTTTCAGATAGATGCAGAATATTCCAGACAAGGGTTTCATGAGATCAATTCTTTAAGCAAACGAATTTGGAAAAAGCCAAGCAAGGGTTTTCACGAATTTGTTTTGAGATAGATGCAGAATATTCCAAACAAGGGTTTCATGAGATTAATTCATTAAGCACACGAATTTGGAAAAAACCATGCAAGGGTTTTGACAAAAACATATTTATTTTTAATGGGTTTGTCGATTTATGCCCAAAGTGATGGGTTTTTTATAGACATGTGTTCAAACCCACGAAATTCCTGATCATTTTGGAGACAAAATCATGAGACAATCGACTTTACCAGGTCGTATTTAATAATTTAAGCACAATAAAACCCGTATTTGGAAAAACAAAGCAAGGGTTTTCACAAACCCACGAAATTCGTTATCATTTTTGCAGACAAAATCATGATATAGTCGACTTTACCACGTTGTGAGTGCGCCGTAACATGAGGACATGAAATTATTTTACCCCAAAAAAAACCCGTGTATAACGCCAGTACCATGACATTAGCAAAATAAAACAGCACATGGCGAGATGCATGATTTATTTCATAGACAAGCAGTAATAATTTATCAATCGTCGAACAAACCCTTCACAGGTCTTAACCATCGAATAAACCCTTCATGGGTCATGAAAGATGCAGAAGAAAATGATTAACCAGTACCATTGTTTGCATATTCAAAGGTAAAAGATGTTAGATGTTACCTGGAGCCGTGCGCACGTGGAGGATACACACATATACTATTGTTTGCATTTTGAAAGGATAGGCAAATGATACACACATATACATCGATTTGTTGAATGAACAAAAGACACATAATGTAAAATGACAAATATATGTATGGTAGCCTGCTGTATGTGCAATGGAAAGTACAAAAATATAAACAAATGCTAGAATGTATAAAGTAAGAAGACACTGCATAAATGAAAATAACTATAAGTACCTACCTGATACTTGGGATATTAGAGGAATGTGCAGAGGATGCTTGTCGTTGCTTTCAATACATACATACATATATACATGTATGTATGTATGTGCACATACATATACATATGTATGTATGTGCACATACATACATATATGTATGTATGTACACATACATACATACATACATACATACATACATACATACATTTTTGTAGTATGAAAGATGTAGAAGAAAATGATTAACCAGTACCATTGTTTGCATATTCAAAGGAGAAGGATGTTAGATGTTACCTGAGGCCTGTTGTATGTGCAATGGAAAGTATGGTATGTATGTATATACCATACATACATACATACATGTATGTACATGTATGTCTGTATGCGTATATATGTATGTTTGTATGTATACATGTATGTATATATGTATGTAGATGTGTACATACACGCTACGTATGTATATATATATGTGTATGTTCCAGATGTGTACATACATACGATATGGTATGTGTATATATATGTATGTCCAGATGTATATTATATATATATGTGTATGTGTAATACATTACATACATAGAAGAATACATCCATATATCGTATATGTATACACCATACATATATATGTATGTATGTATACATGCACGTATATATGTATGGTATGTATGTGTATATGTATGTCTGTATGTGTACATACATATAGACCATACATATATACATGGTATGTATGTACACATACATACATGCATATATGTATGTATGTATGTGCACATACATACCATACATATATGTATGTATGTGCACATACATACCATACATATATGTATCAGAATGTCACTCGCAAATATTAGGCAAGGGTTTCATGAGATCAATTTCCTTAAGCAAACGAATTTGGAAAAAGCCAAGCAAGGGTTTTCACGAATTCGTTTTTGAGATAGATGCAGAATATTCCAAACAAGGGTTTCATGAGATTAATTCATTAAGCACACGAATTTGGAAAAAACCATGCAAGGGTTTTGACAAAAACATATTTATTTTTAATGGGTTTGTCGATTTATGCCCAAAGTGACATGGGTTTTTTATAGACATGTGTTCAAACCCACGAAATTCCTGATCATTTCTGGAGACAAAATCATGAGACAATCGACTTTACCAGGTCGTATTTAATAATTTAAGCACAATAAAACCCGTATTTGGAAAAACAAAGCAAGGGTTTTCACAAACCCACGAAATTCGTTATCATTTTTGCAGACAAAATCATGATACAGTCGACTTTACCACGTTGTGAGCGCGCAGTAACATGAGGACATGAAATTATTTTACCCCAAAAAAAACCCGTGTGTATAACGCCAGTACCATGACATTAGCAAAATAAAATAGCATATGGCGAGATGCATGTAAGATGCATGATTTATTTCATAGACAAGCAATAATAATTTATCAATCGTCGAACAAACCCTTCACGGGTCTTAACCATCGAATAAACCCTTCACGGGTCATGAAAGATGCAGAAGAAAATGATTAACCAGTACCATTGTTTGCATATTCAAAGGTAAAAGATATTAGATGTTACCTGGAGCCGTGCGCACGTGGAGGAGCTGTGGGGAGCCGTCGCCATCTGCAGCCTTCTCCATCGCCGGGAAGCTTCCAGACAGCGCGCGGTAAAGCGAATGAATAGGATGGGATACCCACAAAAAAATATTAGTCATATGCGTCAATCGGACCCCAAATAAAGATTATTTGGGGTGTAATGTGTTTGGTGTCCAGTGCTTTAGTAAGGAGATTAATATGTAGGAGTGATTTGTAATGGGTGCCAAAATGATTGTAGAAGGTGCTAATGTGAATTAGACCCATTCACTTTTGAGCGGATTTGAATGATAAAAGAGTTTTAATTAGATATTAAAAGTGACATATTTAGGTGTTTTTTAAATTTTTTTTTGGTGGTTATATTTAGGGGGTACTGGGACGTTAGGTGATGGCAAGCGGGCAACACCTCTAAAAGGGGTCTTTTTGACATATGCGCGCATATCGGATGCTACCGCACTCTACGGAATTGCCCAGAAGCCAAAACCTTAATTATAAGATTTTAACTCATGTGCGAAAAAACCCACAAATTTTTTTTCCAATTCGACATATGGTTTGTATTCTACGGTTGCGCAAAGTTAGACCTGGCGGCTACTGGCTCTTCTCCCCTACCTCATTTTTAAGGCTAAAGTGTTGTCAGTTCTCTGCATTTATCATTTATGGGTTTGCTGTTCGAGTAAATGTGCCGAGTACTGCACATAGCTGCCACCCCGTGAATTGGTGAAAGCTGCTTTCATAATTTTGTTAGGAGGGGAATACCCTCCAATGTACATAATAGCTAAGAGAGGCATTGTTCTTAATTAGTTTGTTACAGAAAACAAGAAAAAGGCTTTGACTACTATTGGTGGCAGTCAAATTCAAATGATAATGGTATAGAGTCTCGGAATTCCCCACCCTCTCTCCGCCGTACAATTCTGCTACAAAGCTACAGTATGTTTTCTTTTACTGGTTAAATGTGTGGAATGAATTAGAGACATTGCTAAGAAGGCACCATGGCGTACAAGGGGGGAAGTGGAGAAGGCACACATGCAAGGATTAGGGTGGTGGAGTGGACTGCTGGGATTTTTATGCTTTGTGGACTGTTCATCATATGGGAGGGAGACCAATCTTGGCTCAAAAATGCTCACATATTTCAGTACTGCAATGCCATCAAGAAGAATGTGAATGCTTCCATGGCAGTGGAAGGAGACCACCATGGGCAGAATATTGTTGTATCTCAACACAATGAAGTTGGGCAGTGTAATCTGTTCAGAGGAAAATGGGTGTACGATGAATCCTATGTATTATATTTGAATGGCTCCTGCCCTTTTGCCAGCAATGACTTCAACTGCCGCAAGAATGGCAGACTGGATTCTGGTCATGAAAGGTGGAGATGGCAACCTCACGAGTGTGATCTTCCTAGGTATGTAAATGTGAATGTTATGCTGTAGTTTGATATGAAAACCCGTATAAGGTGGTGTCTCATACAGTAAATCCTGTATAAGGTGGAGTCTCATACATTAAATTTCCTCCCCCTAGACAGATGGTGGGATGATCACCCCCTAGATAAATGGTGGGATGATCACAGGTATTGCTTGTATAAGCTATTTTTCACTAATATATAGATTAATATATCATGGGTGTATCAGGTCTTATTAAGTGCAAAGTCTAGATTTCATTTGGGATGAGTCATGGAGGATTTTGACAGAATGAAAACTCCTCAATCCTTGACTGAAAGTCAAAGAGATTTCAGCCTCAGTAGCAAAACAATCTTGAGAATGACATAAAATCCCCCATTATGTCTTAGTGGTGGCTTCAAAAATTGATTTTTTTCTTACCTATGTAGCTCTGTTTTGTGGTGTGCAGGTTTAATGCCTCACTAATGTTGGAAATGTTGAGAAACAAAAGACTCGTATATGTGGGAGACTCCATAAACCGCAACCAGTGGGAATCCATGCTCTGCCTTTTGAGGGTTGTAGTGCCGCATGATGGAGGCAAAATGAAGGCCAGAGATAATGGCCAATTCCTTCAGTATTTTATAAAGGTATTTATATTTTTTCTTTTTTGAAATTTTGAAATAAGAGATTCAAAACCCATGTTGGGCATTGTTGAGCATTGTTTACAGGGCTATAAATGATGAATGGTAGATTTTCACAGTTCATAGAAATTTTTTATTCATCAAGCTTTTAGAAATGACTGTATATTTTCACTTTCATGTTTTGGATCACATTCTACGATCCTTCATCAGAACTATAATTGTTCTATAGAATTTTCGTGGGCTCCATTCCTGGTGCGGCAGAATCAGAACAACGGTAATGAAACATTAGCGGTTGATATGATCGCTGAACAATCGCAGCACTGGAAAGATGCAAACATTTTGGTTTTCAATAGCGGGCACTGGTGGACTCACGAGGAGCCCTATGAAGGGTAAGTAAGGTGGTCTTTTTCTGCTCATTTTTGTTAGAGCATTCAATATTCCGAAACATATAGAGGGCCACTGGTTCCTCCATTTTTGTTGGAGCAGTACACATTCCAAATAGAATAGAGTTCTAAAAGTGCTGCCTCCATTCTTGTTGAGCAATTTACATCCTGAATCAGGTAAGGGTTAGTAGGGTAATTTTTTTTGTTTCATTCTGATGATAGATCAGGAAATATGAGCCGAAATATTATTAATTTTTTTTATACCAAATCAATATCATAAAACTTTGAAAATTTCATATTTTTAATGGAGTAATCCCTGTTCCAAACCACAAACATGGCTAGCAACTTCCTCTCTTCATTTTTGTTGGAGCAATCTGCATTCACAACCCTATAGGGGGCTAGTAGCTTTCTGGTCGTCATTCTCTGTAGGCAATCCACATTCCAAACTATATAGAGGGCTATATTAGCTCAGCAGTAAGCAAGGGAATGTTGGAGAACAATCTACATTCTGAACAATACAGAAGGCTAGTAGTTCAAGAGGTCCTAGATTGAGTCTTAATTGGCTCATGGAAAATTCAAGATTACTGTATATTTATGTTATAGGATATGATGGGCTTTTTTGGGACAAATTTTTTCATGGAAAATTCAACATTACTGTATATTTATGGTACAGTATATGGTGGGCTTTTTAGGATAAATTATTCCATGGAAAATTCAATATTACTGTATACTTATAGGGTATGGTGGGCTTTTTGCAGGAAAAATTATTTCGAGGAAGGGGGACAGGTCATCCCTTACATGGAAGAGCTTACTGCTTTCGACAAGGCACTCCAGACATGGGCCAAATGGATACACACCAACATTGACCCTCACAAGACCCAAGTTTATTTCCGAGGCTACTCACCTGTGCATTTTCAGTTACTCTCATCCTAATCTCCCTGCTATTTCCTTATTATCAAAGTCTCTATGAGTTTTTAAAGGCATAGTTGTGAATGCTTATGAAAGTTCTGTAAGCTGCAAATAGATTGGTTCATTAATTTGGTTATTGTCATTGATGGTGCAGTGGGAAGGTGTGGGGGAAGAAGACTGGTGGAGGATGCTTCAATGAAACAGAACCCATTCATAAAATGGGACAAGAGGCAGAGAGGATATATGCAGAAAGGAAAAGGATGGAAATAGTGGAGAAGGTGGTGGGAGACAGCAATAATGGTGTGAAAGTGAAGTTGTTAAATGTAACAGAAATGTCAATGTACAGGAAGGATGCTCATGCATCAGTTTACACCAGCAAGTATGCAACCATGACAAACAAAAATGATTATCACTATGCAGATTGCAGCCATTGGTGTCTCCCTGGTCTACCAGATGTCTGGAATAACATACTCTATGCCCTTATTTAAGCAATCTTGGTTTGTACAGGCTAGATACCTAAGAGGGGAGGCAACTCCTAGGGAGTTGAAACCCTTACTTTAGCAGGGGAAGCATTAGGAAAAGGATTGTTTCTCTTCAAAGCAATTCTACCCAAGAGGCACACTTTTTAAGTGTATATCCGTAAAAACATATCTTTGTCTAAAAAGATCTTTATAAACATCCATCGAGTTACAGCTAGATTCTTCCTAACTGAGCTTTCAAGCATTCTTTTTATTTTTTTCTGTTTGTATAGCTGCATCTTGAACGGAACTATAGAGACCCAACAAATCAAATTGCCCCCCCGTACGTGTAATACGATAAAGTTTCTCGTATTCGCAGACGTTTCGCGATAAGAACTGGCAACTGTCCATCTGTCGTAAAGCAACAAATAACCTCGTTCTTAACAAAAGGACTTTTGTCAAGAACCTGGTTGTAAAATATTTTTAAAAAAAATTAAAGAGTAAAATCTTCTAATTTTTATATTATTTGACTTTTTTATATTTGAAATATTGATGTGAAAAGTTGAGTCTTAATTTAGTCTTGGAAAACTTAGAAATATTATATTTAATATTTTGGTATTATGTTAAATAATTTTCATTTAAATAAAAGAGTTATAATTTTAAAAGTTAATGTTAAATATATTGATTTGAAAGGAAAGTATCTAAAATGTTGATATACTTTTCAAAGCATTCTCCCACTTATCAAACACCTTGCAAGATAAAAGATAATATCAACACCATAATCTAATTGCTAGGGTTTGAAAGACCCATAGACTCAACAAAGCCTAAATTTTTCTATGCTCATTGGCTTCATTAGTGCATTTAATTTTTCTAGCATCACCTTCCCATCCTCTACCTATCCCAAACAAAGTATTATTGAACAACGATATACTTTGTCCTCACATGGAAGGCCAAATTCTTTGCCTTGAACATATGACATTTTGACTATCACAATGAATTGTAATGGTTATTGTCTCTAACCCAACATCTAAACACAATCTCTTAAGCTACATGGCTTCTTTACAAGTATTAGTTGTTGTCATGTACTTTGCTTTTGTAGTGGACAAAGTAATCATATGTCACTTACTTGCCTAATTGATTGCACCACCAAACATAGTGGAAATGTATCCACTAGTGGATATTTTCTTCTTGACATCTCCAACTCAATTTTAAACCATAAATCCACAAATAAAAATTAATTATCTATCCCATGTAAGATAACCATTATAGCATAAGGAATACCCAAAAGTTCCCCACAAATACCTAAAGACCATCTTCATTATATCCTAATGTACTCATCCATAATTATTTATAAATTGGATAAGGACTCCCACTATTTTGGTAATGTTTGGTCTTCTGTAACCCATAACATACATCAAATTCCTAATTACACTAACACAAGGTACTTTGCTCATATCCTCCATCTCATTAGGAGAAATTGGACATTGATCAATAGAAAAATATCTCCATCATAACAAGTACACATAATACCCTACAATCTAACATATTTAACCTTTTTAACATTGAGTTCACATACTAACTTTAGTCCAACCAAAGTTTTATTTTCATTCTATCTCTTCCGATCTTCATCCCCAAGATGTATCAAGCTACCCCTAATTCCTTTATCTCAAACTTTGCTAAAAAATGAGAATTAAAATCATAAATCAAACATTTTCTATTATTGAAAAATAATATATATCATCACCACATAATACAATAATGAGAATGTGATCACCATCCATTTTATAGTAGATGCAATAATTTAATTTGGATATCTAAAATCCCAAACTTACCACAAAAGAATCAAACTTTGATACTACATCCTAGGATATTACTTAAGACCATACATAGATTTATTCGACTTACAAAGTAAATGTTCTTTACCTTTCTTAGTGTAGTGCTCCAATTGTGTCATATAAATATTTTTTTTTAAATCACCATGAAGAAATACTGTTTTCATAATTATCTTCTCAACCTGAAGATCATACACTGCAAGAAGAGATAATAGAAATCAAATGGATGCTATTTTTTCTATTGGGGAGAAAATCTCACCATAATTTATTCTCTCAACTTGGAAATAATCTTTTGCAACTTGTTTTGCTTTATACTCCTCAACATTGCAATCAACCTTATTTTTCTTTTAAATTCCCATTTTCATCCAACAAAATTTTATCCATTAGAAAAATATACCAGGTGTTGGAGTTGATAGTGAACCACACAGTTCCCAAAAATCACTTGCAACCAAAACATCTATCACAAAGAAGAGACCAAAGCAACTGATTTGTTATGTAACCAAGAGAGAATGATTGATCTAGAAAATCAATTGTATATGCAATGAATTAATCTGAATTGTAATGGAATTGAATGAAATTGATTACAAAGTACAAATGAATGCTTATAAAAGAAAAATTGCAAACCTTAGACGAGGATTTGATTAGATTGTGACAAGTTCCCTTATCGTATGCAATGAGACAACTTGACCTATAAATAGCCCAATGTAATAATAAAAAATACTCCTATGTTTAACTTAAGTGTAATAAATTAATAAGGGACTTGTTGATATTTCATACCCCCTAATGACCCATCATTGATAACTAATCTGAGAGATCCTATATTGGCCATCTTGTATGAGTTTTCTTTGAGGAGGTTCCTAAAACTGGCTAAGTCCTAATTTTTTGGGATTTTGGGTTTTTGTTTACCTACCTTTTGGCATACCTTCTCCATCACTCCCGCTCCTCTCTTTCACCCTTCTACCTACCATTTTCCCTTAAGTGTTTTGAGTCTCAGCTATTGGCCTTACCCTTTAACCCTTATCCATCCCTTCTTCTTAAACTTTAAGCCCCCCAACCAATCACCGAGGTCAGATTTAGTTCCTCAAAAATTTGACTAAGTGTTGCATTTTTGAACATCGGGGGTCAGGCTTCCCTCTTTCCTCATACTTTCTATCAAGCAGGAGGTAAGACTTTTTCTCGATCTCTAATCCTCAAAATGTCCCTTCGCCTTTAGAAAATTGGGCCTTTGTCTTCTACCTTTCTTCCTTCACCCCTTTGATCCAAAAATTGGCTAAGTGTCGAGGTTTTGGACTTTTGAGATTCAAGATTCTCCCTTACCTCTTACTCCTTTTTATAGGAAGTAATCATCCCTCCCAACCCCTAATGTCCAATAATACCTTTTCGACTTCAGACATTGGGCTTTTCTTTTATCTCTTAGATTTCTTTGGTAAGAGGTAGCTTTTCCCTCTGACCCTCAATGACTCTCTTCGGACATCAGGCTTTGGTCTTCCCCTTTACCCTTTTCGCATTTGCAATAAGGCGTAAGCCTTCCCTTGATGTTTGATGCCCAAAAAAGGGTGACCTTTTTGGACTTCATGGTTCACCCCCAACTTCCCTCTTATTGCTTTCCTTCGATATGCAATAAGTGGCACTCTCAAATCCCAATCTCCGACGATCCAATTCCAACAATGTGTAAGTGGTATGAGCGACACTCAACCTTGGTGGGGTTGCTTTTTTGGGGGTTTTAGACCGTTTAATGCATGCAAAGGTTTCCTTTTAGACCTGATGCCCTGATATTCTATAGAATGGCATCCTTTTGCTCAACAACACCATAAATACTTGAACCACCTCCTCAACTACCTGTTTCAATTTTTGGGCTTTAGGGACAACACTCAATGCATTCTCTAACTTTTGCATGTGGATTTTGTGACACCCATGTACCCATTTATTGTTTCTTTTTTGTCCCTTCTAATAGATTCAAGCCCATATCCCTAATTTTATGGGGGATTTGGATGCACTTTCAAGAAAACATTTATGGCAGGGGTATGTCGTGTAGGACTTGGTTTCTCTAGGCTCTTCTTCTTGCACATATTTCATGAGTAGATCCTTCCTTGATTTGATTTCTTCTAACTACTAACCATAGCTAGGTTAGGGTTTGGTTTGCAATCATCCAAGTTATGCTTGATCTATGAAAGAAAAACTTGTATTCTTTTTATGGGTTCTTCTTTTGGGATCCTTTCATAGTTTTCTTTAGCAAACAATGTATTTATACATTCTACCATTGCAAAGTCTGGCTTTATGCCTTATGCTAATGAAATCTAGCCATTTTCACAACTATTTCTTGCATGTTTAAGTAAAACTTCTTACCTTCTTGTTTGAATATGTGTTTTAGCTGGTTTAGTGATGTATTAAGCAATATTAAGCAAAGAAGGACTAAATTTCTATCTTTTTGTATCACCTATATTTCCATTTCATGTTCTATTTCTATCTCTTTTCTTTTTGAGCTATTAGAGTAAAGTAGTGATAGGATTTCATGTGATAGATTATACCGATATATTTGCACAGATTAGAAGAGGAAGCCGACCTTCTATGAAGACTAAACCTCATCCATGTAAGGTCCCACACCTTGAGGTTGTTTCCATTGTGTCATTGGAATGCTAAACCCTATGTTTAGTGGGGTGCAATTTCATGTGACAACAAGACCTAATAATTAGTTAATGACTAATTAATCATTAGGCAATTTTCCTAATTACTCCAATGCCCCCATAAAGATCAAATTAAGGAGAAGCAAAAACTACTAATGAAGAATGCAATGATGGATGCATGAATGGGTCTTGGCTACATGACCTGATGCGGTACCCATGTACACATAAATGAATCTCTCATAACTAGAGAAAAGGAGAAAACCACATGGGAAAAAAATTGTCTCCAAAAGAGAGAAAATGAAATAACCACACTAGTGAAAGAAAATAGAAATCAATGTCACCCCAAAGGAATACTTCTGCCACAAAAGTATAATATGTGTCCCCTTGATAGGAGAGAAAATAAGGATGTAAATCCCCCATAAAGAAAAATATCATGTGCCAATGATGAATTTCTGAAGAAAAAACATGATCTATTGCCTACAAACAACAGTTCTCCCCTTAGGAAGAAACAAATCTACTAGTGATTAGAGAAGCTATTCCCAAAAGATGGAAGAATTAGGAATCCTATTTATCCAAATGATGCGTGCCTCTATAAATTGTTCACGTGTCCACATGTCAGAATGAGATGATGTCAATCCAAGAACCTATGAAGAATGATGTAGAAGAAGCTCTAATGATGATGAAGATGATCATGGGACAACAATGATCATGCGTGACTGCCAACAAAGATGAGATGAATTTCCTTAAAGTAATCCTCCAAATCTACAATTCAAGATTCTACAAATAAATATGATATATCTATAAGATATGAATCCCAAGTAGTTGTGTTTGAAATATGATGGATGTCTTACTGCACTAAACCAATAGGGGCCAAAGATGTGGTGATGCCAAGTTGATTAGGAACAATAGAGGATGTATATTGAGTTTCAATTTGAAGTAGGAACACAAAGACAAGTCTTTGAACCATCAGAACATGCAAGAATTGTGACATACTTAAGCTCCACTAAATTATTATCATCAAAGGGTATACAATCTATATATGTAAGAGGAATAAGATAAACTACTACATGATCCTCTAAGAATGGAGAGATATGAGGGCCTCCCTGGATCTCCCAAAGTTGAGTCCAAAGTGTGTAGGGACAATTAATGTTTGATACAACACACATAATTTCATGATCAACACTAGAAAAAATCACTCCTACAACATGATCACTGATAATACCCCATGTTGATCTACTCCCTGGTGTGTCTAGTGTAGGTATAAGTCCATAGAGATAAGGCAAAAGATTAAGCCACCTAAGATGTGTTAGGATGCCATTTCACCAATACTCATTGTAGACATCTAAATTTGGACACTTAATTTATCCAAATTCATCCCCTTTCATCTTATTTTCGTTAATTAAGTAATACTGCTATTATTTAATTAATATATTTAATTCTGCCAAATCCCTAAGGTATTTAATCAATAATACCTTATCTCTGTAATCCTCCTTCCATCAATTGAATTAAATAAATATGCCATTTATTTAATTCAGGTTGATGCAAGAAGTTGGGTACACAAAAAACTCAAAAAGTGGAATTGTTTTTGCTGTTTTTCAAAATTTGTCACACTTGGACTAAAAAATTGAGGCACTTCCACAATGAATCTTAAAAAAATTTAGTAATATGAAATTTAGCATTTTGAACTAGTTTCCAAATATGCAAATTATTAAAATACCTAGTTTATAGAAATTACATTTTGATAAGGATCTATAAAAAATATTTTTTAAAAGTCCTTTTTTTTTACCATACCAAGCAGGTGTATGGACAACACTTTTTGACCAAAATAAAATTATTTTGCTAATTACTTTTAGGAAAAGAGAGCTAACAACATGAAGTTTGGTTTGGATTTTTTTTTGTAATTTTTGGTTGAATATTTTTTTTTATTAAATTTTTATTGGCCTTAATTGATGTTTTTTCAAATCAATGTGTACAGACAACATAATTGGACCTAAACAAAACATTTTTTGACTCTTTTTTATTCATTGTGTAGATAATTGTCTGAAGTTTGGTCCCATATAATTTTTTTTACAAGAAAATCAACCAATAAAAAGTTATTAAAAAACCAAAAAAACCTGATATTTCAAGTTTAAGGACTAGTTTGCTTAGAAATTAATTAAAAAATAGCAAACGTAATCCAATTTTAACAAAAATTATATATTTAGAAAGTAGACATTGTGTTCTCTAATGGGTTTTAATTTTATAGACTCATTCAGAAAAAAACTCCATCATCTATGTTGTCAAAGTTGGACATTCTTCTTCAATCTGCCTTAGTTTTTTAGTTGCAGGTCAAAGGCTAAGGCTCGATTGCCAAGCCTTTTCCAAACCTAAAACCGAGGCAGCATGTGGGTTGGAAATTTTGAATTTAAAAAATGCATACACGTTTTTACAAAACATGTATGTGTTACAAAACGCATATGCGTTCCTTACTTTCTTGATTATTTAAAAAAATAAATACTTTTTAGAAACGCGTATGCGTTCTAAAACACGTACGCATTTTGAGTTCAAAACACATACACATTCTAAAACGAGTACGCGTTTCGAGTTCATAACGCGTACGCGTTTCTAAAAAGTATTTTTTTTTAAATAATTAATTTTTATGTGTTATAAAATGTGTATGCATTATATAACGTGTACGTGTTATAACGAGTACGCGTTTGATAGTGCATACACATTTTTTAGGATCAGGTACTCGATTCTAAACGCATACGCATTTTTTTAATAACGCGTACGTGTTTTCTGCGATATTTTTTTTGGCCGAAACTTCCCCTCTTCGTGTACCCAACTTTTTTTCTTTTACCCATTCCCTTCATGTCACATCCTCCATCATTTTTATCTTATCCTAATCCTTCTTCTAATCTCATCATTAAGGTGTGCACATGCCTAATCCTTGATGAAGATGTGTCACATCCTCCAACTTTTGCAAGTTGGCCTCTAATCTCTCTTAGCCACCTAACCCTCCTCTAACTAGCCTAATCAACCTCTCAAAGAATTTTTAATTCTTTTTATCCTTCCAAAGAATATTAAATTCCTTTTTCTCTTTCCCATGTGATCTTTGACTTGTCACATCAAGTCACATGTGAAATCTAACTCTCTTCTAATCTTCATTAATCAGTCTAATCAAGTACTTGCACAATCCTAATCACTTAATTGAGTTAACCCTATTAAATGCTTTTCTTTTTTGACAAGGCATCTCCATTCTCCATGTGAATTTTTAATTCACATTTAATCCTCCAATGCATTTAAGGAATTTTAAACTCCTTCCCTCTTCCCCATAAGGATATTTGAGGAATTTTTTAATTCCTCAAATATCCTCTCACCCACATGGGGACAAGGACCTCCTTTATGAGGAGATCTTGTCCAATCCCAAGGTACTTTGTACCCCCCCCATGTCATGTACTTCTCTTACACCTCATCTCCACCTCATCTTTCTTAAGCCTCTCCCTATGCCACATGTCAAGATGTGAGGGCTTGTGAGTTCTCAACTCACCTTAGCCCTACATCTTGATATTTGGTGGCTCAATCTTGGCCATCCATCTCCTCTAGGAATTTCTCAAAATTCCTATAAATACCCCCTCTTTTCTCTCATTTTAGGGGAGATTATTTTTGCTAGCCAAACTTTTGCAATTTTATTTCTCAATCTACACTTAGCCATTTTCATGTTTTCATCCATTTGCACTCATCCTCACATCCTCATCTAGCTTGCATATCTTGCCATCTAAGGAGCATACACATCAAAGATCGAAGGGCCAACCAAAGGATCGATTCGAGAAAAGGTATAAAGTTCCATTTGTTTCTTTTATCTTGTGTTGATTCCAACTTAGGCTAATCTTGAGGTGTAGGTTGTTTTAGTGTTCATTTGCACTCTTTTATTTGCTGCTCATTTTCTAACACTTACATTCGACCTATCACACTCATAATTATCCTTTTCTAGGATGAACACAAAAGAATGAACAAAAAAATCCATGATACTTCCTCAAATGAAAAAATCAGAGACTAATAACCTTAGTAAATATAAAGTAGATCAAATTAATTCATCTTACAATAACAAATCCTTTCTAGGTGTCAAGACATCTAAGTAATTTGCATAAATGTGAAATAAAAAAAACTAAATAAAATTTACTTGGGGTAGATTATGGAAAAATTGCATGAATGGATTTGAAGAGATTTGAAATACCTTTCCAATGCTATAAGAAATATAAAAATTTGAAGATATAGGTGAAGAGTTATGAGCTCAAAAGAAGAAAACAATGATCTAATTTTGATTGAGAATAAAATGAACCAAAAAAAATTTATGATGATGAGACCTATACCATTGGAAAGAATGCAAAGCCATCTTTTCAATGATATCTCATTTTCCTGATTTTGACATTGTATGCCCAAGTTATGGTGAAAAGAAAAAAATCACTCCTTTAGGCCAAATGGGGGCTAGTAGGGGGGCAAAACGTTGTCTGTTTGACATTGACGTTAACATGATGTCAACAAATATTCTTTGAATATTCTCTCCCTATTAGAAAAAATCTAATCATCGATAAAATATCTATTCACTATAATTTACCAAAAATAACCTAGAATATACTTGCAATAATAAAAATATTCTTCAGGTACACGAAATATTTAAGAAAAAAGTTTTCCTATTTTTTTTGAAAAAAAAGGTAAATAATTATGACTATTTCTTTTTGTTAAAGGTTTGTGCAAAGCAGTGATGGGGGCCACAATATGATGTACAAACCTGTATGACTGTATAGATTTCCAAACCTTGAAATTTGTGCCCCACAAAAATTTCCCCAAAAATTAAAGTATCAATTTTTTGTGAAACAATAGTCGATTCTTAGGGTTTTTACTGCTCCGAACATAATGGAGAGGCTTTTTTTGCTCCAAGATACACCAAAAATTCTCCCAAGGCTGGATCTCTCAAATTTTGAATAAGAGGCTACAGATTTGGATCTCTAATGCCATGTTGGAGTTGATAGTGAACCCCACAACTCCTAGAAATCGCCTGCCACCAAAATAATTATCACAAAGAAGAGATCAAAGCAACTTAATTTCTATGCAACCAAGAGAGAATGATTGATCTGAAATTCAACTGTATGTGCAATGAATTAATTTGAATTATATCTGAATTGTAATAGATTGAATGAAATTAATTTCAAAGTACAAATGAATGCTTATAAAAGAAAAAGTGTAAATCATAGATGAGGATTTGATTAAATTGTGACAAGTATACTTATCATATGTAATGAGACAACTTGACCTATACATAACACAACCTAATAATTAAAAAATACTCATAAGTTTAGGTTAAATGTAATAAAGTAATAAGGGACCTAATAATTAATTAATGACTGATTAATTATTAGGTGATTTTCCTAATTACTCCAACACTAGGTCCTATGTGTTATTTTTCTTCAAAACATTCATCTTCTCATCGATGGCCACCTTTCAAGACTTTATATCATTGATACTGATAACTTCCTTTACTGTTCTAGGCTCATTGGTGTTATAAATAAAAACAAAAATACATATCTAATTAAAGTGAGTATTCTTGTTTGGTTGTCTTTTCTAAGGGGGCTCCTTACTGACTAAGGTGAAGGTTCTATATTTTATCCATAATTCTCTAAACTATTTGAGCTCTCCACTTTAGGTTTTTCATGGGCTTCTAGTTCAATATTTTTAGTACTTGAGGCTCATTGAATCACATCTTTCTTTTCATCCATTTTTGGTTGAACTATTATGGAATAAGACTCGACTTCTCTAAAGAGATATCACTTCTACTAGAAAAAACTCTCTTAGCGACAAGATCTCAAAGATTGTATCATTTCACATCAAATTTATAGCCAATAAATACATATTTTATAACAATGCTATTCAAATTTTACCACTTCTCCCTAAGCACATATGAACATACTTTGCAATCAAATACATAATCATGACCATTAGTATTAATAATTATTAATTTGAGCTTAGTGGGACTTGCCTATATTCTAGCTTAATGGACCAAAAAAAGTAGTGTTTATAATTATAATTGGAGCAATATAGATGGGAATACATTTTCTTCCCATCATTTAATTTGTACTATATGATGAAAATAATTTTACAAAATGAAGAAATCCAAAAAATAATATTTCATGAAAGAAAATCCATTTACATTTCTTTGCAAAAGAAAATTTGAAAAACTATATAACTTTTGTAAGTTTTGAAACATAAATCTTCAAACCACACTCAAGCTAAGTTCTAATCCCTCTTTATAATTTCAAGAACCATGTTTTTACATCTAAGATTAGCTCCATGTGTTGAGTTCTTTTCTTTTTATTTCCTTTTTTTTCATATAATAGTTTGTACTTTTGACATTAACCAATAAATTCCCTAAAGCGGCTCAATAACTGTTGTAAAAGGATAGGGTACATGTCTCTCGATTAAATACCCATCTTGACCTTATCAATTATTTGAGCTCCATCTAGATGAGTTGTAATGTACTTACCAGATAAAGCAACGAGTCACTCAAATAAATCAAAAAATGCTAGACTAGGTAGGCATGCAGCATCGCCCACATAGCAAATAATTGGCATACACAAATTCCAAACTTGAGTTGAAAAACCTATGTTCAAAGAGTTAAAATACTACGTAGCTCCATTCATAATGCATTTATTACATTTTCCATGTGTTGAATTTTGTACACAATTGCATATATCTAGATTTTGAGATTGATATATCATAGTTAGAACATACACCTCAAGGTTGGGTGCAAGAAGATGGGGGGACAATTTGTGGCCACCCATCTTTGCTTTTAAAAAAAAAATCCTTAACGCGAATGTGTTATAACATGCTTGCATTATAACACACTCACATTATGGCTTAGTGTGACCAATCCTAAGGCTCAATTACATTGAAAATATAACACACTTGCATTATAAAGTGAGGGTGTTATGTCATATTAAAAGAAAAAAACCAAACTCATTTCATTTTTCCACTATTCTATTTTCTCCATCCATGGCCCGCAAGATCTTCCCAAGCAAACAATTATGAGGTTCTTATTTAAAGTGTGGCCATTTTTCCTCCATGTCCCTAAATGCAAAACCATCTGCAGGCATTCGAAGAATTTCATCTTCACTTCTATTCCGTGCATGGTAATCCATCAATTGCGCTAAGATTTCACACCTAAATAATCATTGCATACGTGGAATAATGAGAATATAACGAAGAACCTTGCAAGGCACGTTTTTTGTTACTTGATCTGTTCAATATCTGCTGATATGACATTTCGAGCATTCTATTGCAAATTCCTGTTGTTTATGATATATAATATGATCATTGGGACATGCATCTATTGCTTGATACTCCATTCCGATATCTTTCATAATGGCACATAAATCTCGGTATGAGCGAGGTAAAATATTTGATGGTGGTAACAAAAATTCACCAATCAATCTACAACAAAAAATAATTTGTTCATATAAAGAATATTAATGGTACATATTTCATCCTTTATTTACTAGTGATGAACTAACAACAATTAAAATAGATGAAAAAAGATGACATATATGACATACCTTAACATCCTTGAGATTGCTATGTTTGATAAACCATTCATAACCTTCAAGTTCAACAACAACAATCAGAGAGAGAGTTGTTTGTAGGCCTTCATAAAGGGGCTACAGATGCCTTGTCAATACAATAAATCATGAACATCATCAAAGTCATCTTGATCATCATGATCGCCACTAAATGTGGCATGGATCAATGTATTATGCCATCATCTTCAATGTGTTTTTGGTGCATGATCATCTTCTTCCATAGGATCATTAACTTCATCTTTGATATTCACAGCCCATTTCATCCGCTTGCAAAACCACATTCTCCGTGCCCCTGATAATCCATATCATCGCCCTAGGGCACTTTATAATAATGATAGACACAAATAAACCATGATCATGATCAAGTGATTATATATATATATAATGTTAAAACAATATAAACATTTACAAATTCAATCAATATAAACACATATAATGAACAACTTACCAATGGACAATAATCATGCCCCCTTCAACGTGACCATGTTGCTTATAATGTTTCTCAGTTGTTGTGATTAAAAGTTGTCTCGTCTTTAAGCCCTTGCAATTATTGCAAGGACAATAACATTTCCCATCACCCTTTCTTTTCAATCTAGCCCACAATCTATCAAGTGTATCTTCATTTTGTTCTGGACTAATATTATTTGACATGATTTTTCTTTGCCAATCTTAACTATTTAGATCTTCAAAAAATATCAAACTCACACTCCAATAATTTTTATTCATAGACAGGTAACATAGTCTAATAATTCTGATATTTTACACCAACAAAATTTGGCATGCAACCACCCCTACAAAAGAGAAGATAGTTTGAAGTTAATGACCCCAAAAAACACTTTACAATGTTAATTCCAAAACTTATTAAATTCTGATTTTACTATGATCTCCAACCGTTAAGACTCCTAAAATCAGAATATTGAACTTGATCACAAAATTCCTACAACAATGGAGGTAGCGAGCTAGTAAGAGCAAGTGACCCATTCCTAAGGAGCAACGAGTTGAAATCATCATTGCTAATGTCAATACAAATTTATCATTTTAGTTAAAGATGCAATGTGTCACTTCTTATGACGAGCTTATCCTTAGGGCCCTCAACATTGAGAGAGCCCTAATAAAAAACAACATAAGCATTGGTAAGAGAATGATTAGGGTACAAACCCTAGGCCTTCGTAGAAACACAAACAATAACTATAGCGGATTAGTGAGGTTGCAATACCAGAAAGATTGAGACATTGTAGGTAATAACAACATCTTGCAATCTAAAGATTGTAGCCAATAACAAGCACACTATGTAGCTTACTGACATTTGTAAATGCAATCTATGGTAAGAAGAATGACAGTCACTTGAGATGTGACAGTCAAAAACAGGCTAAGCAGTGACAATATAATAAAGCTCAAACCTTGCATAGTAAAGTGGAGATTTTAACAGTGAGTTTCCTTACCCCCTTGTTGACCTTAAGGGTTTTTCAAATGCTTTTGGTAGTGTTAGACAAGGCAAATGCAATTAGGAATAATTTGTCCAAATAAATACTTGATGGTAATCATAGGTTGATGTTTCTTCTTCCAGCCATTAATATTGTATAATGGAGGTAGTGGATTGCATGTTTGAGCAATGTTTGAGACTCATCAAAGATGGGAGAATAGTGAATAATACCTTGTGGACTGTGAAGTAGTGACAATAAGGTTGAAGGATCTTAAAACCCACAATACCATGAAACAATGAGTCCCCTGTAGTAAGTAGGCAATCTATAGGGTATAGTTTGATTTTATAGAAGGATGCTCATGAAAGGAATCTTCAAGTGACAGTGAGTGAGTTGTTTGAGATTACAATTGAGGGTGCAATATCCAGTCTTAAAGGAAGTTAACAAGTAATGCAAGAAAATCCAAATGCATTACACAAAAAAACAATTCACAATGTTATCTTCCATAATGCCTTGAGTTTGAAAACAAAAATCTCATTGTATCTTCATGATAAAAGTGGTGAGATTAATGGTCAATCACTGGCAACCATGATTTTAAAACATGCTATTGTGCTTATGGAGGCAACAATTTAAGCAAGGCAGTGAGTGGTGGTTTGGAACAATGGCAGGTATGAAGGACTCGCTTTATATGCAAACTATGCATTCTAGCTTAAGACAACGTTTTTAGAAGAGATTGAAGGTGGATTATGGAACTCAAGGGTTACCATGAAAAGTTAAAGCAAGGCGAGATCTATTTAAAAAGCCACGGTCATGAAGATATTAAAGATGTCATGCAAAAACCTAGTAGCTGGAGTAATGAATACAGTGCCAAAGAGGATAGTGTGCTGGGGAAGATTTAGGAGATCTCCACATTATCTAATTATAGGGAAATACATCATTTATTTATTTTTTTAATTAAAAGAAATCATTATAAACCCTATATAGGATATATTGATACTTCAAAAGTCTCTGAAGGAATTTGAGATTATGCAAATATATGTCAGAAAGTAACGCATTCATAAAGGTTTAAATCTTGATCACTCTCGGAATGGCCATTAAACATGGGTTTGTGCTTGAATGCCTTTACATAATTGATATAACACAACCACTCTGCATATCAGCTTCCAGAGTTATAGGCTCTTTATTGCAGCAAGAGGTAATCACTCTTGATCATGCTATAATTACATCCTATCACATTGGAAACTTAGGACAACTGAATGCCCAGTGATGATTGACACCTACATTATACAACTTTGAATTAACTACATTATATGAGTGCCTCATTTCTATCACAACACATCCACATTAAACTTGGTTCACACATGAATGTATCATGTAGTTTTTATAGTACACCTGTGCCACATGACCAATCAATTTATGGATCACATAATTATAGTCACAAGAATTTGTTCCTCGGTTGTGTTCTTATGGTGATTCCACAACCGTCACGGACATGAAATTCTCAAAACCCTTAACCTCTAAAAAATGAAATCGTGAGATGTTTTGCTTTAAATATGATTTTCAGAGCACTGGAACTACCGTCGACTTCTGGCCCAGATTAAAAGACAATGACTACCCTCAACCTAGCGATATCTTCTTGAATTTTTTTTTTTTCCCAAGAAAATCATCCTTAGTTCTCCACAAACTGTCTCAAGTAGAGAAAAACACTGTCGCAATAAATTAGGCGTGAACTCACTTTTCTTTATGTCGGCCACAATTTGATTTTTTTTAATTTTTCATGTTTGTCGAAAATTCGACGAAAATATTAGCAGACATTTTGAAGAACCCCAAGTTCGTCGAAATTTCGACGAATGTCAGGGATAAACTTTCAAAAAATTAGAAATTACACATCAAATTTTACAAGCACCCGACGAACATCGTATTTTACATATTTCATCGTATTTTGCAGTCAAATGTATTAGTGCCTTCAACCCTCAAACCTAATCCCTCAATCCTTATGTTGGAATCAGGGAACACTGAGAGGGGGGGAATGAATCAGTGTTCAACAAATTTAAACTTTAAATCAAGATCTTAAACCATTAACAACATTTCAACAAAAGAAAAGTTGCAAGCACATGAAGGAAACAATCAAAACACCATAACACCAAGATTTTTATGTGGAAACCCTGTTAGGGAAAAAACCGTGGTGGAGGTTAATCCACAATTTATACTCTGTTAAAAGTATGAATAAAAAGGAATGCACATGCATTTAGGCACACTGCCTAGAGCTCACTGCTCAAAATAAGGAAGGCTCATTGCCTTACAAAATATTTGTGATTACAACAAAAAATTGAACTGAGAGGATAACATCTCCAAATGTCTGGATTCAGTTCCAATGAAGCTTAGTAGACGATCTTCAACCCTTTTGACTAATTCTGTATTTCTTCTCTGCTCTTTTGAAACTGTGCATAGATCTCTCAATCACCCTTCTAATACTCGCACACACATTTTTTCTGCTCTTCACACACATTCACACACTTTCACACTTTATTCTCCCACAAAAAATGAATTACCGATCTCATATACATACCTGCTAATAACGATTTCATCGCTTCAAGTTGGCTTTAACAAAACATGAAATATCCTTCAATGGTTGGCTCAAATCACAAATTAAATTTAATGTGCACCCATCAAAGTTAGCTAAGACATAGCTAGAACCCAAAACAAAATAACCAACACAAGAAACAATTAAACAATTACTACTTATACATCTATGACATGCGACATTCACTAGGTCAGCCACAATGAACAAATAAATAGAAAAACATCCTACCAAAGAATTTAATCGAATCTCCTAACTCATACACTGATTAATGCAACATCACAAAACTTAACAACAAGATATTATGTATGTTTAAAAATCTCTCTCGGAGACTCACAACTCAATATAATGATCCGGTGAAGCATACATATTGACTAACTGATCGAATACCCTATTCTTCATACTTTCTACCGATAGAACACTGTTCTCTACATTTCCTACCGATATGAATAAATTTTGATCTGCAGACCAGAGGATGACTTAGGTTTCCATCAATGACAACACTAGAAGCCACATGTCATAAAACAAGCAATATTACAACACCTTAAACCCCTGATAAGCCTTTAATTTAAACCCTACAGGCCTCAGCATAGCACCCAACCGCAGAATTTCCTAACCTTTTTCGACCTCAACACCTCAACAGCCCTTGCATGCAAACTTAAATCCACTCAGCATAAACTACACATAAACCCTTAATGCCTCAGCCTTGGAAGCCTGAGCCCTTGGACTGAGCCTTGGACATGGCCTGATCAGCAAACCCTCAGCCCTTAATCCGCCTCCTCCCTCACTCCTCCTATGCCATATGGCCTCTCGGGTTTGTGGTCCTCTTAATTTATATCCTCGGTGTCTCTGGATGTTCCTCCTCTCAACCTCTCTACCTGGGTTTGGTCCTGCCTCCTCCGAAACTCCAACTGCAGTTATTTACATTTCCTCTCTGCCTCTCCCTCTCCTGGTCCTGATCACTCCTTATCTAAGTCTCAGGGCCACTCATGTCATCTGGGTCTGCTCATTGCTTGTCTCATTACCCACCCTCCTCCATCTATCCTCCCTGTCTCCCCTGTCTCTCTTTCTCAGGTTTGTGGGGTCTCTAACCTCTCGCCCTTCCCTTGGTGTCTAAGTGCCTCTCTGTCTCTCGCCATGCTCCAACCTCTTTCCTGAGTTGCCTTCTCTCTCTCATTTTATTCTCCCCCACTCTATCTCACTCTCACCTCTCCATCCCTCCTTAGCCATATGGGTCCTGCTCTCACTCATTGTGTCTTTTGCAAACTCTCCCCCTCTATCTCTCCGCCCATCTTCCCCTATGTAACTCACCCCTCTCTCCCTAGGCTATAGGTCTCTCACCTCTATATCTCTCAAATGGATCTCTAATTATTTCCCTTCCTCTCCACCTCTATCCCTCCTCCTTACCCATCTTTCCCTCAAGTTGTCAACTTCTCTCTTCTATCTCTCCCCTCACCTCTCTACCTCCCCCCCTCTATCTCTCTCACCCCTATCTCCCCCTATGTCTCTCACCCCTCTCTCTCTAGGTTGTAAGTCTATCACCTCTATATCTCTTATGGCTCTCTAGTTATTTCCCTCACTCTCCACCTCTCTTCCTCCTCCTTACCCCTCTTTCCCTCAACCCTCAAACCCTTAATACCTCAAACCTCAACTATAATCCCCCAACCCTAATCCCTCAACCCTTAAACCCTTAATCCTTCAACACTATAACCTACACTCTCAAACCTAATCCATCAACCCTCAACCATAATATCTCAACCCTTAAACCATTAATATCTCAACCCTCTAACCTATACATTAAACTAGGTCAACCCTCAATTATCAAACCTCTACCATATACATTGGAACCTCAACCCTTAAACCCTTAATCCATCAACCCTTAAACCCTCAAACCTAATCCCTCAACCCTTAAACACTTAATCCTTTAACCCTTAAACCCTCAAACCTAATCCCTAAACCCTAAACCCTAAACCTAAATCCATCATTTTGTCCTAGGACCTTAATTCATAGATCCCCTTAAGTCATCCTATTACCCTAATCCATAAACTCTAAACCCTAAATCGTAAAGCCATCATTTTGTCCTAGGACCTTAATGAAATTTGATTGCCTTAGATAACTTCACCAAATTTTATTCCCTTAAGCCATGTCATTTTGTCCTAGTACCTTAAGTCAAAGTTCCCCTTAAGCCATCCTACGAGGACCCCTTAAGCCATCATTATTTCTCCTAATTTAATGTGATTTTGAATGAGATTTCTCATCACATTAACAATTATTTTTTTAATTTGTAACATGCTTTAAACATAAATGAGCCTTACACATTTTTTCATTTGTATTCAATTAGGTCATTTATGGTTTAAGGGGATTTTTAAACATGTATCTTACATTTTGAAATTACAAATTTAATGCAATTCACTTATATCTAGATCATGGATCAATTCAATATTGATGATATCCGTAATCCACCTCCATGCCCTCCATATCTACCCACTCCACCTCATAACCCCCCACCTCCACCACCTGCATCCAATGGTGCTCGCTTTCAAGCACAAATTGATTTGAAAGTTAGATCCATTTAGGATGAAATCAACGCTATTCAAAATGAAGAATGCATTCCACCACATTTGAGGCATTTTGCATCTACGATGCAAAATGTTGTTGATGCCATTAGGTCCATTGGTGTGGAATTAGACGAGCATCAACGATGGCTAGAGGAGAGGAGACGGTCCCATTTTGAAAAGGAAAACATGAAGAAATGAAGAGATGTAGTAAAGAGTCGCTTGACACTTTATTAAGACAATGATCTTATTGAATTTTATTGAATCTTGTAGTTCACATTGACAATGATCAAATTTTTATAAAGAATTTGAACTTGGATGAATATTTTATAAAGAATTTGGTTGGATGGATATTCTATAAAGAATTTGGTTGGATGGATATTTTTAGTGTTGAATTTATGATTATAATAGTATAATGAAGAGACAAAAATTTAGTAAGAAATATTAAATAATCCATTAATTAATATTGTATTGAATTTTTAATTGGTGTTTTTTCTAATTCTAATTTTTAGAGGTGCATATCTATGATTGATTGCATTCACACATTTTGAATTTTTTTAGAATTGTTTTGATATACTTAGTTTGTTTTGAATTTATTTGGCTTCAATATTGATGATAACATGATCATCAACATAAAAAACTACTAGATCACAATATTATCATAATTAACTTTTATATAGATATTTGAATCAAAACAACTCCTTACTTTATATATTTAAATATGGTTTAAAAGAGGATTTTTAAGAAAATAGTTTAATGGGATTAAACCCTAAACCCTAAAGCCATCATTTTTTCCTAGGATAGTTAAGCCATAAATCCCCTTAAAACTATACTTAGCCCCCCTTAAAAGCCATCATATATTATTAATTACATCCTTTAAATGTAAATTTTAAAAAATAATATATATATAACTTAATAAAATTTGGTTGCCTTGGGAAAATTCACCAAATTTTATCCCCTTAAGCCATCATTTTTCCCTAGGATCTTCATTCATAGATCCCCTTAAGCCATCATAATTTCTCCTAATTTAACATAATTTTTAATGAGATTTCAGATCACATTAACAATTATTTGTTTTTTCATTTGTAATATGCCTTAAACATAAATGAGTCTTAGGGATTTTTTCATTTGTATTCAATCAGGTCATTTATATTGAATGGTTTAAGGGGATTAAACTTTAAACCCTAAATCATAAAGCCATTATTTTTTCCTAGGATAATTAAGCCATAGATCCTTTTAAAACTAGATACGTAGGACCCCTTTTAAGCCACCATATGTTATTAATTAGGTCTCCTAAATGTAATTTTTTTAAAAATAGTATATTTTTAACTTAATGAAATTTGGTTGCCTTGGGAAACTTCACCAAATTTTATCCCCTTAAGCCATCATTTTCTTCTAGGACCTTAAATCATAGATTCCCTTAAATAGATATATTACGACCTTTTAAGCCATCCTACAAGGACCCCTTAATGTTGGAAAATATGCCTCAACTTGCTAGCTTGAACCTCTATTAAAGACTTGGAATTTTTTCCCCTTGTTGGCCTTCATTGTCGGACTATCGCTAAAATATAGAACCTTGAAAGCTAAGTCATGGGGTTTTGAAATATCATAACTTGGCAACATTGAGCTTGTCATGAGATCATTAGATTTCTGAACCTTGGAACCTATGTCGTAGGATTCGTGAGTTTCATAACCTCTCGACATGGTGATGTCCTTGTTGTCGCGGGTTTTTTGAACTTTGCAACCTCTGACTTGAGGTTTGGAAGTTCGGGTTTTAAGCGACAGAGTGATCCCTTTGTTGTCAGTTAGAGATGGTTGCATCGGCATGAGGTTTCCAAATGTCTCTTAGACATTCCAACAAAAGAGTGTCGGAGTGACATGGCGTGATCGACAGGAATTTGAAAGATGTCTCCTCGACATTCCGGTAGAAGGATGCAAGGACCTTATCGGAGCGACTTAACATTGTCGTTGGGATGTTGGATCATGTCTCTTTGACATGCAAGTTGAGTCTAGTGAAACCTTGTCACGCTGTGACCTTGTGTGATTTCCTAGACATTGTGAGATGTCTCTTAGACATGTCAGTTGAAGACTTTTTCATTCCTGTCAATGAGACTTCAGGAGGTCATTGTGAGTTGGTGAAAAGTATCTTCGACATGTAGGTGGAAGTTAGGGACTCAGTGTCGATGTGACTTTTGGCTGTTGCCGAGATTTTGTTGAAAGTCTCTTTGACGGACTAGCGGTACAATGAGCTACAAGACCTTGTCGATGTGACATTAGGTGCTTGAGGAGAGATTATCAAGTGTCTCTTCGACACTCTGATGACTGAATGGTTGGAAAATTGGATGCTTGTCGATATGATGATGCGAGTTCGATGTGAGGTTGTATGATGTCTCTTCAACACCCAGTAACTAAAGTCCTGGTGAGCTTGATGGAGCAGTGAATTGCATGGTGGTAAAGAATTGTCAGTGGGAGATGACATCGTCGGTAGGACTTCAAAGGTGGTCTCCTCGATATGATGGTGGCTAACTTGGTGAACTGTATAGAATGTCTCAATGGGACCCGATTGATGATTAGCTAGAAAGCGGTGATTGGTTGCATGTCTATGACAGTTAATCTTCTCGTGGATGTTTGTTTGTTGCGGTTAGGATTTCCTGGGATGATTAAGGGAAAAATGAGAATGTTGTTGAGTAGGATGCAAAGAATGCGAACTTGAGAAGCCAAAGGGCTAGGCTGGCTGAGAGGTTGGCTAGGAGAGAGTGGATTGGTTAGAGGAGATGGATCTACACTATATGTTGTGCAAGGATTCTGAATAGTTATGATTGTTGTTTGTATTCTTTAGATGGACAAAATGTGTAAACTCCTATAAAGGTTGTAAGCTTGAATTTTATTGTAACTCTTTTGTTGTTGAATAATACAATGGCTAGATCTTTTGGAGTGTGGGGTTTTTTTACCTGTAAGGGTTTTCCCCACATAAATTTGTGTTTCCATTTATGTTTGTCTTTCATGTTGGTTGATTGTACAAATTTGAATCTATGCATAGTGTTGAATCTGATTAATTTTGTGTGTGCTTTTCTTAGAAGGGTTAATGTGGGAAGTCAAATATGCATGTTTGCACTTTATGGCATAGTAGTTGTGTCTTTGAGGCAATTTGAAGGAATTAAAATCACTGAAGGCACTGCTATTCTTAGATGTTTCTATCTGAGATAACCCGATTTCCCTTACAAGACCCCTTAAGCCATCATAATTTCTCCTGATAAATTAATGTAATTTTTAATGAGATTTCACATCACATTAACAATTTTTTTTTTTCATTTACATGCCTTAGACATAAATGAGAAATTTGTGAATTTTATTTTTTAGTATGTACATGTATTAAAATTACATAGTTCTAGATCTTAAATTTTGAATTTTCTATGCACACATGGTATAGTTGAATGATGTATGCATGCATTGCACATCCTTTTTTATTTTAAACATGTATATTAAATTTTGAAATTTGTATGTACATGCTCAAGTTGAATCAATGTATGTATATGTATGTACATGTATGTATCCAATTTAAAAAAAATTGCATGTATGTTTAAAATTTAACTATTTCTTGTAATTTTGTACTTGTTTGTTAATTTTGTATAATTTAATGTAGGTTCACTTATATATATCATGGATCAATTCGATATTGATGATATCCTTTGATGGAACCTCAAATTTTTGCTCCTTGTGTTCCATTCCTACCCTACCTTATGTTACTGATTGTTCATGGTGTTAAAATTTTCCTAGGGTTCAGGGTTTTAGCTTTATTTTAATGTAAAACCCTTGAGTTTATTTTACGCCTTGGTTGAGATCTTTTTTGCTGTTACCTTTTTGAAGGGTTTTTAAAATGACTTATGTCCTATCATTTCATCTAGGCTTGGTCCCTTCATTATTAATACTTTATTTCCTCCGCGAGGTTTAATTTTCCCAAGTCTTGGTTGGCCCTGTGTTTCATCATTTAAAAAACAACTTATGTCATTTATCATGTGCCTAGTGATGTCCCCTTGCCATGTTAATAAATGTTTTATTTTGCAGAGGGATAAAACTCACGCGACCATTGATCAACTATCATTTGATCTCAGCCGTTCCACACCATCTCGCAATAACCCCACCACACTACTTTGGTTGATCGCAATATCACGGGCAGGTGCCACATGTCCTATCTGGTGAAGCCAAAGGGGATAATGTTTAAGTGACTATCGATCAAATGTTGTCAAATCTCAATGGTTTCCTGCCATCGCGTGATCAGGAATTACAAGGTTTTTACTGATTGCGATATCACGGGCGGGTGCCACGTGTCTCATCTACCAAGGGAATAAGGAAATGACATTGGTGAATTAATCTAGTCTTAATACATTAGACGATGGATTACTAAATTTTTCTTAGGAAGCACATGTTTTAAATCAATGGGTATGTTATAATCTGGACGAGAAAGTTGCTCGACAGTTAATGATAAGGCTAGTGACTGTGTGGAAGGAATGAGATCATCGATTCTCAAGATCTACGGTTGCCTGCCATCGTGGGTGATGACTACGTGGATTTCCTTGACAACGTATGGTATGGTGGGCCCCTTATTTTCCATGTTGGCGATTGTGTTAGCTTATTTTGAAGATGGTCATTTGATCATTTCATCTAACTGAAGGATCAATGACTAGAATTTAAATCTACAACAAATATGGTTGGAGTCATTCGTGTAGTGCACGAGTGAGCTTTAATGGCAGATGAGACACTTGTTGGCATGATTTGATTGAATTAAAATCAATTCTCCTGCTTTATTTGTATCACAAAGCATTCAAGTATTTTGTGGAGCAGTCTCAGAGCCGAAAGTGAATTGCGAGTCTTTGCAACTAGAATTTGGGATTTTTGCAAGCTTAAAGCCGTGAGTCAATTTCTATGTTTCCTAGTTACTATGCACTTGATTTTGGAAAAGATTTGTTGTACTTATCATAGCGCTTGTTGATAAATGTTAGGGCTATAGTTTATTTAAATTGTGAGAAATTGCAGTGTGTTGTTCTATAATTTCATATCCTTGGTTAGTCCTAGCTATTTAAGGTGTGAAGTTATAAAGAGGCTCTAGTTTGTCCAAGATGGCACCGCCAAAGCAAAATGCTGGCCAAATTGACTATTTAAGAAGAAACATGTACGATGATTTCCTAGATCAATTTCCCTTTTCAACGAATGATAGAAAAAAGGGATTGGTTCTGATGCGAGGGAAAATCCTGGGGGAAGGGTTAGTATATAATTGCTCCAACATAGCCGATGCTAGGGTTCCTCTCATAGGATTGGAAATGTTTAGATTGTGGTATGGATAGAGGAATCTGGCTCACCCCTTTTCAAACGGCTAGATGTATGATTTGGGGAAGCTGGTGGTTCCAAACATGTTCCCTGATATAGACTTGCTTAAGGTAGTGGCCACAAGATATGACCCTGTCACACAAGTAATCAGGGATAATGGTGGAAGGGTTTTGTTGAGCATTAACAAAGATGAAGTCCTACAGGTTTTTGACTTGAGTGAGCCAAATGAATATTTGGTTCCTATTGACCTTGAGGAAATGAAGCAGGAATATGCAAAATTGAAGACTCTTTTCAGAGCTAAATTGCTTCCACCTCATCTGGCTAAGGCAGGAGGTTCGAGATTTCACATCAACCCCGGTGACCAAGAACCTTTCAGATTAAACTGTTTTGTAAATCATTTCTTGGCCACTTTTTATTCATTATGCTAGATTTTGGGTTTCAATCCTGGTATGGTGATGCCCATTGCATTCATGTTCATGGGGGTGTAAATACAACACCCTAACTTCTTTGTGACTTATGAATTTGCTCCTTTCTTGGTTGAGAGGATACATGAAGGGTTGTCCAAGTTGCAAAAAAATGATACAGGCACATAATTATTTTGGTATTCTATGTTGATGTATATGTTCTTATGCAAGAATGCTAACTTTTTCTTTGAGAAGATGGAATTGAGGCAATTAGTTGATGGAGAAAGATTGCTAGTACAGTTATGGACTACAGATTTATCTTGCAATAAGGAAAGCACCAATTATGTGCAATTTGATAATTGCTTTGCTTCTAGACTGAGGGATAGACTAATGGTAAATGTACCCAGGATCCCTAAGGAATTGCATGATTTCCTCAGACCAAAGGGGAGGAAGCCAGAACTGAAGGTTTGCCATAACTGGGGTGATATTATCCCATACCCAGTCAACACTATTTTAAGAGTATATGGTTTTCAAGGAACCCCCCATATACTGCCATACAATGTGCCACCAAGAGTGGGGTTTGCAGAAGTTATGTGGAAGATAGGTTGTATCCATGAGGACAACCTCACTGGGAGGGGTAAGGGAACATTTTTCCCAAATTATAAAATAGTGTCTGATTTTTCCTTTTCAAAAGGAGGTTGGGCGCATTTTGGGAAATTCTTTGCTGATTATCATTTGAGGTGTGGTCCAAAGCAGCAACATGATCCTGAGGGTTTCCTTTCCCTTTTCAAAAAAAAAAAAATTGGAAAGTTTGTGCATGAATTCAACTTTCCTGAGGACCTGATTAGAAACGAGTTCAACCTAAATAAGCAGGAGTTGAACAAGGAGAAATGGATAGCTTATGATAAGCTATTAGATATTGTGCACAAAATGGATCCACACCATAAGAAAATTGTTTTTCTATTGGAGAACTTCAAAGAGATTATGGGAACTTTGAGAACCAAGAAGATAAACTTAGAACTAAGTTTGGGTGTACAAGAACAAGGTGCCAGACCAATTGAAACAAGGCCAACATATCAACCTACAAGAAAAAGGCCCATTTATAGGAGGAAAAAGGATGACATCAGTGATGAGGAAGAAGTGGACAAAAATGGGAAGCAAATAATGAAATTGCCTTCACAACCAGGTCCAAAATTCAAAGTGCCTGGGGCAATTAAAATCATTGATTTAGAAGAAAGTCCCTCATCACCACCATCTAAGCCAAGCCAGAGGAGGCAAAGAATTGATCAACCACAGGAGGATCTGATGGATGAAATTGTTATTACTGATCATGCCATGTAGGTTGGTATGCCTTCCCCTCCTAGGCCAGCTGAGTTGGTTTTATCCAATTTGGATATGAAAGGAAAATGTGTACAAGATGCTGGAGGCATGCAAGGAATTTCTAGATGACAATGCATTTGTAAAGACTCTCGTATTCTTGCAATTGTTATGGAGGATGAAATTTGAAGAATATCAAGATGAATGTAAGAAGAGAAGATAACTAAGACCTGACAAGTCAGACCAGGAGAATGATGAGAAAGTGAAGGTTGAATTCATGGAAGAATTCAAGAACATCACTCCTAAGGAAGGTAGAAAATTGGTGAGTCAGGCTGGTGTAATGATTTTTCCTGAATGGGACATTGTAGATGCAATGGCCTTTAATGCTATTTTGAAGTCCAAGCACCCCTTACAAGACTCTGAAGAAGAGGTCAAGGCAGCACTGCAAGACTCTACTTTCAGTGAAGAGTATGAAACCTTGGCAATTTGGGCATTGGCCCCACAAGGGAGAAAGCTAGATGTTTCTGATATCAACCCAAATTTAAGAGGAGGGCTAATAATAAAGAGAGCTTCAAAGACCTCAACCACTGAGGCCACTAATTTGACAGTGAATGTGGCTAAATTATCCCAAAAGACTGTTGAAAGGGAGGAGGCCAAAAAGAGGAGCTTAATGGAGAAGCATAACCTTTTGATTGAGGAGTACAACAAGATGTAACAAAAGAATGTTGAGTTGTAGACTGAGGTGGAAAGGTTGAAGTATAAATAGATTGGGGAGACATCAAGTGCTCTGGGGACCAGTATGTTACCTTCCACATCAGGGCCAATGCCTCCTACTTCTCCAATTTTTTCCACACTAGGGTCTCCTATTCAGAATCCTTCTTTCACCCCTTCTTTAGAGGAAATTGATGAAGAAATAAAATGCTCTGTGGATCCTACAAAGAAGCAACTTATGCACAAAATTGATGAATTACAAGCATCTTTGAAGGTAAGTGAGGAGGGATCTCTTTCAAAGAAAAAGGAGATTGTTATTGTTGTCTTGAGACATTTAAATGAGAGGGTTGATAATAAATTTCCATCTGTACATTCTTTATATTCTTTATTATTAGATGCAATAAAGAATATTGATAGGGATCAAGAGGTAGTGATACCATTGATTGAAAATTGGATCCCTAGGGCCAATGATTTAGATGTAATGTAAGGCCTCAAGGTTTGATACAACTAATAGGCCCCAATCATTAAAGCCTACTCAAGTATTAGTTAAATCTCTACAAGGTTTTTAGACCATACTAGATGATTTGAGTAGGAAAATCAGGTAATTGGTGAAAAAATTTAATGATTGGGGTAACACATTGTTACCTAATATAATTAATGAGCAGGGGAAATCTAGGTCACTCTAGAAATGGCAGGATCAAGCAAGTGAGGTCATCAATAATCAAATTAAATTAATTTGTGATGACTTAGATTATGATCTGTTGGTGAGATGTATGGATAAAATCATTAGTACCAACTCATTTTTGGAATCTTTTGAAAGAGATGTGAATCAGGTAGCGGTAAAATACACACCTTATAATACCAAGGTGAATGAGGTGATTAATTTTGACTAGCTGACTAATGAAGAATACCAAAAATGGGTAACTAAATATTTTACTGAAGAAGAGTAAAACAAATGAGTTTCTAACGGGTGGTAAATCAGATGTTGCAGTTACAACAGTTTCTAGTCTTGCTTAGGTGGCGGTCATGGTGCAAGATTCTTATGGTTTTTTGTTGCTCCATCAAATTTTCTCAGTGTGCACGATGAACAAGAATATTCTCCAGGGTGATTGTTGTTGTAACAATTTTTGAAATGTTACCAAGTGCTCCAATTGGCTGGTGACATGTGTAATTTTTGGCCCGATGCTTATTTTCTCCTTCACTTTCTATAAGAAGGATTTCAAGGCCAGAAGTATGGGTTAGCAAGTTAGATAATTTTTAGGTTGAGTCTAGGTGAAGTTGCAGAGCAAAAAATTGTAAAGTTCGATGGTTTTTAGAGAAAAATGCAATTTAGGTTTTGGGTCATTCTATAACAGGATTTGAATTCATGGGGATTTAATGTTGTATAACAGTACTAGAATTTGAGTTGAAATGATAAATTCAAGTTCATATCTCTTCATTATACATGCATATCTAAACTTTGAATAAGATAACTAAGGGTTATTTCATTCATCTCACTGTTGTGGTGTGTATGATTCTATTTTAGCTTTAATTCAAGGAGTTAATTAAAATGCTTGAATGGGATTATAGGCGGATATGTTCTGTATAAGGATTTGATAAGTAGTATTGAGTTAGAATACATATTGATGAGATTACAATGCAATGTCGTCAAGGATTTCATATGTTATGTGTTAAATCTGTCATATACCCTTAGATGCTTATGAATTTGACTCCTACAATGGATATATGGCACTGATCTATGTTGTAATTACCCGTATGATTTAGTATTTGTTTGTCTTTTCCTAGAGCTTGCTACAAATTACAAATCAATGATTATCTTATACTATGGCTTGTGTTGTGGTTATCTCATGCTCCAGATAGTCGATATTATCGATGAACAACCAATTCTATTCGATATTATTCTATCGTGTTGAGCTATTAAGTGAGATTATCTGTTATTGTTAATGTTGTCTATAATAATGGTGCAGAGGTTGTAAACACATTAGGGATCACCCTCCTGGGTCTTGTAGAGCCCGAAGTGTAGGAGGCTTTTTAAAGTCCCCGTTAGTTGGTCCAGGTCCTTTGAGTTGCCCTTGATTGGAATTGGAAATTCCTTAGGTAGATTAGAAGAACAACTTGGTTACATTGTAAAACAAAACCAACATCCTTAATCAACCTCCTCAACAACCTCCACCTCCACCCCCTCCACCTCATAACATCCCACCTCCACCACCTCCAAGATCTGATGAGGCTCGCTTGCAAGCACGTATCAGTGAAAATGTTGCATCCATTCATAATCAAATCAATGCTATTCAGAATGAAGCATTGATTCCACCACATGTGAGGCATTTTGCATCTATGATGAAAAACATTGGTAATGGAATTAGGTCCATTGATGTGGACTTAGATAGGCATCCACAATGGTGGGAGGATATGAGACAATTTTATTCAAATGGTCTCTCCTATAAACAAATTTTGGACCTGAAAAAAACAAAATCCCATCTTACACTTTTTTTTGTTGACCTTGTCACTAACCTACCCATTCCTGCAAATAAACCTAGAATATTGATGAGGTGGTGCATACATCCATAAATGAATGCACATTTTTTGGAGTGATGGTGGATGGTATTTGACTGTTAACCATAGGCTAATTTGGAGGTCCCTTTATACTTTTTGAGGAAATTATATGCAAAGTTTGTTTTGGGGCAAAAGCCCAATTATTTTGATTTTAAATCATTTTAGGGTGTTGGTGTTGGCATGCCATAATAGAGGTTAGGGGCATGGGTTGATCCCTAATGCCCCATGCATGCCCAAACTCTTGTAGATCCTCCTACTCCTACCATTCCTGCACCTATGCATCATCGTACGGTGGCATCCACATTAGGATCTTTGAGTACGATCGTAGGAAACCTTGATGAGCATACTTTTGTGATGGCGGTTGGGGAGCCTAGAGATAGTGACAACATAGGATAATTCTATGGAGCTGCTCCTAGTACCACTCCATGAGTGTCGACACCCCATGTATGTACCAGTTTCCATCAAGTATGCTATAGACCTGATTAGGTTACACTTAGTTTGGGTGGACATGGAGATTATGTTGGAGAATCTAGTCACATTAGTTCATATGTTGATTTTATTACTATAGAGCATCACCCTACAGACAGTGCAACACTGGTATAAATATGCATGTACATGTTGATTTTATAAGATTTTTTTAAGAACACATGTTTTTCATGAACATAAATCTATAAAAAAATTGTAATATTTTAACAATCAAATTATTTGGTGTAGATGACACTGATCATAGGGGAATCATTTTCTCCTTGATTTTATATGTCGACACCAGTGCAAGTCGGAAACCCTGATGGGATATTTTAATTTCAATTTTTTAGTAATATGAAATAATTTTTTAGCTTGAATTTTTAATTTTTAATTCAATCATGAACACATGTTTTAAATATTTATGTTGGTTCAAGGGAGTCAATAAACTTCCACATCGGTTCCACCTGAGGGGTTGTCGAGTGATCATCTATTGTCAGGCATCTCGCATCAGGTGTAGGTACATGCATATTGTAAATTATTTAAAGTTATTATACTTTTAATTTTTTGTTTTGAATACACTATATATAAAACATGCATGTACAAGTAAATATTTTAACCATTATGTTTATGTATGTAGGTTGACACAACAATGAGAATGGGGATCAGGCACATAATTGATGCGGTGACAACTCAAGAGACCTTTTACTTTCAGGTTGTTTAAAAAAAATTCTACACAATGTGTGCACACTTGAATATATATATATATATATATATATATTTTAACCCAATTCAAGTACACATGTGCTTTAAATTTGACCTTGTAGGACTTTGTTAGTGCCACTTTCTTCCTTGATGAGGTCACACCACCTCAATTAGGACATGCAAAGCAACCTCATATGGTAACTTAAATTTTTTATTATATTTAAAGTCAATTACAAATTATACATTGTGAATAACTTAAACTAAATTTAAAATTGAATATATATAATGCTCATACATGTTAAATTATTTTTCTTTTATAGCATGAGACATGTCCTATAGCTGAGCATGTAGAGACAGGTCCTGGAATAGATGATGCACAACAACCTCTTACGGTACAATTTAAATACATGATAAATTATAAATTAAATTGAACTAAATCATTTTTAAAATCTTACAGATCTAATTTCAACTTTTTTTCTCTTGTATGTAGATTGATTCAGAGCATGTAGAGCAACCTCACATGGTAATTTAATTTTATGATAAATTATAAATTAAATTTTCATTAAATCATTTTTAATCATCTTACATTTGATTTCATCTTTCTTTCTCTTGTATAGAGTTATTCAGGTCATCTGGGTAGTCCACATGGTGTGAAGAGGTCTCTTGATTATAGAGATGATATGAGTTAGATGATTTCACGGGTTGTATTTGATTATTTCATGGACTACATATATTGTTTCTCACAGACTTAAAATGTTGTTTCATGGACTTTAATTCATGGGTTGTATTCTCATGGACTTAATATATTGTTTCATGGACTTATTGGTTTCAGTATTTTATGGTCTATTATTGTTAAATAGTAATTTAAACATGGGCATTTATGCATTTTATGTGAAATTTTAATATGAAATTGATAGGTCATATTTGTACTTTAAAAAAGATTCATAGTCAAGACATTAATAGAACATTAATGTGAAATTAAATACAAATATGAAATTAAAGTTGAAATTAATAAGACATTTAAATATTTGTACTTTACAAATTTAGTGATTCATAGTCAAGGCATTAACTTATCAAAAAAGTTCTAAAAAATTTACTTAAGGGGATCAAATACTTCAAAGTACATGTCTCATATTTAATTGCTACAATTGGTTAACGGGATCAAAGAAGTTCTAAAAAAATTGCTTAAGGGGATCAAATACTTCAAAGTACATGTCTCATATTTAATCGTAGTTCATATAATTAAGTAATTTAGAATTTAAGATGACTCATTATAACAATCACAAAAGTTATACAAAAATAATGTTAATGTTAATATGGTTGATGTCGTAATAGGATGTCTTAAGGGTTCCTAATAGGACTTCTTAAGGGGATAAAAGAATTTAAAGTACATGTCTCATGTTGGATCACAATTGATATAAGTAAGTATTAGACTTTAGGGTGACTCATCATAACAAATGATATAATTAAGTATAAATATTTAGGATATGTCCTAATAGGACATCTTAAGGGGATGAAATACTTTAAAGTACATGTCTCATATTTAATCACAATTGATATAACTAACTTAGAATTTAGGATGAATCATCATAACAATCACATTCTATACAATTTAAATAGCATCAATGTTAATTTAATTTATGTCATAATAGGATGTCTTAAGGGGATCAAATAATTTCCCAAAATTTGGTGAAGTTGCCCAAGGAAACCAAATTTAACAATAATATACATGATATTTAGTTATTATAAAAATCAAATTTAAAGTTTCAAAGTAGGAAAACATGCAAATTTAACAAACAAAATATATAGAATATTGATTTTGATATATAAAAGTGTAGAGTATAATTGTGTATGTATATGTATACAAATTTGTACAAAATGTGTAATTGTGTAATTGTGTATGTACATATATGCTAGCTCAAAACAATGTTTACAAAATGTGGGTATGCCATCTCAAGAAAATTTGAAACTTGTGCTTGGAATGTAGCAAGTCTTCACGCCACTTGATATCAAAATGATACAAGCAATATCAATGAAATCAACAAAACATGTATTTTATTTTATATAAAACTATCTATATACACAACTTGTACCTATATTTAAAATTATTCCACATGTGTGTAGGTTGAATATGCATCGTCTCCTATTTGTTTCAAAGTATGAGATCAATGTGATTATGGCTTAAGGATACAAAAAAGGATAATAAATCAATTTTAACTATTAATGTACAAGCAATATCAATATATAATTAAAACACGTATTTAAATATAATCTAACTAATAATTACCTATTTTTACCAAGTATTCCATGTTGTCTAGGTTGAATTAGCATGGAATCTCCTTTTTGTCTCAAAGTATGTGATGAATTTGTGATGATGGCTTAAGGATATAAAAGGACAATTTAAATCAATTTCAACTAATAACACAAACAATATCAAAACATGTATTTAATGTATTTAAACAGACAATATAAAACTAAAACTATATTTTCCTATATTTACTTATTCCATTGTACCATTTATGTCCTCTCTTTTTTGCAACACATCTATGATTGTCTCATGCTCTTCCATAGAAATTGTCCATATCTATTTATTTGTAGGTCTTCCATGATACCTCACTAGTTTTATATTTGTTGCCACCACCAAATGTGAGTGGTGTATAATCTTATTATGTGTTTCATAATCTTCAAATGTAGGCAAACCATTCTTTCTTATTAGGTATTTTCATATCCAAGTGCCAACAACCACTACCGAACCTATTGGATAACATGATAGCCATCATCAAAATTCTCAAAATTTTCTTAAGGGGATCAAAGAAGTTCTCAAAATTTGCTTAAGGGGATCAAAAACTTGTTATCAAAATTTGCTTAAGGGGATGTCTTAAGGGGATCGCCGAGCCTATTGGATAATGATAGCCATCATTGTCTTCTCTAGGTTCTATTAACTTATGTTTAGTCTCCACACAACGAGCCAAATAATATTATGTTTCCTCTTCATTCCCCTCAGATGCAACAACAACATACACATGTCCTGCAAATAAAATTTGATTTAATAACTTGCACATGTCCATATAATTTTACCAATCTACATACATCCATTCATATGTATATAAATAAATAAAAGCATTACAAAATAGTAATAAAGTGAAGTAAAATGAAATAAAATTAAAACTACCTTCTTGTACAAGGTCTGAAACATGGTCATAGTCGTTTGATGCAAACACTTGATCATTGTCTTCAATTGTTGTTTCATATTTATTGTGTTCCTGTGCAAGTGTCAATTATCTTTGCTTCCACTTTTCAACCCATTCTATATTTTCACATGCTTCACAATCTCTCGAAATACAAAACTGACAAAAACATGCAAGCTCCCTTGTCTAGATAGTCCATGTGCTTGCATTCAAACTTTTAAATGAATTCCATTTAGTAGATCCACTGATTATCTCATAATCAAGTTTAGGTAGAATGTTCACTTCTTCAACCAACCAAAAGAATTGGTGAACTGTAGAGTACTCGCTTGATCTAGGTGTAGATAATATTGTATTGCACTAATCCACAATTCCGCATGCATCTTTAAATTTTACTACATCCTCAAATTTTAATTGTTCTCTAGCAAGAATTCTACACCCACCAACTCCATCATGTTCTCCTTTACCATGTCCAGCTTCAAAAAACTCCACATATGTTGGACATTATGTTCCTTGTGAACCTTATTTAACCAATAGAACATTCGATCATTCTTGAACTGTCTCGTACAATTATCTGACCATATGAGATGTTATGTCATTTGGATTCCTCTTTCTCTTAAATTTATATAAAATATATTGAAACAATATTGAACAAACTTCGATGAGTGTAACCGGTTGTCACTCAAATAAAAATGATACTCCCTCAAAACTTTTCTATCATCCTCCATGCTATCATCTGCATGTCTATAAACAATATGAACAAACATAGCCACTTGCACTAAATTGTAATATTGTGATTGAATTTCCTGTTGTAGAGCTAGAGTATAGTTTTTTTTTTAAATCAACCACTGATAGTATCGTTCCAACTGGAAATGTGTTTCTACATGCGTAAAATTGTCCATCAAGCCATTGATCATGTTGAGAGTGCTTGAAATATTTTGGTACAATCTTACTCTTAAATTTTGATATGAATGCATGTACACTAATTTTTTTTGTATTTAAATCACAACGATTTCCAATTTTTCTATCTTTTAAAGAATAGTCAACATTCTTAAATCTTTTAACATCCACTAGAATTTTTGTCCAAAATCATTTTCAACACTTTCATGCATAAAAAATATTAAGAATGAAAGATTGCCACAACTAGTGCATTGTCCAAAAATACATGAACTTAAATAAAATAATTTCCCATTAGATCTTTCACAAAACAAACTTGATATAAACTCCCTTATTATTTTAGGTGGCATATTAATATCACATTCTTGTATAATCATGTTTTTGATTAGAGGTAAAAAATGGGTTTTGAAGGGGCCTGAAACTCTTTACAAAAGAGAGTAGCTAAAACTAAAGAAAACTACATAGAGTATATATCAACCCATACGGAGTGAACCAACAAAAAAACATCAGCCAAAAAGGAGGACCCCAAACAATAGCACTACATATTCTTCAGGATATCATCAACCTCCACATCGCTCACCATAGCCTTCTGACCATCATCCAAGACATCAGACAGTTCTTTTCCAGGAGCCCCAGCCTGAGCCTTGGTCTTGTCTCTCATTCTAGCCCTAGGCCCATCTGCATTCACCTCATTAATCAAAACATTATTCTTATCCCCACCCTTATCAATAGAAACCTCTTCCTCCATCAACTTGCCACTAGCACCAATCTCTTTAGAATGAACAATCTCCTTGCACTTCTTGGCACTAGAAAAAGGAGAGGTAATACCAACAATCTCAAAATCAACCAAAAATTTAGTCCCCTCCCCACCTTTGACCATGTTAGCACAAATTTTATCTAGTTGATCCTCCAAGGTGAGAATTCTACCTTCCATATTTTGCTTCATCTTATCAATTTGGTTCTAAACTGAAGACTCATCAACTTTACTCATCGCACCCTGTATGTTAACATTTTTCATGTTAAGTTCATGGAACACCCATTTGAACAATTTGAATAAAACAATGGAACCCTCTCTAGCAGTTCCAAGAATATTAAAAATATCTTCCCTATCAAAGTTGAAAACCCCCTTACCCACAACAACATCCTCTTGAGAGGAGCTTAACTTGTCTTGATTGGAAAAGACGTCCTTACCCTTCCCAGTAGCAACCAACATTTTGATTTTACAAATGGAGTCTCCAATCTCCTCAACCACAACCTTTCTTTTCTTTTGTCGATCCAAGTCCACAACCGGAATATCCACAACATCTTATCTGCCCTCAACCACAACCTTTCCTTTCTTATACATAACCGCATCCACAACTAGGGAATCAACATCACCCTATCCGCCCGTCATCTTGAGGGGAGAATTCATCTCAAGCACATGGCTCTTAGACCTTAAAACCAGTTTTTTCTTGCTTCCCACCTCCAACTCCTTCTTCTGCTTAGTCATAAGGGGGTGGCGATGACACTTCACCATCTAATTCACTCTTCTCCTTCAGGCATGTAATCAAAAAATTAGCAGCCACTCATCACTGCAGGTCTCATAACCCTTATTAAGGCTCAACAACCCTTTCTTATACTTCCCTGCTGTAGAGGGTTGTGGAGCCATCTCCATGGAAGAAAGAGAGTCTAGGACATAGTCCACATCCTCCTTAGATTCTGACTCCTTTTCCAAGATAAGTTTCCTCTTCTTCCCTTTTTTGCTAACCAGATCCTCTTTAGAGACCATTTCATACTCCTCCACCGACTTCAATTGCTTACCCTTAGGGGTAGCAATCGACTTAGCCACCTCAAAATATTTAGCATACTCAGAAATTAAAAGAATCAGCCCCACATACAGAATTGGATTTTTTGGATTTCTTTTATGGTTCTTGAGACCAGAATCCAGTGACACCAAGAGATAATAAGGAAAGGAAATTCTTTTTTTGTGGAAAAAATGATTGAGCATAAGGAAGTGGTAAGCATTTACCATAGAGAAGCATCCTTCTAGGATGATATATCTCATGAGTTCCCCGACCACATCTGCCCACAACACCTTGAGAGAGCTCCTCTGGTAATCCCCACTCTTCGCCATCTTCAGGTCTTGAGCTTCATCCCCTTTGAAAAAACATTGCATGGCAGTCTACGATTCCTTCTTGTCTCTGAAAACTTTCATTCCATCCATAGACAACCCAGTGATATTAGCTATAAAATCTTCATTCACATCAAACTCTGTTCCACCCAACTTCAACACCCTATTGTTCCATGCTTTTGCAAACAATGTCATCGTCTGTGGGTTGTTACCATGCAGTCTCTCTAGGTATGGAGTTAGCCCACCTTTCTCTAACACCTGCCAAACCTCCATCTTCTTGATGGCTTCACAAGAGAAGGGCTCCACGTAGTTCCTATCACCTCCCATGTCTAAAAAATTTGCAAAGTCAATAAGCTTTAGAACTTTGAATGCAATGAGGAGAAACCTTGAGAAGGCGATATAAAGAATGCCCAAAATCTATGTGAAAAAAAATTAAGGCAGGAGAAAGTAATGATCCTAAAGTTTTGTTCCCTACAGATATGAGCTAGGGTACAACCAACTCGTTTCAAATCTAGCTTACCATCCCTCCACATAATCACCTGCCATGTGAAACTACAACATATATAAAGTACAATCATGTTAGTATGTAAAGTACAACATATATATCGAAAAACATCATAATAATAATGAAATTGAACATGTGTTTTACAACAACAAGATATTTGTTGCTTATTAATTTTTAAATATATACCAAGGTTTACATTTTTCAAAAGACCTTTGAATTATTTTAATATTACTAGGTAACACTAAATCACCACAAACTTTTCTATAAAATTCAATTTACATTGTATCTAATAGGTGTTTTGGATGAGGATCATGAAATTTGGACCCCACTCTTAATTTTAAAACATCTCTAGCATTAGATGATACCCTAGTATTATCATGTCAATATTTTTAAAACAAAGATTTGATTTCAACATTCAATTTCATGTCAGACCTCAGGAGTCAACCACTAAAACTCCAACATTGGTTGACCGAATCATTTTCTATACTTTCTCTTCTCTTTGCCACTCTTAGCAATGTTTTAGGATGTATTTTTAGAATTTCACTAATATTGCTTACCATTATTTTATTCAAAATTGCTTTTTAACTATAGCAATTGTTATAGACCGTCTTGTTGCATTCTTATCTTTAGATCGACTATTTTTTCCAATAGACTCAATGACACTAGCAACAATAGACATAGCATGTTTTAGTGATTGATCTTTTCTTCTTGGTTTAACAAAAATACCTAACTTTTTCATTACTTTTCTCATTTTCCACATTCTCATCAATTGCATCATTAGTTGACATTGAAATGAAATTTTTTTACGATAAAAAAATTCTTTGTATAATCTATTGGCATGTGTTCTTATTTGTCTGCATGAACTCTTACCAAGAAGATTATCCAAAACATCACTTTCAATTTGAAAATATATATTTTCATTTTCAACATCACATCTTGGATTTTCATTTTCATCTTCATTTTCATCAACATAACGGTTTTCATTTTCATTTTCAACAAAAGGGTTTTCATTTTAATTTTCAACAGAAGGGTTTTCATTTTCATTTTCAACAAAAAAATGATTTTCATTTTAATTTTCAACAACTAGATTATTTTCATTTTTATTTTCAACAACAATTTGTCTCAAATCTTCATTTCTACAAATATTATCGATGTCAACATTGTTATATCCAACTTCTTTTAAATCTCCTATAATCATTGTTTCCATTTCATTCAAAGGTGGATTTAAAGATGTACTTGGATTTGTGCCTATTGAAACACTCCCCATAGCATTGAAAGGGGGATTTGAAGACATACCAAGAATAGTTTGTATAATCGTATTATTTTCCACATTAACCTCTTGCAAATTTGCATTGTCTCCATCCATGGTCTTCTCAATGTTTTTATCTTCAATAGTTGTGAAATTGGATCCTTCAACATTATTCATTGATCGAATCCTCATTCTTCTATCTCTTTGTCTTTTTTCCTCCTTCTCTCTCTTTGCTTCAATTTCTTCAGGGGTCAATACTTTCCTATCTTTCCTTTTATTATGAGCTTGTGAACCCACAATTACAAAATTTTGAAGCACAAATGAATTTCATTAGTGAAAGTCTTCCTCTTTTGTTCCTCCTTCAAAGAAGTAGAAAATGAACACAATTTCACTCAAAAACTGTTCCAATGATGTCTCCTTTCAAAAATTCAATTCAAATTGCAAGTTGAAGACTTGTAAAGACAAAACTTGATAAAAAAAATAGGTGAAATTGTCATAGTCGGCCGTACATGTTAAGTTGCAAAATTGACAGTGACATTTTACTAGTAAAAATAAAAAAAATGGTCAGAAAAGAAACGAGATCCCGTTTCTTTTTCAATGGTTTGAATAATAAATAAAATAAAACGGGATCCCGCTTTTTGAAACTTAAATTTTTGGTCGAGTTTTTGCCTTGTTTTTCAGTTCAAGAAAAGGCTTGGGGACCTGAACCTAAGCTTTGGACCTAGTTTGACCTGCAACTTGAAGGTCATGTTAATGTCACAAGAAAATAGTGACTTTGGACATATGTCTAAAGACCTTTTTTGCAATTTTTTTTGACAAAATTAAAACACATTACAAATGAGACGGTGTAGATTCCAAATATGTAATTTTTTTTACAATTGGACTATTTTTCCTATTTTTTAATTTCTGATGAAACTAGTCCATAAACTTGAAATATCAGGAGTTTTTAGTATTTTAATAACTTTTTTATTAAAATATTTTTTTGTAAAACGAATTGCACGAAAAATGCACTTTAGACAATTATTTTCAATTTAAAACAAAAATTAAAAAATGATAAGTTTAGGTCATCTTATGCGTACACGACAATTTTTTAAAACAACAAATATGGTCAATAAAAATTTAACAAAAATAAAATTCAATAAAAAATTACAAAAAAATATCAAAAATGTGCTTTAGTGAGTTACAAATCTTTTCCCAAAAGGATTTAGAAAAATATGATTATTCAGGTCAAAATATGGATGATGTACACATGCATGGTATGGTAAAAAATGTGACTTTTAAACAGTGGTTTTTAGAAATGGGTTTATTGAAAATCAATTTGTATCATCTGGGTATTGAAATAAATTACATATTTGGAAACTAGACTCCGAGTACTACATTTTATGATTAGTGACTTTTTAAAGATTTCATCTCTAAGTGCTTCAAATTTTAAGGTCAAATGTGAAAAATTATGAAAATCAAGGAAAACACTTCCACTTTTTGTCCAAAAAGTGGACTCAACTTCTTGCCAGCACCCTCAAGATTCAATAGAAAAAATGACAACCACAAGAATGTTACTTTCAGCTACATAACATTAGATACTCAAAACTTGAAATTAGAAGCTTTCTAGTCCCAAACAAATTACAACATTGGAGTTAATTGAAGAAAACAACAAAACTATCATATAACAACAATAAAAAAGAGAATGGGGGCAAAGAGCGACAAATTGTTGCCAAACCTGCTCAAGTTTACAAAGAGAATAGTATAACTAAACAATAATAAGTCCAATGAAAGATATCCATAGCAAGACCATTGTCTAAGACCACCATTGAAATGTGAAGCAACATCAACCCTTTCCCCCACCAACATTTTTGTTTTGTGTCTTCTCAAACAAGTTTTCATGTCGAAGAATAGCCATTGTTTGCTGAAAAGAACTAAAATTCCTTTGGTAGCCATCCAACTAAAATAAGAGACCTCAAAACTTGTAGCCACACTGGAAAATCAAACTTTCTCTATAAACTTGTAATCAATTCCTGTAGATTTAGCATCAAAAGCATCAAATTGTAATTGAATCTCCCTCAAAGTAGCGTGTAGGTTAGGTTTGAATTGGAGTGAGGACTGCATAAGGGAAAGGTGAGGATAAATATTCACACAGATAATCAAAGCTTCCATTTGAATGGTATAAAAGGTGTGATAAAAGGCAACGGGGCAACAAAATTTCCAGATGTTCTTCAAAATGATGTGTCTAAAGGTCTATGAAATATTATTGAGGTGTGGAGAAACTCCAAGAAGAGTAGTTTTCCAAGACAAAGCTTGAGGAGAAAGAACCGAAAGATTAACAAAAAGATAATTCCATAGGTGTTGGGAATGGGAAAAAAACCAAAATGATGCTTGATGGTCTCCTTTTTAGAACAAAAAGGGTAGGACAATGATGATGAGATGAAGGGGAGATAGTCTCTAACAGGGATTTTAACATGCAAAATTTTCCAGGCTGTCAATTGGGCTTGTGCTTTAGCTTTGGATTTCCAACAAAGAGCACTCAACTTATTCCATTTGGCTTGTCTAAATCTGCAATGCCATTTACAATTAAGACGGGTAGCTGGAGGAACTATAGGGAGGATTTTCCTATAAAAAATTTTAAGGGGGAATGCACGAAGGTGACAATTGTTAGGACAATTCCATTTTTTGAGGAAATTTCCATAGCAAGGTATGGAGATTAGATAGTACAAGTTGGGTGTAACAAGACTTCAAATTTGAAGAATAGGGGGTTTGTCTTTGGACCTGCAAGCTTGAATTGTGCCTTAATTTTTGGCCATGTTTTTCAGTTGAATGTAACCGAATCCCAAAGATCTCTAAAAAATGAATAACTTTCTTAAAGAGATGCTTACCTTTAAGGAGTTTATTAAGGGAAAGAGGGGAATTATCCAACTGAACAAGATGGTTCCACTATATTGAGGAGGAGGCAAAACTTAATCCATGGCTCAAGGATTGGGAATACCAAGATAGCTTTTTAGAAGTAATTTTTAAGGCTTTCCAAATGGAATTGAAGGGGACTGAACCATGAGTTTTGAAATAGGGAGCGAGTAGAAGCTTATCCATCCATTTCACCAACACCCATGATTGACCAATAGTAGTTGTTTGAATATGATGCAAAATCAAATGTTTCTAAGGGGCATCACCATCCAAAGTCCTAACAATCCATTTAGTGATAAGCCAAATTCCTCATGTGTAAGGATCAATGATTCCTAAACCACCTTTATCTTTTGGTTGAATATAATGAATCCATGATGTAGTAGGTTATCCTTTTTGTTTCCCCACTTAGCCTAAAGGAAGCTCCTAATTAGCTAAGTCAACTGGTTATAACAGGCCTTGGAAGGTAGCCAACAAGAGGAAATGTAAATATGGCTAGCAATAAGGATCTTATTGGAAACTTGTAGTCTACCGGCCATAGAAAGAAATTTGTTTGTCGAGTTTAAGAGTTTTCTTTATAATTTTAGCCAAGAACCAATTCCACATATCTTTTAGCAAGACTCCAACACCAAATGAAATCCTAAGGTGTCTAGTTATAACCCCATGCTCAACTTCTCTCCACTCGGTCAGGATCCAAGGGGGTCGAGAGTTGGGCCTTGTCATGAAAAAATATATTCTATGCATGGAAATTTTGGACCCTGAGATAGAGAAAAAAACATCTAAAATATGAAGCATGTTAGTCACTTCTACTGAGTTTTGGATGAAAAGCATGCTTTCATCAACAAAACGGGAGTTGAGAAAAGTTGCATTTCCAGGGAGAGTGATGCCATGTGAATAATTTTATTTGCAAGAGCATGCTGAAAAAGATATCCAAGAACATCAAAAACAAGGACATACAAGAATGGAGCAAGTGGATTGCCTTGTCGAATGGATTTCTGCAAGGGAAAAGAAGGAGAAAGGACTACATTAACAACTCTTGCATTAGCATCCGTGAAAATCATTTTAATTTGATCATAGATTTTGGGGCCAAAAGCAAGCCAATTGAGCATTTTAAGAATGAAGGGACAATGAATATGATCATAAGCATTATCAAAGTCTAATTAATGATAATATCATCTTGTGTTGTTTCTTGAGCCCATTCAGAAGTCTCCCATGCAAGGACCAAGTTGTCTAGAATAAATCTTCCCTCTAAGAACCTAGTCTACTCTTGTCTAACAATTTCTTGAGAGATATATTTAGTTTATCATGCTAGGGCTTTAGCAATAATCTTGTAAGAAGTATTAAGGAGAGTTATAGGTCTCCATCTATTGACATTATCCACATCCTTACCTTTGGGTATGAGTTTAATTATCCCTTGATTAATAGTGCTACCAAAGGATCCAATCTTAATTCCTTCAAGATAAACATTAAAAAAATCTTCACAAATTTGGGACCAAAGGGATCTATGAAGTTCAATAGGAAAACCATCTATTCCTAGACTCTTCTCTAAAGCCATACAGTGAAGGGCTTCAACAAGTTCCTCTATTGAAAGGAAGTGATCAAGATATCTGCTATAGTCTACATCTAATTCCTTAGGAATGTAACTAACAAAACTATCTTCAAGAATGGGAAGATGAGTGTCATCTTTTGTGTCATCAATAAAAAGATTCTTGAAGTGGCTATAGAAAATTTGCATTATATCAGCATGATTTTTTTGCAGATTGCCATCAACAGTTTTAATTGCAAAAATGTGTTCAATTTTATGCTTATGTTGCAAATATTGAAAGAAAAATTTAGAGCCCCTATCTCCCTCTTTTATCCATTGTAACCGAGCATAGATTTGAGCTCCTTTTCCTTTGTAAACAACCATTTTATGCAGTTGATTTTCAACATTAACCACAAATTGGTGAAGGGTGATTTCACAAGGGTTGTACACTAAGCATACATAATTGTGTTCTAACTTCCCTTTTAGGGATTTCTCAATTCTACATTGTTTATCTGCAACTCTCCTACCATAGTCACGAAGGAAGGAGGTGCATCCATTTATTGTTATTTCCCACCATTGAATCCATCTGCTATGTTGAGGTCTTGACTCAACATTCCAGGTGGCTAAGAGACCATCAATACAATCTTGGTTTTTAAGATGGGTGACTTTAAACTTATATGGGAGGTCATTAGGGATGGGGATAGGATCATAGAAGGAAAGGGTGATGAATATCAGAAGATGATCGAAGAGAGTGGTAGAGAGGTCTAAAGAAACAAGGAGACCAGTATGGAATGAAAGAATGGGGCAGTTGTGGGAGATATACAATTGATCAAGTTGACTCAATTTCCTTAAGGAACCTTCCCAACAATTACTCCAAGTATACAAATGAGGCATTTGGAGGTTGAATTTACCAAAAAGGGGATCATGAACACCAAGGGAGTTTCAAGCTAGGGTCCAAGCTCCAAACTCAAGGTTAGAAAATTGAGTAAAAGGTTTCGAAATGTGATCAAAAGACTATTAAACCATGTTAAAATCACCCCCCAAAACCTACTCAACATTGGGAAGAGAAGAACACAACCAATCCCAAAGGTTGGTTCTCTCAGTAGCAAAATTAGGAGCATAAATTGAGCAAAACCCCACAAGCATGTCCTTAATGAGGGTGGTGGCCCAAACACAATGGACATTGGGATTAGAACTAGAAGCCACCAAATGTTTAGCCAACCATGGAGCTAGACTAAACACTACACCTCATCCACCATCAAAATTATTTGTATGCACAAAATGAGCCTCAGGCCAAATAGAGGCAATAGTCACATCAAGACGAACTGCACTAACTTTAACTCCTAAAGCATATGAAGAACGCCACTTTGATTCATCTAAACAATTTTTTTGACATGATATTTATGTGCAAGAATAGTCAATCCACGCATGTTCCAAGATTGGATTTTGCACTTCATTGGGAGGAGTTAGGGAGGGTTTCCTCATTTGATTATAGCGCATTAAACTAATTCTCAAGTGATCTATTCTAAGTTTCCAACTCAGTCATGTGATCATGATTCATAGGAACTCATGTTTCATTATGAGAAATGTTTCTTGCAAGGCTACTTGAATGGGGTGAGTGATTATAGCTTGTTGAAGTAATGTGCTTTAGAGGAGGAGTTTCCTTCAGCCTTTTAGAGGCTCTATTTTGGGATACCACAACATCTTTGTAGTATAACCCCTCAGAGGCAGGTGATGAGTGAATAGGAGAGGTGGGAGAAAGAGGTGACAAATAGAGATTGGGAACAAGCTAAGTATTACTTTGGAATAGCAAAGAGGGGTGTAGTGGGTGGTGGGGAAACACAGAGGGTTGAAGATTATCCATAGTTGGAGAATCATCTTGATGAAGGTTGTCTTCAGAAAGCTGAGGTATTTTAGGCTTATGGAAGGGGCATTCATAGATTATATGGCCTTCCCTATGGCAATAAAAATAGGCATTTGGTTTGTTTAATTAAGTGATGCATTGATCAAACTGAAAACCAGGTCCTACTAGTTTAATAATGTTGGGCAAAGGGAAATTTAAGTCCATTTCAATACATTCCTTGGGGTGTGAACATAGGCTATCCCATTCATTGGAGTGTTGTTTACACCACATGACTTTTCCAAGTTGTGCAACAATGTCTTGAAGGAAAGGTCGAAAAGCGATGTTAAGGAAAGGAAATTCCACCCACATGGGGTATTTCAAGGATTTAGAAATCCCTTTTGAGTGGAGTTCAAGATCCTAGGATTACATATAACAATTTTTTCCACATATAATCCAAGAACCATATTGAAGGAAAACACGGGCATGTTCAGGGTCTAAGAAGGTGAAAGCAACATATACTTTGCCCAAACCCCAAAATGATGAACTATCATCCAACCTTTGAGTTCCCAGTTGTTACAAGCTCGCTTAAAAAATTCTTGTTCTGATGGGATGCCTTTGAGGAAAAATAAAATGATAGCTTTTACTTTGCATTATGAAATAACATCAATTATATCATTAAGGTGGGAAAAAGAAATCACTTTACCTTCCTAAGAGTCAGTGGTAGGAATGTTGGTCATTACAACATCTGATGTAGAGGCATCATAAGTTGTCTTGTCTTTGTGCACTAGTTTTGAATGGGGTTGTGAGCATCCTGAATGTATTTTTGGAGCCATGGCATCCACATTGTCCATTCTAGGTGAAGAAATGAAAGAGGAGGTCACCACATTTTCATCTTTCATTTTTTCTATTTCAGACCCACCTTTTTCTCATGCTTTTTTCTCTATGCTTCGAGGCTTAACTTTTATTAGGTAGGCTCTAGACGACATGGGAAAAGTATTGTACTTTTTCAAAAAGAAGCTCCAATATAGTGCATTGAGTTGTAGGTGGATAGGGTTAGGGCACAGTCATCGTTTTCTAGCAAAGCTATCGGTTTCATCTCCAGAAGGATAAAATTATGTTTTTAACTGGTTGAAAACCAATGTATTAATAACTAATTAACAGAACGCATTTAAAAAATCATTACAATAGTACTAATAATAAACTTAATATTTCCAATGATAAATAACACATTAAATAATTCCAACGTAAAATAATTTTTTAAATAAAATATCTCCAAATTGATATCTATACTGATATATATTTTAAAATGTTATATTTAAAAAATAATTATTAACTCTAGTTTTTATTAGCCGATAGGCTATATATAGTGTGAGATTTGAGCTTGAAACAAGTCTCACTCTGCAAACAACTACTAAATAGTTGGAAAACAAGTTTTAGCTGACATTTAATGGTAAATCAATTGTTGTTTAATGGTAAATTAGTGGTAAAAGCTTCCAAAATATTGGATGAAAGCCTCCAAAATCTCACTTATCATGTACAATCTAGATAAATATTTATTTTCCAATTGGGTGGGAACACTCTATTTCTATTTGGAGTGTTTTTGCAAATTTTATGATAACTTTTCTTTTTATTTGCATTTCTTTATGTTTTAAATCTGCATGCAATTATTTCAAAATCACATAATTTATCTAATTTCTTTAAGGAAAAAGTCTAGATTTGATTAAATTTATTTCATTCCATTATTTAACATTTATTATTAATTTTTTAACACTTATTATTATTAATTATTTGACTTATACTCTCTAACATTTTAGCATATATATAGTTTTCTATTGGTGTAATCTTTGAACCTCCTTTAGGTACAAGTGCTAGTTATTATTTTAATTAGAGTTATACATTAGATGTTTTTCCAATACTAAAACTAAACAAAACTATAATCTAGTACAATGTATTCGACATCTTCAGCCACATTCTTAAGGTTAGAGATTTCAATCCAACTTGTGAACCAATTAGTTTTATTGTAAGTAACAAAAAGAATCTAGTTTTTTTGTGGCCTCTCAATCCATAAAATGAGATGCATAGAACAAAATTTTCTACATGTTTTCCTATTGGAAATGTGTGTTGTCATTGATGTCAAAAGTGTGTTTTGAAGATTGTATAATACTCTAGAGATAGTTGTGTAGAGATATCTATTGATATAGTCAACAATGCAGCATATGGAAAAATTGTGATCAACTTGGGGTCTAAGAGTGATGCGGAGGTAGGTACACATGTTTTCATATGTTTAAAACATGTTTACATTGATACCATTCTAGTTTAATGTACCACACATGGAGATAAGTTTCAAAAGTTTTGCAAAGGTATTCACAGTGTATACTCTAAGAGAGAGTCATGGTGTTTTGGTTTGCATCCTTCCACAGAGCAAGATTTAGTCTTGCGGTTCAGAAGATAAGTTGGCCGAGATGTGAAGGTGTTATATCCAATAATTCAAGTCATTACACCTTCTACAATGAAAGTTAAAAGTGACATAATTCTAGTTTGTGCTCTGACAGAGTAAAATGTTGATAAAGGCTTGATGGAATACTTTGCATTCTTTCAAAATGATAAATGTGGTTGTGCGGACTTGGGGATATGATCAAAGAAGTATAATGGTTCATCCTTTCAAGTCTTGTATGTTTTGGTGTACAACAATACAATATCCTAAGTTTTTAAGTATTACAATCTATTCGGGATGCTTTGTTTTCATTAGCTCAATATGTTTGTCTTCTTGCACCAACACATAATGATCAGGTACTTTAGAAGAAGGTTGAAGAGATATTGTGCATAGAGTACATTGTACATTCTCCCCGGTAATGTAAAATGAGCAAGAGAGAAAAGGTAAGAAATTTTAAACAAGAGATATATTGTCTCAAGTTTATATATATAATATTTCTCACTTAAACTAGTATATATATAAAGTTTCAATTTTTAATAATTTGAATTGTTACTTATTTTTCATTTGGTAAAATCATATCTAATTTTAAAATTTTATTTCTTTTTTTGTTTGGTTAATTATTTGATTGATAAATAATAAGCAACATTTATATCTCTTTATAGGAGTTTGATTTTTTCCAAATATAATCATATTTAATTTTAAAATTTTAAAATTAACATTTGAAGAATTATAGATTAGTTTTAAATTTTGATAAATAGTCAGTTGTAAAGTAAAATTAAAAAATAACAAAACTAAATTCAAAAAAGTGAAAAATAACTAGTATAGATATTTAAATACATTATCTAAAAGATTTTCAAAAATATAATATATAGTTATTTTATTTATTAAGAGTTATTCTATTTAGTTTAGAATTATTCTATTTTATATTTATTTTTGACTTTATTTTTATCTAAAACAAAATTATTTATTTAATAATTATTTTATTTAAATTATTATTTTTATCTATATAAGAAATTTTATTTTACATGCTTAAAATTATTTTATTTTTTTTATTTAAAAATTTATTTATAATTTTATATACTTTGAAATATATATATGAATTGTATGATAATATTTTTCACTTCACTTAAAACCCTTAATCACTTTTTAAATACAATTATTTTATTTATTTCACATTATCAAAACAATCAATACATTTTTATTTAATTATAAATTTTGAAACATAATTAGCATTTAAACTTGACATTTTTATTGGTTCTTAAATTAACTATTATCATAACTTATCACAAAAAGGCAAGCTCCCAAACGCCTTACAATTTCTTTTTACTTCGTTTTTCTGGATTAAAATAATATTGGATCTAAGAAATACCAACAATAGTATTATTCAAATGCTTATTTTAGTAATATTGCAATCAAAGGTCAATTTAATAAACGTGGACCATAATACCTATTCATTAGGTTACCCCAAAAAGTAGGATAGGAAACAAATTGGTAAATTTTTAGTTCTCAATGTTTATAAAGACTTATTCAACATAATATTATAATTAATTTTTTACTTTTCAAAAAAACATTTTTACTTTTCAAAATGCTGAATTTGGTACTATTTCAGATAATATCTTAAATTTATTTTTTTATTATATTATTAATTTTTTATTTATTATAATCATGAAATTTCAAAAAATTAGTGAAAGTTGATGGACATATCTATATATTTATGACTCTTGCAATCAGATGTTACATCAAATAATTACTGAAAAAATTTAAAAAAAATATTAACAGCTGTACAACACTAAAGAGAGTTAATGAATGATTGATAAAGGCCGATATTTATGACTCTAACTATCAAACATTACATCAAATACTTACTAAAAGTTCAAATTAATAACACGTGAATACATACATTTATGTCTTTTTAATAGTTTGTACAACACATTTAATAAATATATTTATATTTCTCTATCTAAAGATTATTTGATACAACATTTAAAAAAAATAAAAAATTTATACTTATCAACCATTTAACATTGCTTTTTTGCTCTAAACGAACTGTGTACTACATTTTTATGACTTCAGTGGATAAAGGTGAAAGTTACATTTATCATTTATAATTGTATCAGTATAGTGAAAGTCGTCTACATACTTACGAGTCTGTAAATCGGTATAGGCTGAATTTATAATTTTTCAGTATAGTAGATTGGGAGTAGTCTACATAGCAATGAAATTCATCTGATTTTAAATTAACTGCCACAGAAAAGAAGAAAAACCATATAAATTCAGGGAGACGAGTCACGGCTTCAAAGTGCACCAATCTTGCAGTTTTGCAACACCAACGAGAAGGATTTGAATGTTTCTACTGCAGTGGAAGAAGGCCACCATGGGATAATGTGAGTGTTTCCATGGCAGTGTACGCATTATTTTCCAAATTTGTTATCCCTAGTCCTTATCCATTATCCTTCCAATTCCATCATCCATAGGCCATTTTCCCATAGTCTATTAGCTATTTTCCCTTAGTCCTTTATCCTTGACCTACATCCACTACCTTTCGAAATTTAGACCGTTATCTTAATTTACATCCATCATCCTTTCACCCTATTCCAATAATGATTTAGACCATTATCTATAATTCACATCCATGGGCTTTTGTTTTAATCACCTCATCTATATTAAACATTAGTTTATCTTTTAGTCCATCCAAATAAAACCTAAACCTACACAAACTTTAGTTCATCTCCTAGACCACACCAAACTAATCTCTTCCAAACCTTAAACCATGCACATCATCCCAAATTGACCCAACTCTTAGGACTTTGTTCCTACTACCCAATCCAACCTAATCCAACAACCAACCTCACCTTAGTCTATTTATCATCCAAATCAAACCTTAGCCCCATCCTAGGAGCCTTAGTCATTGATCCACTATTCAAATCTTAATCCATTTCCATTTTCAAACCTTTGAGTTTAAAGGGCTTACCTGTTGCTACTAATTGATCCAAATATCATCCCCCATCCAAATTTAAAATCACTCATTATCCAAGTTATTCCAAACTCCATAAACCATCCCCCCAAAAACAAAATCTAAATATTTGAAAGCCTTAGGTTATCCTTGAAAATTATGTCACCTCATTCCAAATTATCCATTCTTCATAAACTAAAATCCTACCATTCTAAAAAGCAATATTTGGACAATTTAAAACTCACCTTTGGGTACCCTTTTAATCAAAATCGTCCAATCCATCATTTACAACCCTTAATCATTATAGGGCCTAAAATTCAATCCTTGGGACCCTTAACTATCCTAGGGCCCATAATCCAATCCATGGAACTCTACAATGATCTACATATTCTAAAATCTTGATTGAATCCAAAGATTTCTAGGATCCAAAAGTGTGCCACCTCCATAGTCCAAAGTTAGCAAATCAATCATTTCATCCACATAGTTCCTCCAACCATATGTTCCCATCTCTAGGAATTATCCTATCCATTCAAATCATCTATTCAAGACATCCCAAAGTCATCTATAAGATTACCTATGACTATCATCCATTTTTAGTTCATAATCATCCAATCTAAACATTACTTTAGAATTTTGAATCTAGAGGGCTTCTCCTTTGCCGCTCATTTGGTCCAAATCCAACTCATAAACCATCAACTTCCATCATTTGCCACAGCAAATCCTAAAACCAAGACTAATGTATCCCATCACGAAGCAAACCACTAGACTTAGAATAACTAAATAAAATCTCTTTCATAACCAATTCCTCATAAAATGGTTCCCCTTCTTAGGAGATTTTTCCCAACTCCACCATAATGATATTGATACTAATGAGGATGTACTCCAAATCAACCCAAGTACACTATCAATCCCAACAACATCCTCAATTATAAGAAATGGCATTTTATAGAGATATTTATTGAAATAAATACAGACGCAACCCTTAGGCAAGTCATTGAATCAAGGGCTAAGTTGCCACCAAAGTATGGTTTCTCCAAACTTAACAACAAAGTGTATCTCGAAACTCTTTTCATGTCTATTCCCATGAATAAAATCCTCCCACTACCCACCATGACCCTACCAACCTTCATATAGATCACAACACTACATTCCAAACCAAACAGTCACAATTTATCATTAGAAGTGACCTCTATCAAGAATCAATCCCACATACAACACATCCTTTTTAAATTATTCCTAAAATCCATCATTTGCAAGTCAAACTACATCTACCACAGAAGCACATTCTAAGGCTAAACAATGTTCTTCCCAAGAAAAGTACATCTTTATTCCAATCAACAAACAAAATTTTGACATTTCCACTTTCAACATGGCTATCCCCAATCAAGTTCAGCTCCCTAAAATAACCTAAACAACTTGGGAAAAATATATCAAAATCAATGCTTCACTCACATCAATAAAGCTTCCAACCTCCTTGACGGCCACCTAGCTCATCTTTTGATCAATAATGGAAATCCATGAAAGATAAAGTCAAAGGGATCCAATATGGGACCCATAAAAAATCACATACCTTTAAAGAATTATGTCCCTATCCTTTTGATCGATCCATCTCGCAAATCCCATTCCCTGCGTATTTTGATATTTTAAAGTATCACAAATATAAGAGGAAGCATGACCTTAGAGAACATCTCAAAGAATTTTTCATGGATATTCAAGAAGTCACGAAGATGTATACACACTTTTCTTGTTCCCCATAGCCTAAGTGGGTAAGAACTCAAGTGTTTCTTGCACTAACCTAAGGAGTCCACCATATCCTTTGGAGACCTAGTCAAAAAATTCATGAAACACTTCTACAACACAAAACATGAGTTAACCACGATGGACCTTTGCAAAACTAACAAAATTTAGTGGAGACTGGAGAAATTTTCATCATTCCTCTAATGATGGAGAGTATTGGCTAGTAGATTCCTTTGGAAAATTTTGGAAAAGTAACTTGTATGTACACCTTTGTTATTAATTTCAACCTAGAGTTAGCTTTCCATTTGCAAGTAAAATGTCTCACTTCTTTTGTTGATCTCATTGAAAGGGGCATTCAAATTGAAAAGGCTCTCATTGCTAAAGGGGTAACTAAAATTTATTGATAAAAACAAAATGAAAAACCAATTTTTTAATGATAAACCCAAATTCTTTAGCAAGAGCAAGAATATAGTTGAAAAAAGGTCACAAACTCAAAACACATCAAAACCCTCCAACAACTTCAATTTGTTACTATTCCATCCACACCCACCAACCATGAGAAAAGAGAAGACAATACGCACCACTAGGTGAACCTATTGAGTTAGTCTTGCATCAACTGGTCAAGGGAAATATGGTCACCTAACCCCTTATGAGACCCTTTGATGAAAATCATCATAAGGCCTCCTAGTATAAGGAGGATAATATTTTGATTTCCACTTAATCAAAAATCATGCAATAGACAAGTTCCTGAAATTAAAACACTATATCCATGACCTTATAGATAGGGGTAAATTGAAGCCAAAGGACCATCTATCTCCTCACCTAATCAATACATGGGGATCTATCAAAACTCATTCCTTAAACACAATTAGTGACACACCTCTAGCAAGTAAAATCAAGGACATTATTCCCACACACACAAAATCTATTTCCAGAAGTTGCCTCAAAATTATGATTATGTTGTTGAACACATTGATCAATGTAACAAATGAGTTCAAACCATTAAAATTAAATCGTGCCCAATTACGTTGCAACTACCTAACGTGGAAAATTCATCACTTAAGGCCCTCTAGCCAATCCTAATCCTAGGAAAGATACAACATTATTGATTGGATTAAATATACACACTACCAAATTTTAATCCTTGAACTTCTTCAAACATCCCCTGCTCACAAGAATATCGTAAATAGAATATTGAGGAATTTCATGCTAAATAACATCAATCCTTCACACTTTCAAGTCCTAGTTAGCCATCTCTCCATTGATCACTACCTCACTTTCACTCAAAATGATCTCCCTTCCATTGATCTATAAAAAGCTACCCACTCCATATCAAATCCATCATATCCAAACACATAATAAAGCATATTCTCATAAACAATTAGTCTAGCCTAAATATTTGTACATTTTGGTTGGTTTAGGATTTGGGCTATTTAGTAAAAGCTTTGGGTCTTGAAACTATCACCATCAAGGCCTATGATAATGTTGAAAGAGAATTGACTAATAGGAATGTTTGCCTTACCATTGAGGTAGGACACTCATTACAACATACCCTACATCATGTACTCAATTTAAATATTCCCTATAATGTCTTCCTTGGTCAATCATGACTCCATACCATGCAAGTTATCCCATCCACTTCACATCAATGCCTCAAATTTCTATATAATGGTGTGGAAGTTACCATTCCTGGTGACCTTTATCCCTTTTGGTATTGTAAGCTATTGGAGAGCTAATATGAGGACTTCCACCATTGTCAAAGTTTTGAGGTTGTTCCCAAACTTTCCTCCACAATATATAAGTCATACATTGATCCTCACAATCTACCTTCCACTTCCTCTGCTCTACCTCTAGAATATAAATCCAAATTAAAAATCCTTGATAAAGGATATGGAGAGTATCAAATTCATGATTCCCTCCATATCACCAAATTACCCATATCCTATCAATCCTTTAGTTGACATAGGCATAAAGTCCAATATCCCTTATGTTGCAATGTGGGCTTACTACCTTTATCCATGGTAACTATTGATGGTGTTTTTAGCACTACAACAACTCAGAAAAAATACAAGTATCCTATCTCTCTTGAAAGGTGAATTTCTATCAACAAGCATCAAGAAACAAGCCCAAGGTCTCTATGTCAGGTATTGACAATGCAACAAACAACTCAGTGAAAATGTGATTTGTTGGTAATCACGAGGGGTCTTACAAATCAAATGTTGGAAGCTTTGAATTCATCAAATGTAGCAATGTGGTGATGCCTTATAAATCCTAAAACTAACCCATATTTCAAAGAAAGATCAAAATGATAAGGTTTTAGAGGGATATCCTAAACTAAAACCTAAGATCACTCATGGAAATAACAAAACATTCGAGATGGACTAGTCTTCCAAAACTAATCCTTGCTTAACCAAGACTAATTCTGTAGTATCACAAGAATAGTGCAATCTCCAAAGGAATTAAATATTTTCATATTGTAAACATTCAAACATCCATCCCAAAGCATGAAATGCGTAAACATTCACAATTGAACTTGAGTGCAACAAGAGTAGGCCCAGGCTAACTTTACATAGCAATACACAATCAACAAATTGCTAAAAGTATGGACCGAGGATTGCTCAACACCTTAAAAACTTTATCATAAGCATGAATGAAGTACAACTAGCTCTAAGATTAGTCATGAAATCACTTACTCAAAATAAGTTATAACAGATTTGAAACACAAGAACCATGCATAGATGAAATAACACAAGGAAGAGCACCAAAAGACAATGTCTTCAATTGTATTCACTTCACCAATAATTTGCAACAATTCGAGTATCTCATTTCTAGTAGCAACAAAAACAACCATACTAATGAGGGAGGAGCCTCAATATATAGAGAAGCACTTGACATGTCAGCCTAGGAGAGAAATTAAATTAGGTTTTACATTAGGTCGGCCTTGGCATTTTTTTACCACATGATTTAAATTTATAATAAAATAATACAAAGTTAGCCTCAAAAGCATTTTATAATTAAATAAAAGGTCCTAGGCACGAAAATAAATGCACATGTGACATGTAACTCCAACACTTTTTATGTGG
>VDFB02271358.1:192895095-193092008 GCA_007258455.2 Sequoia sempervirens
TATATATAACTATATTTTATATATATTTATAAATTTTATTTAAACTTAAAATAAAAATCGAAATTCGTAATTAATAATCTGTAATTTAAAACAAAATATTTTTTTTTTAAACAACAATTTAAAGGTTATTGGGCGCTACTCACCCCCCCGCAGCTTACCACGGGATGGGCACAGCTGCCAGGGTTGTGCCCAGCAGCCCCTGGCTGCTGTGCGCAGCCATGGAGGCTGTGCCCCTCCTCTAATATCATTTTCAAATAACAAAATAATATATTCTATAAACTAATATCATTTATCTTTTATATAATATATATATAATATATATATATAACATATATTAATTAAAATATATATTATATATTTATATATAACTATATTTATATATATTTATAAATTTTATTTAAACTTAAAATAAAAATCAAAATTCGTAATTAATAATACGTAATTTAAAACAAAATGTTTTTTTTTTAAACAGCAATTTAAAGGTTATTGGGCGCTGCTCACCCCCCCACAGCTTACCACGGGATGGGTGCAGCTGCCAGGGTTGTGCCCAGCAGCCCCTGGCTGCTGTGCGCAGCCATGGAGGTTGTGCCCCTCCTCTATGAGTATTGGGGAGGGTTCGGCCCTCCCCAACTCATTTTTTTTTTTTTTTTTATAATTTTTTTAGATCACCGTACTGCGGCGTTTTTTTAAAAACGTGAATTTAATCTTTTCTAAAAGAGATGCATAATAATTCGGACGGCGATTTAACAGTAATTTTTTTTTCTCTAATATTTACAGTCAAATTTTTATATATGAAGAATATTAAATTCATACAGGGATTTAATTGAAGAGTAAAATAAATTTTCAGAGGGTTTAACAGTAGAGATATTGGAGAAATTTTACAAACTTCTTCAGAGTTTCACAGAGTATACACACAGTATTTTTTAATTTCCAATCCAATTTTTCCCCAGAGGTATCAATTTCCTAAAACAATTAAATTCCCTTCACAAAAAAAATAATACTTTCAACAGAGAATTTTCAACAAAGGCTTTCTAAAGCCATCAAAATTTCACACAACAAAATCTAAATTCTTTTCACAAACTTTTCATTTAAACACAACAAAATATTTACAGAAGCTTTCCTTTCCAAATCAAACAAAATAAATTTTAAAGAGGAATACCTGAATTCCTTTGCTATCTGGTGAAGAAACCCTTGTAGCCTCTCTTGCCTATAGGTTCCAATTCCTTCCCGAGAACCAATTCCAAAATAACCAAAAGTCAAAGATCCTCCAATTCCAAAATCAACCAGAGAGATAACAACTTCTAAGAAATATTCAATTTTGTAATATAGTCAGAGAATTTTTGCATGCGTTCTGATAATTTCCCCGTGAGGAAATTCAATAATCCCTCTATTTTCCTCGAGATCCAAAATATCCTCCGTCACAATTTTTCTCAACAAACCCAATAAATGAAACTTGCACACTTGTCGAGAAGTTGCAAATATCTTTCAACAACTTCTCGGCAATTTTGCCCTTCAATATTTGCATGCAATTTATTTATTTAATTTAAATTTTACAACCATTATTTGAATTTACATGCATTTTTTTAATTTATTTTCTAATTTTCAAATGCAATATAATTTACACACTTAATAATTTAATTTAATTAATTTATTTATTTAATTAAATAAGTTTGATCTTTTAAAATCAAACCATTTAACCAAATAAGCTAATTAATTAAGTAAATAATCAAACAAGTAATTTCCATAACATTTAAACATTAATTTAAAACACAATATTCCAACATTAAAATTTAACCAAATTTGCTTTTCAAACGATTTATCCAAACATAAAATACAAGACAAATCTATGACTCTAAACTAAAACAGACAAAGTACTAAGACCAGGGTTAAAGACTAGACTAGGGTAAACCAAACTACTATCTCCCGATCAACGTTTCCGTTTAGTCTTGATACACTCAGACCTGAGTACCTAGGTGGAGTCGGTGTCATGTACCTATAATTTCTTGCAACCAAGCAATAACATACATACAAATATATATATATATATAAAGCATTAAACAGACACATCGTGAGGAGAAAATCTCAGATATCGCAGGGCACTCGTAAGTGAGTGATGCGATTCCGTTCTCCACACTAATACACTTCACAGCAAACTGACGAAATAAATAGTTGTTAGTCCATCATAACATATACATAGCAATAATCAATAGAAAATAAACATCTACACTATCTCAAATCATGTATGAAATCAATAATCATCAAATAAAGTATCATCATGTCACAGAATAATCCACTATCGCTCAAAACCAGCGATCAAAATATCCAAACAAGGTATAATAGTCTAATAGTATGAAAACATAACAGAAAGTAGATGCATAAACAGAGGGGTACTACATTATGGATGGTTATTCAAATCGGAAACATAACAATGCTATGATAACACGAAATAAGATGCATTGTTTAACACCTATGTCAGAAGAATATAAACCATACAGCAATGTTTGAGATGAATGTACTCAGTTGAATTAATTGAGATTATTTAAATTGACGGTCCACCTGTAGTTTTCAGAAAATATTACTTGTTGGTTATGAGTGGACAGTTAGTTTGATGGCTTTGATGAATGAACTTCTTACTCTTTCAGTTATATAGCATTTCTCTACTTAGCCCCACCTATAATGTATGTGGGGTAGCATGCCAAGCTCTACCCTTGTGGGAGCCCATTTTTCTCCATATGCTTGATCTTCAAATGATAAACAGCTTCATGATTTTCCCTATACCTGCACAAAGAAACAAACGATGTTAGCATAAAACAATAACAATATATGATGATGTTGATGTATCTGTTTTAGCTCATATTTCTGCACTTTTCATGATTGTTTCAGTGCATGATTAGTAGCATACTACATTATCATTGATGGTTCATGTAGGTATATTCATAGTCGGAGCTCTAACATCCCTCTCTTCCTTCCTACAGGTCAATGGAGCTCGAAGAAGACAAATGGTGCACCACTTCTATGTTGGTCATCAATCAACAGGCAATGATGATTATGTCTATACTTAAGTGATTCTTCCTTTTATGCATCTTCCATAGGTATGTTGTTTATGATGCATTGAAATAGTCGCATCCACGGCTTGTCTGGATATTTAATCTCATTCTTTTTGCTTTTCATTTTGAAAAGAAAATGCATTTATCATGCAATGTTGTACCATCATTTGAATGTATCACCATTTGAATTCTTGTAATCAAATGAAATGTTGTAACTATGAAAAGCATCATGAAATACAAGAAAGCATTCGGTCATGCTTTGTTGTTTGTATGCTCAATCCTGTACTCCATTTGATTGTGAAACACTGAAAATAAATTTTTGAAACTCTGTTTCCTAATTTCAATGCATAACTGTTGGTTATAAAATGATGAATAAGATGCAAAAAGCACTTAGCATATGCAGAAATAACTATATTTTCACTTTAAGATATAACAGTATTTAATCAGCTCCACCAATTGAGTTGTAGTAAAAAATTGGTAACATTTTGACGATTTCCGCTAAATGCTTGCCAGCTAAGCATAGATCAGTTGCCTTAAAACACTTCATTGGGCACGGAGTCAAATCTTCCCCTTCATAAAACGCAGAAACTTGAGTAGCAACACTCCAAACAGCAACAAAACAAAACAAAAAGAACTGAAAGCAAACTAACAGGCCATGATGGCCAACAGAACATGCACAACAGTGCTTAGGGAAAGCAAAACTATTAAAAGTAAATGTGCAGGAAGCACTTATTGCAACAACTACTCTACTTATTTACAAGATAAACTTATCTCAGAGGGAATGCTTGAGGTGGATCCTATTAACTGGGATAGATAGCACCTCTCCAGTCAACTTAGAAATTTAGAACGCATTGTGTTCCTTGCACTCTGTGATCACATAAGGCCCATCCCAAATAGCATCAAACTTGGAATGTTGTCCAGGTCTGCTTTTAAATTCATTTCACTTGAAAACTAGATCTCCAACAATGAAGTCACGTGGTCTTGCTCTTTTGTCAAAAGAATTTTTCATCTGAGCTTGATGTATTTCAAGCTACCTTAGAGCTTATTTCCTAGTTTCCTCCAGCTCTACTAGCTGTGCAAATCTCACCTCAAGAGGTTGCTCATTCAGCAATTATAGTTCTTTAACATAACTTAAAGTCGGCAACTCAATGGAAACAGGTAACTTAGCTTCTTTGCCATAAGTTAAAACAAAGGGAGAACAACCAGTGGCCCTTTTAGGAGTTATTTTGTCAGCCCAAAGGGCTAACTTAAGCTTTTCATGCCATGTCCTTTGATTGTCTTCAATAGTCTTCTTGATTATTCGAATCAGATTCTTATTTGTAGATTATACCTAACCATTGCCCTGTGGATAATAATTAGAAGATGTGTTTAAATAAATATTATTTCTAAATGACCAATCAGAAATCCTTAAACCGTTAAAAGCTAAACCATTGTTAGAGATTATTGAATCTGGAACACCAAATCTCGTCACGAGATCTTGATAAAAGTTAAGCACAAAAGTCTCATTCACTTCCTTTAAAGCAATTGCCTCGGTCCATTTAGTAAAATAATTTGTGGCAGTAAGTATCCACTTATGACCCGCACTTGAAGGCAAATTGATAGGACCAATAAAGTCTAAGCCCCACTTAGCAAATGGTTGTTCCACTTGAATCGGATGCAGAGGCAAAGCTGCAAGCCTCTATTTTCTAGAAAATAAAGCACATTTCTCACATTTTTTGACCCAAGAAATAGCATCTTTGAACAAATTTGGCCAATAATAACCAACCCGCATAATTTTCAGGGCTATTGTTCTTGCAGCAAAATGACCTCCTGAAGGCCCATCATGAAATTCTGCTAAAAGCTTGTCAACTTGATCAGGTTGAATGCATCTTAATAAAAAACCTTGAAAATATCTCCTATAAAGAATGTCATTAATGATTGCAAAAGGAATGGCTTGTAATCTGTAATACCTTCTTTTTTCCCTGTCTAAGCCTTCGGGGCACTCACCAACTTGTAAATAGTGCATCATTTGTTGTAACCAAGTAGCAGGCAACGCTGGAACAACACCTGCAACATCATTATTTAGTACTGTATCCATATTTTCAACTTATTTTAAGTTGTCTTCATTTCCAACAATCTGTTCACACAAACCCTTGCCTCTAATGAGCTTGGTTACCTTTATATCAACGTCAAATTCCATTACCTTGGTTATCCAACCAGCACATTTATCATTAATATCTTTGTTAAGTAAGAAATCCTTAATAGTTGAATGAGCAACCAGCAAGAGAATCTTGTTGTTAGACAACATATGTGTGAATTTTTAAGGCTTTTGACAACAACAAAAACATGCTTCTCGACAAAAGAATACTTCACCTCATAATCATGTAATTCCTGGCTGAAAAATGCTACAGGCTGCTCCAAGCCTTCATCGTTTTACTGGAATAACATAGCTGAAACTGTATCTACTCCTCCAAAGGCATATAGGATGAAGTCTTTGTCAAAATTTGGATTAATGAGAGTAGGAGCAGCTGCAAGGGCTTCCTTTATTTACTCAAAGCTCCTCTTACCTTCCTTAGTCCAACTGAAAGGCATATTCTTTTTAAGCATAGAAGTGAGAGGTTACAACAAAGCTACAATATTTGGTATGAACCTCCTCACAAAATTTATTCTTCCAAGAAAGATTTGCAAGCTTTTCTTGTGAGCTGGTAATGGTAATTCAAGAATTGCAGAGACTCTTTCAGGATCTATAGAAATACCTTGCTTTGAAACAATATGTCGGAGGAGTTTACCTTCATGTACAAAAAAAATACACTTCTTCGGGTTGAGAGACACTCCGAACTCTCTGCATCTTTGAAAAATCTGCTCTAAATGATCAAGATGCTTATTAGTATTTTTGGAAAAAATAGTAATATCATCTAAATATACCAGAACGAACTTGTTCATAAGGTCGTGAAAGGCCATATCCATCGCTTGTTGAAAAGTTGCTCCAGCATTGGATAAGTCAAAAGGCATCTTTTTGTAGGCCATTGTGCCCCACTTAGTTGTAAATGTTGTCTTGAATTGATCTTCTTGCTTAACTAGAATCTGGTTGTAACCTGAGTAACCATCTAGCAAAGAAAAACTGTCAAAACCAGAAACTACCTGCAGAATTTGCTCCATGGAAGGGAGTGGGTAGTGGTCTTTCAGTGAAGCCTTATTTAAATCTCGTAAATTGACACATAATCTGATTTCCCCACTTTTCTTCCTAACTGGAACTAAGTTTGACACCCAAGAAGTATGCTTGATAGAAAAAATAATACCACTCTCAACTAATTTATTCAGTTCATCCTTCATAAGGTGTTCTAGTTTGGGGTTAAGAGGTCTTTGTTTTTTCCTTACCGGTTTTGCGCTAGGCTCTAATTCAATAGTATGATGGGCTAGTTTTGGGTTAAAACCTCTCAAATCCTTGTACTCCCAAGCAAAAACATCACTAAATTTTTGACATAACAAAATTAATGCTTGTTGTTCCTCTTTACTACATACCTTTCCTAGCTTGAGAACCTTGCCTTTGAAGATTTCAATGGCTGCATAATGTTCTTCCTTAATGGTCAGGCCACACTTGTCTTTCTGCGCTTGGTCATCTGAATTGAACACAGATTCCAAGGTCACCAATCCTTTTGGTAGCTTGTTAGTCTTCAACTGCACAATCTGTTCATCATACTGCTATTGCCATTTTTGTTGGTTTCCATCTGCAAACTCAGCTTCAGCAATCAAGAAATTTACAATTTGCCCATCGCTGTCAAAAACCTGCCAGCTCACATTATTGTCAAGCACAGAAGGTCTAACCACTATTTTTACATATTGGCGTGCCTCTACTTTATGGATTTCATTCAGAATGCCAAATTGGGCTCTAATGGTAGCAAGCCTATCTACATGCTTATTTTCATTTCTAGGAATTGAAACAATATTAAAAGCATCAAAATCCTCCATCAAATCCCATACACGATGCTTATATTTCTTAAGCAAATCATTCTTGGCAGCATTTAAATTTATGATATGATTTACAATTAGTTCTGAATCACCATAAACTTACAAGTGTTTAATAGCTCTTTTGCGGGCCCATTCGAGGCCATGCACCAACGCTTCATACTCGGTTGTATTATTCAAACAGCTGAAAGTGAATCTAAAAGCTAAATAGTACTTATCTCCTTCTGGTGATATCAACATAGCCCCACCTCCAGCACCAATACTGCTTCTCAAACCATCAAAGTAAAGCTTCCAAAGCTCATTTTCTATTTCTGCAAACTGTTCCTCCTCTTTACAAAGATTAGGCATATCAAAATAAGGTTCTCGAATCATATAGACTCTTAATCCTATCTCATCTATGTGCTGAAATAGATCAAGCTCGTGATCTTCGACTGCCCATTCATCTAGATTCATATTTTCTATAGAGGTGTTGCAGTCTGAGGTCATGGTTTGCTCCTCCAGTGCAGAGGTGGTGTAGAGGTTAGCGTTTATAGGAATTAGTGAATATGGTTTGATATGGTCTTTAGCAAGAGGTTTAGACTTTATGGTCACTTTCGTACCATACCTTGTTCTAAAAAATAAATGAGACCAATCAGAAGATAGAAACCCACCCAACTTGGCAGTAAAATCCCTCAAGAGACAAATGGCAAAGTGCAGCGGCAAGTCAATGACATGTATATCCTGATGAATAGCAAAACTCAAGGATGCGTGCAAAGTAAGAGCCAAATTTTTGATAATACTAGTATTTTTAATAGCAGACCTATCTAATTGAACTAAGCCCTTCTAGGGGTTAGGCTCATAAACAAGACCCAACTTATCAGCTAAGCTTTTAGGCATAGCGAAGCTACTGGCACCAGAGTCTACCATACAGTTATGAACAATTTTATCACCAATAATCAGACTTAAGTAAAATGGAGGAGGCTTTACCTCTTTACCTTTTTGCTCATTCTTAACCTCCAGATCGTTTGCAAGCACGACTTTTGCAGCTCTTTGATTAGTGGTTTGAAATAGACAACTCAACTAAAGCATCCTGTAGTAAACCTTTCTACCCTGGGAGGTGCAAAGCATCTAATACCGACATAATGATAGTAGCTTTTCTGAGGTGCTCAACAATATTAAATGATGTAGAATTTACCTTCTACTGGTTTTTAATGATAGCAGCATTGTTTTACCTCTGCAAAGGTTGTGAATGCATCTTAGACTGCCCTTTGCCATGTATCTCTTGGCCTCTTTGCAAAATCTGCAATTTAGGCTACACTGCAGCATTAACATTTGATGAAGGAATGGGTTGGTTTTCTCTTGAAGGTTGCTACTATGAATTTCCAGCTTGCTGCCCTGAATCCATAGCTCTCTTTTTCAATCTAGTATTGGCTAAAACAGAATAATTTTGTTGATCTTGACCATTCATGCCACAAAATTCAGAGCTCTGCCAGTTCGGCAAGGTGACTTCCACGTTATCATGTTGTTCTTGATTCTGATCTACAATATTTTTTGAACCAACATAGTTATTTTGAACCGTTAAAGCCTAATTTCTCATTCCATTAGCACACACTGATTGGTTATGGGGTTAATTGCATGGATAACACCAATTGCAATCCTGGGTAACATTATTTTGGGACACAAGTTCCTTTGACGAACTGGCTGTGTTTGAATTGTATGGCTAGAATGGCCTAGGGTTAAAATTCCTTCTTTGGGCTTGGTAATCATTCTGAAAGGCAGGCCTATTAAGCTGGTTCTGCTAATAAGTGGCTTGATAAGGCTTATGTTCATGACCTACTTGCTTCTTAATGCTCACAAGATCATTCCCGAAGGTCTTGAGTATACTTTTAATCTCTTGAAATTCTTGGTTTTGGGCTGGAGCAACAATTTCTTGGGCTATGTTATGATAACCTATTGATGGAACAGGCGGGACAACAGCTAAGGAAGGTACAACAATAGGGGAAGGTGGTTGTATTTCTGGAAACAAAGGCATAAGAGGTCGAGGGGTTATGTCTCTAGCTTGGATGAGACAATTCTCAGCTCGAATGGCTATGTCATAAGCATTAGGGAGTGTATGCCCACACATAAATTGAGTCATGACTGAAATATTACTATTCAAAGCTTTTAAGTAAAATAGAAAAGCATATGCTGGTAAAGGTTTTACCGTTGCAGGAATCATGTCCCAAGTTCTCTGAAATTGGTAGTTAAAATCAGCCAAATGCTCATGTGGCAACCCCTGAATGGTGCTCAGATGGTCTAACAGAGATAGATTATTAGATTTATCAGCAAAATATTGGTATAAGTCATTACCTAACTCATCCCATGTCGTGATTGAGTTGGTTGTGAGACCTCTGAACCATTGCAATGCCTTCCCTTTGAATGATGCAGCCAAGAGCCTTAATGCGACGTTCTCATGTGTGATGTTGTGAACCGAGCATAAGGTGGCTACGTCACGCATATGCTTAACCGGTGTAGTGAGGTCCTCCTTGGTGAAGTATGGCAGACTTCTGAGGGCTGCAACTGGGATGTCATCATGTTGAGTGATGTCTAATGGACTGCCTCCATTAAAAGGCACGAACGGGTGTTGCCTTGGCGCTGCCATTCGTGGTGCTTGCGATATCAGAACTGGTACTCTTGGTGATAAAACCAAGGAGTTGAAAATAGGTGTTGACTTCAATCTTGCAAGTGTCTCAAAGAGCCTCCTTGTTGTTCTGCCTCTTCTTCATGGTGGGGACAACTCTTGATATTCAAAAGGTGTAGTACTTGATCTGGTCTGTATTTTTCTCATGTGTAGGCTGCACTAGCATGTCAAATGAGGATCGGAGTCACCAGGTATATTGAAATGAGCCTCCAAAAGGCTGAAAAAGTATGTTGCATACACCAAACAACAAATTAAAAAACACTAAACTTTCTCTAAAATGGCTTTCAGAGTCCCACCGGGCATGCCAAAAACTGTTATCAATCAGATATGCACCCTTTGTCAGATTTTCAAAAATCAGACTATTTGTTGAAACATGGAAACTCTTTTCAGATGTGGGTGATCTATGCAAAAAGAGAATCTCTAGAGTGAGTTGGTTCTCTGAAAGATGAATCCTATTCTAAGTGATTTTCAGATAAAGAGTTAGAAGGATGAACTGGATTTAAAACTTAAGACTGAAATCCTAACACTTAAACTATTTGGAAAACTTCAAGAAGATTTTGATAATAACTCACTCTCACCACCTATTTAAAACTTGATTCTCACAATCTCACAACACATATAATCCAAAAGTGATTTGTGCAAAGGTTTGAAATAAACACAAGGCACAATCTGAATTAGCATACAACTCCTGCAAATCACCTAACAATAGTAAGACAAGCAAAGGATTCAATAGATTTGAATCACAAGAAAACATCAAATTACTATTGCAAATCATAAACAAGAACTGAGAAAGGAAAACTTTGTTGTTTTATTGAGTGAAGGAGTGAAAACTATCAAAATCTGAGTACAAAGAAGTTTACAAGCTCAAAAATATGTCAAAGCAAGAAACTAGAATCTGAACTGAGAAGAAGAAGAAAGCTAAGTCTTCCTCAAGATAAATCCCTCCAAAAACCCTAATCCGAGCTCACCAAGAAAGCTCAAGGAAAAGGTATCAAAACTATCTCAAAAGACTGCACAAAAGCAGAAAAAACTCACTTTTTCCATGTTCACACTATCCAACTTCTAAAAATAGACTAAATCTGCTTTAAAGAAAATAAAACAACTTATCCATCCAGCAGGCATCTCAAATCCGACCAAGATAGTACCTCTCAAAAATTTGCTAAAAATAGCAAAGAATAAAGTGATTTATAAAAACACCGCTTTAATCCTGCTTTACATGATATGCATATTTTCATAATTTGACTAATTTTTGCAACTAAAGATTCAAAAAATATTTTGCAAAAATACAACTTGTCTTTCCATTTACAATATTGATTTTCTTAAAAAATCATAAAACATATAATGAATATCTCTTATCATATCCCCTAATTGATTTCTCCAAAATCAATCTTAAAACAAGATCCTAAGTCATAAGTGCAATGATTTTACAACTTTTATTGATTTCTCACAAAATCAATCAAATATATCTATCACTATCCACTCCTTACCAAGGCACCATTAATCACAAATTTCTAAAGTCCATAGCCCCCTTACATTGCCAAAAAATTATCAAAGAAACCTAAGGACTTAGGCAAACAACACCACCATTTTTATAAGGCTCGACCTAGGCGTTGAATAAGAGATAAAAGAATAAGCCTGAAGATTATAATCTTAAATGAAAAGCCCATTTTCGAATTAGGGCATGAAGGTGGACAAAAACAAAAGAAAAACCCTAAATTTAGGTCATTTTCATTTGGTGAATTTTGGGGAAATTGCTCTGCAAGCAGCGCCTCCAAGTATGGGCTAGGGTTTCAGCTAGAAACCTCCATTCCAGCTCACCTTCCTTTGATTCTCCATCAGGTTAGATTTCTGCCACTCATGATAAGGTTGACTATTATTTTTATTTGATTTCTTGGCTCCTCTTGATGGTAAAATGAAGGCCTCACAGGCCGTGGCCATGAGATAACTATATGTTGCCCTTATTTCATTTTTTGTGCTGGCTTTTGATATCTCTATGCTCCTTCACCCACTGGTCGACATGCACGAGCTGAACTAAGTGTTTTGTCTTATCATATCCCCTAATTGATTTCTCCAAAATCAATCTTAAAACAAGATCCTAAGTCATAAGTGCAATGATTTTACAACTTTTATTGATTTCTCACAAAATCAATCAAATATATCTATCACTATCCACTCCTTACCAAGGCACCATTAATCACAAATTTCTAAAGTCCATAGCCCCCTTACATTGCCAAAAAATTATCAAAGAAACCTAAGGACTTAGGCAAACAACACCACCATTTTTATAAGGCTCGACCTAGGCGTTGAATAAGAGATAAAAGAATAAGCCTGAAGATTATAATCTTAAATGAAAAGCCCATTTTCGAATTAGGGCATGAAGGTGGACAAAAACAAAAGCAAAACCCTAAATTTAGGTCATTTTCATTTGGTGAATTTTGGGGAAATTGCTCTGCAAGCAGCGCCTCCAAGTATGGGCTAGGGTTTCAGCTAGAAACCTCCATTCCAGCTCACCTTCCTTTGATTCTCCATCAGGTTAGATTTCTGCCACTCATGATAAGGTTGACTATTATTTTTATTTGATTTCTTGGCTCCTCTTGATGGTAAAATGAAGGCCTCACAGGCCGTGGCCATGAGATAACTATATGTTGCCCTTATTTCATTTTTTGTGCTGGCTTTTGATATCTCTATGCTCCTTCACCCACTGGTCGACATGCACGAGCTGAACTAAGTGTTTTGTTTGGATTTTGAAAGCTCTGTAGAGCTCTAGCCGTGGCTTATATGTTCTCCTACAGGCATTAAGTGGTAAGCTCTTGTTATTCTATTTTTTTTTTGTTCCTCACAAAGCTTACAAAAGCTTAAAAATATGGCAGGCTGTGACTTCTCAATCTCTTTATTGGTCATTTGGAAACTCTGTAGCTTGACCCATCAAAGGATTTTCATATCTTTGTATTCTGAAACACAAACCTGATATGGGCATTTGTTGTTTTGAAGAAAATGCACCTCCTCTAGAGCTCGCTCAACCCACTATGATTGTTGCTTTCTTTTGAAATCTCTATGGTTTCCTTATAAAACCCTTCATGGGTAAACTAAAAATTGTAGAATCTATATTTTAATTCAAAACCCCAATGTGGGTATTCTGAAAAAATAAGCAAAAATCTGTATTTGGTCATGTACTCAAAATTTGGGCTTGACCCACCATGGCATTTGTTACATTCAGAAATTCCTCAGTTTTTCATCATATGGGTATTTGATATCTTAAAGAAACCTGTGTATTTTGATTGAAACCCTCATATGTGTATTCATTCTAAGAGCTAAAAGCTTGAAATTGTCCATTTCATTTAAGTTGAGATCTCTATATATTTGTATTCGTTTGAAAATCTTTCATGTTTCTCTTGTTTGCACTTTTGGGTGCCATTATCATGTTGTTTCACACCCTCCTTACACGCAGAAATCTCTTTGATTTACATCTGTAGATTGGTCTCTTATTCACTCAATCACAATCTTCAGGAGTGTACTCCAAACCCTCACTCAAACCATGTTCTTTGATATATCCTGCTCATTTTGAAAAAGACTTATATATTTAAATCTTTGAAAACCTGTTCACATTTGTCTGTCTAATAATTGTAATTCCTTGAAATATACTTGAATGATTGAATGAATCTCCCATTTTGATTGTCTCCTTTACTTGAAGCAACATTGCGCTCTCAACCAAAATGAGGTTGGTTGTCTTTGCTATATGGACTCTTATAGTCCTTCATTCTGATGAGAAACTAGGATTTCTCTTCACCTGCCTTCATTATGTAAAATTGTTTCATGCACAATTACCTTTCTCCATTGAAAATAGCAATAGTTTTTGTTCTCCTTTATTGAACAGTGCTTCTTGTAATGAGGCATTATGGATGGTTATTCAAATCAGAAACATAACACTGCTATGATAACATGAAATAAGATGCATTGTTTAACACCTATGTCAGAAGAATATAAACCATACAACAATGTTTGAGATGAATGTACTCAGTTGAATTAATTGAGCTTATTTAAATTGACGATCCACCTGTAGCTTTCAAAAAACATTACTTGTTGGTTATGAGTGGACAGTTAGTTTGATGGCTTTGATGAATGAACTTCTTACTCTTTCAGTTATATAGCATTTCTCTACTTAGCCTCACCTATAATGTATGCGGGGCAACATGTCGAGCTCTACCCTTGTGGGAGCCCATTTTTCTCCACATGCTTGATCTTCAAATGATAATAAGCTTCATGATTTTCCCTATACCTGTACAAAGAAACAAACGATGTTAGCATAAAACAATAACAATATATGATGATGTTGATGTATCTGTTTCAGCGCATAATTTTGCACTTTTCCTAATTGTTTCACTGCATGATTAATAGCATACTACATTATCATTGATGGTTCATGTAGGTATATTCATAGTCGGAGCTCTAACATCCCTCTCTTCCTTCCTACAGGTCAATGGAGCTCAAAGAAGACAAATGGTGCACCACTTTTGTGTTGGTCATCAATCAACAGGCAATGATGATTATGTCAATACTTAAGTGATTCTTCCTTTTATGCATCTTCTATAGTGTAGTATGTTGTTTATGATGCATTGAAATAGTCACATCCACGGCTTGTGTGGATATTTAATCTCATTCTTTTTGCTTTTCATTTTGAAAATAAAATGCATTTATGATGAAATGTTGTACCATGATTTGAATGTATCACTATTTGAATTATTTTAATCAAATGAAATATTGTAAATATGAAAAGCATCATGAAATAAAAGAAAGCATTCAGTCATGCTTTGTTATTTGTATGCTCAATCTTGTACTCCATTTGATTGTGAAACACTGAAAAGGAATTTCTACAACTTTGTTTCCTCATTTCAATGCATAACTGTCACTTAGAAAATGATGAATAAGATGCAAACATTACTTAGCATATGCAGAAATAACTATATTTTCACTTTAAGATATAACAGTATTTAATCAACTCCACCAATTGAGTTGTAGCAAAAAAATTGGTAACAGATTGATGGTTTAGGGTATAGGATTTGGGGTATAAGTTTGTTTAGGTAATAGGGTTGAGGGTTTAGGTTTTAAGTATAGGGTTGAGGATTGAGGGATAGTGTTCAAGGTTGAGGGTACATGGTTAAGTGTATAGGGTATAGGGCTTAGGGTTGAGGATATTAGGTAAAGTGTTGTGGGAGTAAAATAGAGTTTTGAAGAGGAATATTGGTAGAGTGTTATAGCAATAAAACTAGTTATGAATATGAATGTTTTAAGGGTGTATTCATTGATGTTGTGCCTCTCAAATCATGTGATGGTTGTAGAATTATTGGTGTATGCAAATACCCAAGGTTGTTTGCACGGTCTTGTGGAAGACTTCCCACTGTCTACTGCCTGAAACCTGTCTCCAATGGTTTCCTCTTGAGCTTCTAGGTTGACCAAACCCTGCTCCAACTCTTCTCAAAGAGTTCTTACTCTGTGCTTTACCCTGGGTAGCTCAACACCTTCTTGAAATTTGAATGCTCTACCTAGGACTTAGAAGAATCTAAGTGCCTTGTTCTCCATCTTCCTTGAACCTCTTGCAGGGAAGATAAATGCTCTGTTTCCAAGCATTTCACCATCATTTGAATCCATCTGGGAGATTCCACTGTCCTCAAGTCACCCGATCTCTTAGTTTTGTCTTGAGAGGGCCTAGTTTCTACTAGCCCTTACCAGTCACCTATTTTCCTTTTCTGCCCAAAGTCTCCACTGTACCTAGCAAACTAATCACAGATTCTGACACCCTTTTCCCAACTTTAAATCTTGCAAAGGCTCTCAGGTCATCAACTCTTCTGTACATCTGTCTCCTGAGTTCTTGGAGAGGAGGGCTAATTGCCCCATTTCCTAGGGTTTTGTTGTTTCTTGTTGTTTTCTCCCTCAAACAAATTGTTCAAGCCTTCCTCTCTCTATTATCCTTGTGTTTGAGCAAAATCCACCTAGCAATGTACTTTTTTCGTACAAATGTACTCTCCCCTGCCTTGGTTCCTTAATCTTCACTCCAAATCCCTAACCGGGTTCTAAGCTCGCCTAGGGTTTGGTAACAAAGCTCATTGTTGGGCCCTCTTGATTCCCTGTCACCAAATATACACAAGACACTGGCTTCCCTCCCATTTTCCACCAAACCCAGAAGAATCTCGTGGTCAGTGGTTATGGGAAGCCATTTGAAAACTAACTACTCAAAACAAGGAAACCTACACACTTCACTAAATCTATGAACTTGAAATAGCAATCCTACCCTAAGCAGCTTATTTATCAGATGAAAATCAATATACCCTATCTACCAAACACAAATACAATACCAAATTAACATTCACAGTGCCCTCTAATTCACTGTCCTCAAATTTACACGGGCAGATACAGAAATTGCAGATTTTGCTAAAACAGGGTTAAAATCCTTTTCCCGCCTGAATCTTGGACACCACACACTACCAACATACAAAGTGAATATCATACACCAAGAAAGATATTAACACTGGTATTTAAATACAAAGAACATGCTTAACCAATATATAACACCTAAGTAGACAGTACTGCGCAAAACACACTGTGTTTTCTAGAAAATACAAAAATTACAGAAAACCAGAAAACTGTCTTCTTATTCACATCAAAGTCTTTTGATACAATGCAAAAACTAAACTCTTCTCTCTATTCTCGAGCCATATCATCATTGGTCGTTCCATTTCCATGTTTGAAGGGGGCATTGCTCGTCCCAATATCCCTGATTTTAAGGGAATCCAAGATAACTCCTTAACTGCATGCAACCTCATTGTTATCATGCAGTTTTCGCAAGATTCCTGCAATCCTCGCCATTATCCCTCTTTTTAGGATCTCCTAACTCGTTATCCTCGAGTTAACAACCCCTCAACTGACCACTAACATCTTCCATCAACGAAGAAGTGACTATAACACAAGTTGATGCATCATATCTTCAAGCACAACATTCCAAACCTTAATAAAGCAAAATCTACCAACAACCAACAATGACGACTAGAATAACACCTAGACAAAAGATTAATTCAACCTACCACACAACATGCTGACTTGGCCAAGGTCAGTACAAGCCAAAACTTTTCAAACCAAAATTTGTGCAAATCAATTTGGAGTTTGGCCTTGGTGCTCCTGCACCAATTATCAATGTCAAATATGAGGCATTTGAGATAAAAAATAATCAACCCTTAAGATAAATCCTATGTCATAATTGTTTGAGGCCAATACCACCTCTAATGCCATTACTCAACAATTTAGTTGTGTATGATGTTTTGAAAGCATTTCACAATGATTCTTAGTGGCGTACCATTGTCCTGGATTTCCCATCAACTTCTGATGCTCCTTAATAGAGTTACTTTCTCTATTTTATAAACACCATAACCTGGGGAAACTATGAAGCTAAGGACCTCTGCCCCTGTCAAGAATGGGTCATGGGTAGGTGGATCTTGCCAAAGGTATGTCAACTTACCATCTATCTAAATATTCAATTTATTTAGTCTACTCACAGTTACTAATACAATACAGTCAATCATGCCTATATTTTATGTTCACTTATTCTTTAAACACAATTTAAGTTTCACCATAGTTGTTTAATGTTTTTTATTGAAACAAGTTCTGATTTGTTTAGATGGTTCATTTGAAACTATTATAATTTTAGATAAACCATCTAAACAAATCAAATTTTAAAATGTGTCATACTTGAAATAATATAAATTATTATTTTTAATTGTCTCTATTGATACCAATCCCCTATTTTTGATTTATTGGAGTTAGACTGTTGGTCTCCCCTTAGCTTGGTAACAATTTAAACCTCATCTCAAACCCTAATCATGACTTCTTAGAAGTATTTCCTAAATGTCAAAGTTTCCTTGTTGACCTCCTCCCCTTTGTCCTCCTCCGTTCAAGCATGACTTCTCATTCTTCTTTAATTCCTAAATTTTTGGCATTTCAATCCTTAGCATATGGTATGAGTTTCCTCCAACCCCCAACTATTTGAAACTCTCACCATTTCTCATTGTGGCTCCCACCTACCCTCCTAAATGATCTAGAGCTCCATTAATAACTTGATTTGGCCCTACAACTACCAGAGTTAATTCCATAGTGCTCAAACATCTTTCTTATGAAAATTTGTATGGATCCAAAGAAGGAATATAATGCTCATCCCATACCATGTTTATTGTTGTAAAGCTCGACAAGTGACATGCCTTCTCCAGGCCACTCTTTTAGCCAATTTTTTGGGCAATTTCCTTTATCATTGCACAAGATTTCACATAACATTAATATTCAAAGGAATGGTGAGTGAACAAAGAGTGATTTTTGAACTTTTATTGATGTTCATGGATCTCAAAGGGGCATTTATGATGACACTGGCTAGGGTATAGGAGCCCCTTGCAATGGTTAAGATCATGAGTTTTAAGGATCCTTTGGAAGATTTTACATGTTTCCTTCTAGCATGACCTACATTGGGGTATATGATCCTTCTTTTTGATTTGTTACATGGATGGGAAAATCAATTTGGAGAAGGACAAAATAGGAAATAACTTTAGACAACTACAGTTTCCATTCCAATAAAGCGAAAGACATTTTTATTGTATTTTGATTATTTGGGTTCATTCCAAATGTGTAATGAAACCATTATAATCTTCAAGGAAATATTTTAAAGATGGAATCAACCTTGATTCAATGTCTCAATTAGCATTGTGTCTATCTCTTGATTTATGTGTGACTAGTTGGTCAAGAAGATGTTTGTAAAAAATTTGCAAAGCTTTTGTATGGTGTATTTTCACAAATAATAAATAAAATTTTCATGTTTATTTGTGGATTACTAAGTATACTCAGCTAATATTCTACAAATTTAATTATTTCTATAAGTGCATGTGTAGAACCTAGTTTTATTGTGCATTCCAAGAGATATAGTCTTCAATGAAATATTTATTAAGGTTTCACATTGAGGTTTCAATCATTACATGTTTTGAATGAATCCATGACTCTATTGCCTTACTATAAATGGCGCCAATATTTCATTGACTCCATTTTTCATCAAGTTCCAACATATTAAAATAATTCAATTATAACCATTTTATTTCAACTATATTGTATTATTTAGCTTTTAGGTGTAAGTGCATAACAATAATAGGGGTTGTTATATCTATTTTCATAAAAATTTGTTTGGTAAGATTTTTTATTTTATAAAGTTGTATAGGCTTGTATATTCAAACCAACACATAGGTATATTGTGACACTGATAAAGGGATACACTGTGTAGTGGGTATGGTTTGTAGCAAGGTAATTGTTCAAATCTTGTAATGTCATATATTTCAACCTTAGGGAAATTCCCCTTGGGCTTGCAGGAACCAAAAGTGGAGGAGGTCTTACCCACCTCAATAATTGGTCATAAGTTGCCCAACCTAAATAGAGGTTTTGTGATACTCTTCCTAGTTTTGACACCCCTAGCACTTGGGAGACTATCCAACCTTAAGGATTTAGGGTTTACATCTCAAATAACCAACAGGTAATCCTTTAGGTTAATTATCAAAATTAATATCACTATACTTTGTCAACAACTTAGAAATATAGGATGTAATGCTTCATTTTCTTTTCCTAGTTTTATGGTATCTTATGTTAGAGTTATTTTAGATTCAACTATGTGTATTCTTGTATCTAAGCCATAACCCTCCTTTTCTTTATGATGGATCACCAAGTCTGATCTAAAACATTAATACAAAACTATACATAATTGAATCCAAAAGCACTCTTACATAACTATATGGACTATGGAAATGTGTGCCAACTAAAAAAATAATAGTCACTCCAATACAAAGTGTTATGAATATAAGAACCTATTGATGCACAAAAAAGTGGAGGATGTCCATGAGCTAGAGGTTGAGAACATGGAGGCCAAAGCTACTTTTTTCCACAAAACAACAATAACATTTCTACTAGATGTAGAAGTCGAATGTCTATTCCATTCACAATGTGGGTTTAATGGTAGACATTAGTTTTTTGGTTGATGACAGTAGCATGATGAACCTTATTTTGAAGCTATTATCATGTGCTTTATTTTTCCAACCATGCTTAATCTCAAGCCTTACAATTTGGTATGGATCAATTCTTATAGCAACAGAGATATAAATGTCACATGTCAACATTGCTTCTCATATGTTATTTGGATCTTGTTGCTTCTTTTTCTTGCTACCCTTAGTTCTAAGAGATAACACAATACCCAAACCATGGGGATCAAATTGATCTGGGTAAATATGTTATCTATGATTGAACCAAGGACAAGGAAAAATCAATGAGACGAGATTGAACCAAGTCTTCTGCACTTTGAGCTCCATGGGAATCAAGGGGGTAGTCCTAATGAGGGTCTACAAATATGATGAATCTTTTATGAACAATGCCACAAAGATGAACTAGGTCCAACTAGCACAATGCAATAAAACTAATCAAATTTTATTCACTCATAATTGAGTTGGTTTCACATTTATTTGTAGCTATAGACCCTAAACATATAGATAATTGGAATATGCACAAATATATGAACAAAGGATCTTACAATTTAACAAGTTTAGGTATAATCCTTTGTACCTTGACCAGCATTGTGAACCAATAAATTACAAAAACTGACCTATCTTTATCTCAAACATGCAAAGGGGTGACAAATGAGCAAAAACTAGGCTTATCCTTTTCATCCCTTAAACTCTATAAAAATAAACAAACCCTAATAATTTATACCTTGAAAGATGTTCATTATTTTTATGATTGAGTTCCAGATCAAATGCAGTCTACCCAAGATCGAAGCCTAATCCTATAGAAACAAAGTCAACCCCAACATAAATGTAACACTAACATAATAATTCCAATTTGGATGAATTTAGATTGCATCCTACAACCTTGTTGGAGCTCTAAACCCTTAGTTGCCTTCAAGTTATCAATACAAATCCCATTCCCAATTATCTTATCTCAACTTACATACCCCACAAATTTAATTAGAAAGCTTTGCCAAGGTTTCCTAAAATATAAAAATGAAATTGGAGATAGAATGCAAAATGATAACTAGAAATGTCTTATTATTGATTTAGGACATTACTTGATGCTAAGTAGCTACAAATAAGATGTGAATTATACTATATTTCATTTCCCAAAGGGATTTACAATGGTTCTTGCACACTAGTCTTTGATATTTTCCTACATATAGACCCGATTGGTATGGAGCCTAGTATCATCTTTAGAGCTCATAGAGCAACCTTTACAATTCCTAGAAAATCACATTTATAACCAATGAAGCAACTCAAATTAGACCTAGGCATGACATCTAGCATAGGCCAAGCCCCTTGATTTTGTAAATAAACAAGTATAAAATAATATGCCACAAGATATTTTAAACTTTTCCCTATGCCTATCCTTATTCAAATAAACAAAAAATGATTCCCCAATTTTACTTGCAATTCTCATGAAATACTTTATCCTTGCGTAAAAATTAGTTTATTGACATGGATTTCACCGAATAGATGAGTAAAATGGTTCTCCAAAACATACCCTTTCATTGACAAGTGAAACTACATTTTAAATCAAGCATTTTAGCATTCAAAAATCAAAACTATCAAGTTCCCTCTACAACTAGTTTGACATTTTATAAAATACTTTACTTGCAGCCATTTTCCTTACCCAAATTACCTGCATTTAAACTCATTCCACCCCTACCCTTGAAAACAATTTTCAAACCCCATGCCTCCCTCCTTTGCAATAACCATCTATTGTAATGCCATATGCGCCAAGGCTTGGTTGCACATTTGCATTCCACACTTCAAAAATCAATTTATTTATTTTCTGAGCTAGTCCATTCTCTTGCTTTGTTGCAATCTATTTCACAAGAACCTTGCAATTGGACACATTGCCTCCTTAATTGGACACTTATTTCTATGACAATGTATTCTCCTCTGTTACAAAGCATTGTCATGCAATGTTTGGGAATTAAAACTCATTGTGCAGGGCATTTTACCTTTGTCATACACCATTTCCCATGCTTGGGCGTTTGAAGACTTGCCATGGCATTTGAGAGCATGCTTGAGTGCTCAAAATCCTTGTTGAGGCGTTAGATCAATTGCAGGTCATTTTTTAAGAGTGTTGGGCGTTTATAACTGTTGCAGGGCACTTCTAGACGCGAATACAACAATTCTTTACAGTTTAAAGTGTTAAGAAATTGCCCAATCGCCTTCCTCCACATGTCAAGAGTGGATTGCAACGCTCCACTTCACCACAGGGCTTTTTTTAACACGAAAAACTTCAGGGAAAGTGGGAACTTTAATAAAACTCACGAATTTCACTTGCATGTGAAAAGGCAATTTAAAGTGCAAACTGTACTGTAATGTATACTAGTGCATTCCTTCTTCCTCCCTACGTAAAAATGAAGGCATTGGGGTCATTCTTTGTCCTGGGCCTCACCCAACTCATTATACCCAAAAAGAACTGGTAATAGGGGAGAGGATTCAGTAGTTGTGCATTCTAATTATTCTACGTGGAAATTTCAAATCACTCCCAATTTTTTACAGCAGCTTATTTGGCAAGTCTCCTACTTATAACTTCTGTTTCAGGGCCACATCATCAAATATGATGCCATATCAGCATGTTTTTTGTCAAGGTGTCCAAAAAGGCCCCCAAAAAAAGTGAGACCAATACTTGTGCATTCACATCATGAGTAGTTGAGCGCCGATGTGGCATCACATGATTGATTGCTTTTTAGATCAAAGGAATACATTTTGTTTAATTATAGGTAGTCAACTCACAACTATCAGACATTATATAAACAACTACTATCACAACTATTAAAACATGCTCAACTACTGAATCCTCTCCCCTAATACCAACACAGAAGAAAAGATACAGACCATTGTGTTACCTCTTTGACGCTAATAAATCAACACCAATTAACTTTGCATATATAAATTTTCTGCACTCAGCTTTCCTACAATGAAATACTGCAGCAGCTTTTCTTACACCCTGAACATTATTTCTTCATTATGCCATTGCATGCCTCAAGTTAAAATAAGCTACTTAAACATAATCTTTGCTAAACATGAGGTACAGGTAGTGGGAGAGGTTTGCCAATTTTCAACATGTGTACATATATGATTCAGATTTCACAAGGCATTCTTAAAACACCTCAAAAAGATGAAAAGAAAAACATCTAGAATAAGTTTCTACCTTCATGACTTTTTGTGCTGGCTGGGGTAGGGTCAATGCTCTGTTCTGGGTTTGTACAGGCAAAGAGTACTGTTCTTTTTCTGTTTTTAACTATTTTTAGGACAAATTCCCTTTTTTATCTGCTGAGATGTCATGAGGCCATTGGAGGTGCCTCCAAGAGTTCCCAACTGCATTTCCCCATCTCCAAGGCATATCTGACATTAAGCAGCCTAAACAAAAGAAGCTCAAAGCTAAAGGATTTTATCATTCAAGTTTTGTTTGTAATCATTTATCATTCAGCAAAAGATGCCTGATTTAAACTTGGAGGACCGTGGATATTAATTTAAAAAACAATAAGGCCATAGGCATTTTGCAACGTGAAATACTCCCCATAATAGAACTACTTTCCCTACCAGTGCACATGGATAAAGATGAGTTGATAGTCCACAGACAGCTTAGACTTTAGCTCAAGCCATTAAGTTAATTAAAGACTATGAAACCAGCAAACTGCTTGTTGTAACTTTGTCTCAACAAACCTCATAATGGTGATCCATTAACCCTCCACAGAAAATGTCAATATTATCAAAAATTAAAAATAATTGATATTTATTAATTATGGTTTTATATGGTTAAGCTTCTGGGCAGAACTTATCATAAAGAAACAGTACACCTCAACATTTCAAACATGAACATATAAACTGTTGTCAGATGAAAAGAGACAACGTGGTGTGAAGGAATACAATCCAGACATCTTATACAGATAACCCAAGAAATAAACCACTGGAAACTCGAACCCTAATGACACAGAGCTCCTTCCCCATAAGAAACAATATATTAATTTGTAAATGTTGGATAGGCTGCTCACTAAACACCAAGAAATATGCACCAACATAAATAGACAAATAACTCCAGTTCTGCAATGGTAAGATATAGTTAACTACTTTAAATAATTCTTATGTGTTAACTTATTAAATTAGTTAGCCAAAGGAGACTAATTGGAGAGACTATTAATCAAGGGACCCCAAGTTTTCACTTACAATCACCCCATCGTTCCCATTTAAGTTATCAAGGAGAATAGTTATCTCCAACGATCAATACTCCTAATGTAGGTTTTTTTTTCTGAAGATAACATTGGCATTCACTGAACACATGCAGTGCTTTGTCATGTCATCACGTTCCATCTAATTATAATATAAATCTAACATGTCACTGAATTAATTATATCAAAACCCAAACTATCATAGAAATGGTACTTTTGAATTTTCATCCTACTATCGTACATTTACATATCAGAATTAATTACATACACATCGTCTCTTAGTATTCCACAACCAATCTAGTTTACCGAATTCATTATTTTCATCTGCCACTTTTGGGGAGAAGAGGTGGCGGCGTAATTTGGTAGTGTACGTAAGGCAACGCAGATGGTAATAATGAATTCTTACCAAAGTAAGTCGCGTGCCTCGTCTCCCCAAAAGTGGTAGATGGAAATAATGAATTCGGTAAATTAGATCAGTTGGGAATACTAAGAGATGATGTGTATGTAATTAATTCTGATATGTAAATGTATAATAGTAGGATGAAAATTCAAAAGTACCATTTCTATGATAGTTTAGGATTTGATATAATTAATTCAGTGACTTGTTAGATTTATATTATAATTGAAATATTATGTCAGAGTAAAACTTTTGATTATTTGTTTGTTGATGCAAAATGTGATTGGAAAATACAGTTGATTCTATGAGACAATGTATTTTGCTACACCTGTGGAAAAGTAGATGTTCACTTGTGTTTTCCAATCACATTTTGCATCAACAAACAGATATTCAAAAGTTTTACTCTGACATAATATTTCAATTTATCTTTCTATGTTCTCAGCTAAGGAAGAGACAAAAAGGAGATGTAGATTTTAAGCAACCTCTGGACGTGATCAAATACCAGTTTCTACAACACCATGAAGGGGATTTCAGTTGTGCCAAACAGCTACTATCTTTTTCAAGTTTAAGATGTAATCGACACTTTGACACTTTGTATTATGGGTTATGTGAATTGTTGGTTGCTCCAGCATGCTCTGTTATTACTGGTTGCCATGGTTATATGATCTCCTTGTGAGTTGTTCTCTTGCAGTCTTTAGTGTTGCTTTGTTCATTCCTTCGCAGTCCGTCTTTTGGACTACATTCTTTTTCTCATTGTATTTAGTTCAGCTTTGTTTAATATAAAAAAAAATGTTAAGTGCTCCTTCCATGTGTCTCCTTTTTATTGCAGCATTGAGGACTCCTCGCAGCGCATCTTTGGTTGGAATGGGAATGAAGATTATGTGTTGGTCTCATTTGGCCATTAAAAATAACATGAGCCTTTTAACATCACATGGAAAATAAGCAAAATAAAGTTAAACTCCATTCACAAATTGTTCATATAAGTTTATTAAAGCCTCCAACTTTCTGACCATCGCTTCCCTTCCAAATGCCAATATACATTACATTTACCTCTTTAAAAAAAAATAAAAAATTATTGCCCTTATTTATTTAACCTCATTTTTTTTAAATTCGCCAAATGAAGGAAATTGTTTCAAGAGCTCAAATGACATGAAAATTTGCAAGGAGTAGTAACATTTTTTGGAGAATCTTGTACGATAATCGAAAGTCAAAAAAAAAAAAATCAATTTTTGGAAGCTCCTTTGTAATGGCAAACAATCTACAGACACTTAAAAAAAAAGTGTTATGACCACAAAACTTACCCAATGACCATCAAATTTAAACTGGAGAGTGATGATGACATATGAACACCTCTTTCATTGCGAGAACTAAGAAATTTTCTCATTTTGATGATGCTTTACAGACCCATTCATAAATGTCAGAATATTAAATTTGGGCTTGAAACTCATTCAATCACCTTAAAAATGAGCACTCGATTTTGAGATTTTAATGGCAAATGTTTTGGGCTAGCCTATCATCCGGGGGTCTGAAATAAGCTTGAACTTCATCAAACTGATGGTCAATCTGCATGGGAAATGGGGCACAAAATTTTTTTCCAATACATCTTTAGTATAAAGAGCTATTATGCAATACTAACCAATTGAGTATAATGACAAACATTGGGCATTCCTAACTATATCATCACTAAGGCATTTGCATAACCAATCCATAAAGAATCAATATCTTGATGGGCAATAAGAGCGATCAAATTTTAGTTATTATATGATTCAAATATGCTACATAACCTCACACCAAATTGTACAAATATACATAAACATAATTGGGATTATTGTCTTCAAGAAGGGGTGAATGATCTGCATGCTATTGTGAAAGTGTATGTGCCACCAAACATTAGTATTGTAAGAGTTGGATATGGAAATAGCCAGCCAAGATCTAGAGGACAAATGTAAAGCACAAAGAGAGAGAATATCAATATGACAAGAATAAATTGTATTCCTATCAATTATGCAAATAGAATTCAATATACAATGTATGAGAGACCCTTGGTTAGATAGCCAAGGTGAGATATAGGATTAGACATGTGATCATGACAAATGTCTTAATCCTATGTCATGTGACAACGAACTCATCAAATATTAAATGACCTAGGAAAAAGTATTAAATGACATGATAAGATCACATGACACCTAAGACTTCTAAAAAGATTGCTAGGACCTAAATAACTTAACATGTGAATAGGACCTACTAGGTGAACTAGTTAGGTAGGAAACCTTATTCACACCAACACCCCCCTTAAGTGCAACTTAGGTAGGAGGAAACAAATGCAAATGATGCAAAGATGAAGATGGTGTTGGATCCTGACTACTAGGCCATGTTAGGTACCCATGTACAAATGTAATATGTCACAAACAGAGAAAGGGAGAAAACCCAGTTGGACAAAACTCCTTCCTGAAAGAGAGATGAAAATAAAATGTTCTCAATGAAGAATAAGAAGAAACCCCATACAAGGAAAAAGACCCCCCCCATAAGAGAGAAGAAGAAGAAAGGCTATGCACCCCCCCTCAAAGTAGTGTCTCCTACAATGATGGTAGATGTTCAACAATGAATGTTGAAGATGATCCAAGACCGTCGAACAACATTCCTCCCCTTAAGAATGTATGTAGGATTTCTTCCCATTCCTGAAATGAAGAAGAGGGAAGAATAACATGATGTGAGATGTCTTTGAAGTATGCTCAAATGTCTCCATGTCGATGTTGAAATCTAACACACTCCAAATAGGCATTTTAGGCCACACTGTTGAAGAGGACAATCAAAAATCTAATAGAGATGAATGTAGAACATAATCCAAAGACAAAGGTATCTCCTCTAAAGAAAAAGAAGCATCCTCCAAATATTTTCCAAAAGTATCCACACTCACACCAAATCAAGTGAAGAATGATCATGTAGAGAAAGAACAAGAAGATCAAAGTGTTATCTCACAACAATTGAAGAAGGATCATTTCCATCAAAGAGAATATGAATGCAATCAATGGTGTCTCCCAAATCTACAATATGAGACTCCACAAACAAGTTTGAAATACTTGTCAAGAAGTCATCCCAAATAGCCATATTTGAAAGACAGTGTATATCCTGCTACAATGAATCACAAGAAGCCATATCTATAGCAACACAAGCATCATCAACTGCAAAAATAGATGGAGGAGATAAAATGTATGGTTCAAGAACTGGATCATATGTGAGCACACCCAAGTTCAAGTAACCAAAATTCTCCTCAAAATCATAGTCCACACTAGAAGTGTGATAATCATCCAAAGGATCAAAGTTGTCATTAGGAACAAAGCCTAAAAAGTGTATAGACAAGATGCATGATCGACCATCCCAATAGCAATGACCTATTTTCTCTCCAAGCCTCTGATGATAACTTAATCAAGAGTGAATTCCATGGTCCTCCTTGCTCTACCATGAGTGATTTGATATCTATAGAAAGGAGATTATTTTTCAAATGAGGTATACACAAGATATCATTGAAGGTGTCATCTCTGATATCAATAGATCCCCTCCCAATTACATTCACATAAGTATGATTGCTCATCAAAATAGGTGGCATACCACAAGGCTCAAAAGAAGAGAACATAGACTATGAAGATGTCATATGATGAGAAGATCTCAAATTTAGATGTTGTCTCCTTGATCCATGACTTGTAGAAGTACAAAGAGCTTATCCTTTATTCTTATTTGTCCCAATAGTATGCCTCTTTTCCTTTTCAAATTCTATATGTTTAGAAGAAGAAGTTGAAGTAGACATTCTAGAAGGTAAATTGATTTTGTTCTTCACAAGAAGATGTTTCAATTCATCAAGATCCTTCTTATAATTGTAGTGTTCTTTAGGTCCATCCTTCTTGCAATATGCACAAGTATGCCTCTCCTTCTTAGATGATTCCCCTTTAGAGAAATTTTTATGTTCTTATGTGGAATTAGATGTGGATGTGTATTCTTCTTAGGCTTGTTCTTTTTCTTTTCTTTACCACTTGAATACTTCTCATCTTTTGTAATCAAGGCATGAGATTTTGAAGACTTCAAAGCACCCATTTGAATAAGCTTATCTTGCTCCCTAGTGAGTTGCGTAGAAAAATCTTCAAAGGAAGGCATCTTAAACTCACTCCCAAAGGCATTCTTTGTAGCATAAAAATTAGACACAAACACTAAATATTCAAGTCCTAGCTTTGAAAGAACACTTAACACCAATTGTGTATATGAGTTTTCAATTTTATAATCCTTCAATTGTGTTCTTAGTGACTTGAGTTTGGAGGTAAAGTCTTTAGTGTTGTCAAAATTACATGGATTGAGACTTATTAATTCATTCTCCAACAAATGTCCTTGAATTTCATTTGTTTTCTCAAATAAGTTTGACAATGTACTCCACATAGCTATGGGTGTATCCAAGTGCTCAATGTGAAATAACAACTCAGAAGAGACATACAAGCACAAATAGCCAATGGATTCTTCACAACTATTCAACCACTTATTCTTTTTAGCTTCGTCATCTTTTGGTTCACCATCAATCCCATGAACTATCCTATATACAACATTTTAACTCTTAGCAATTTGTTCAATTCATATTTCCATTTAGGATAGATGTAAGGTGTTAGAAGTGGAATTGTAGATGGCTCCATGATAAAACAAGAAGGAAAAACACAAATCAAGAGCAATGCAACCACAACCACAAGAAGAATCCCCCCAAATTCGTTGAATCAAAGAACCCCCCCCCCCCAATATATATATATGAGCTTGGTACTTTATGATTAGTGCGATTATAGATGCTACTTCAAGCCAAAAACAACAAAGTGGTCTTGATCTTCAAATGTCAAATTTGGCCACAAAATCAAAGTACATTTTTTGTTATAAAATAAAATCAATTTAATCACACCACTAAAAAGTACACAAAAATTTATGCACTTTCAAAAAAAATTGTACCCAAAAATGTCACCATAGGAGCGAGAATGGAGTCTCTAAAGTTCCCAAAATGAGAATGGATCAGCAACACCTGTGAGAATCTATAATTTCTAAACAATCTAGACACCAAAATTGAAAACTATCTGCACCACTGTGAAGAGCGAAAAATTCTACCCCAAATATAAACAAATTGCTCGCAAAAAGGAGGTCATGAGCCTGAGTTATGTGAGTTTGAATATCACCCTTCAAAAGAAAAATGCAAATGGAGAGGGGGGGGATTATAAAGACCCTGTTGATGTCAGCAGGGAATATTCTTGGAAAATTCTACAGTTTGCAAGCTTAAAATCGATGGCTTCTGAGTCATCACGGGTCGGTGGGGTCAACTAGAATATTGCTAGAATATACCTTTCACCCACCAAAATATTCTTTTTGGTGCCTGTACAGAGGGTGAAATCCATTCTAGAATATTCTTATCACCTATTTTTCATTGTCGATATATTAATTGATGGAATATTCAAATAAACTGTCGATTTTTCTTTTTGTCATTTTTATTTAACCATTTTTCATTATTGTGTCGATGGTGGGACATGTGGGGACCACACCACATGGAGGCCCCATAGGCCTCCTGCATACAGACGCAGTACGCCTGCAGGTCTATGGATTTGGAGGTTCACAAAAAAAATTGATTTTTTTAATAAAATTTTCTTAAAAACCTTTTGAATTTTTCTATTTTTCAAAAAATAATTTTCAATTTTTTGTATTTATTTATTTTTAAAATGTCGATTACAATTTTTTTACTGTACTGACTACAATGATGGCACAAGCGACTGTATAGTTGTATGGATGACCGAATTGAGGATATTTTTTCTCTGATGGCCCCGAGTAAAGATGTCTAATTTTAACGAATTGACTATCAATCTTGTAGTTTTCCGGCCTTCTAGACACAATAGCAAGGTCAGATTTGACCCAAAATGCTCCAAAATTGTAGCTACCTTCTACATCTGGCAACCACTCTTTAGCTTCAAACCCTCATAGATTTGGCCTCATATGTCTGATTTGGACGAAACTAAAGTCAAAACTAACTTTCTCAAACACCTTGAACTCAACGGTGAGCTCATATTTTCACCAACAAGCTCCAAAATAAACCTACAATACAAAACCATAAAGAGGAACCCCCCAAAATCTGGTATTTATATCAAGTTTTTTGATTCTCTAGATCATTATATGATACAAGAGAAGAGAATACTCAAATTCTCAAGATCTACTAAGATCTCTAAAAAAACATTATAACCAAAGGGACCCAACTTGCTCTGATACCATGTAAGAGTTGGCTATGGAGATAGCTAGCCAAGATCTAGTGGCCAAATAGAAAGTACAGAGATAGAGAATATCAATATGACAAGAATATATTATATTCCTATCAATTATACAAATATAATTCAATATACAATGTATGAGAGACCCTTGGTTAGATAGCCAAGGTGAGACATAGGATTAGACAGGATCATGACAATTGTCTTAATCATATGTCATGTGACAACTAACTCATCAAATATTAAATGACCTTGGAAAAAGTATTAAATGACATGATAAGATCACATGACACCTAAGACTTCTAAAAATATTCCTAGGACCTAAGTAAAATTAACATGTGAATAGGACCTACTATGTGAACTATTTAGGTAGGAAACCTTATTCACACCAGCAAGCACCAAAGTGCACAAGTTCTTGCACCATATAACAAACACGTAGCACTAGAAACCATGCCACACATTTGTGTGCAAATCCTTGCTCCATGTGTCATATACACAATAATTGGAACAATATCATGCAAATAAAAAGACATCACCTAGCTTGTATGCAACCTTTTATATCATGTTTAATTCACGTAGTATTAAGGGTCATGCTACACAATGTTTCCAATAACCCTTTCTTCATTTTGTAGCACACTTATATCACTATGTGTTGGTGCACACCAAGAACACATTTCATAACTTAGCGAAAAATGTTGTACAACCTTATAGATCACCACACAATAATCTTATAGATATTCTATAGTTATTTCATGACATGATACTTGTTGGCACAAGACACAAATAGAATCCTACCAATTGAGAGATAAAATGTCATATATGGGATATCAATTGAGTCAACTTCCTAAATGAATCTTGTCTTCATGATCATGTACATTTGTAATGTAAAAAGATAGGTATTGATAGGTAGACATTTAGATAAGATATATATGAGTAAATGAGCTACCATACATCTCCATGAGAGTATGTCATCTACAAAACACATAGATTATAAAATAGTGTGCTTTGATTCTTCTATTCTTTTTATATCTAGACCTTTTATCTCCACATTGCTTCCACACACTTACAACACATCTAGGCTCACATCTAAGGTTTTATCCCTCAATCCACTTGAGGTTCAAATCACTCTACCTCATAATTCCTTAATTGATGAAAAGTAAGTCTCACCATCTTCTCTATTTAGTGAGTTATCCCTCTCTTGATTGAAGTTAACACATATCCTCTTACACATGTGTCACTAGAATTCATCTATCCAAGAGACTATATGTATAATTTTCTTTTGAATCACTGATGAGTGGAATAGCCTTTGTGTTTCTTATTCATATTTTCTTTGTTATTTTGAGAAATTTGGTTATTGTAATTACTAATAAGATATTTATGGCCTTGAGTAGATTTCTTAGGAAAAATTAATATTTTATGTGTAAATGTATTTTACTTCCATGTTGACTATGTGTTTACTCTGACATACATGACTTGTTGTAGTTCACATATAAGTCATATTGGGAGAAAAATGTAAGGGTGAAAATTACATCCTTAACATGTTTCCCCTTTCATTCTAGACTCAATCGTATCATTTTTTCCTAACACAATAAAATAGTGTCCAACTAACATATTTTTGTGCATGAGTTGGCATCTAGCTTTACCTTAAATTAAAATTTGAGTCCCTATCCCCTAGTGGTCTAGACCCAACCTACACACCTATTTATTTTCAATGCAGTTGAAAACCAAATATGTGCTTTTATCATAAACTTTAAATTTCCAATTTAAATACAAGTCCAAGCCAACTCACTTCCAAGTAGTAGTTGCTCACTATCTCAAGCACAAAATATTTAAATTATGACACTAGGGTATTGCATAAGAGGAAAAACCCCAATTCACTTCAGAGATCTATCCTAAGCATCGTAACATCGTATCATCTAACTACTAGAACATTTGAGTGCTTTGCATTGGCATCTAAGATCATAATAACATAATAAACATGTGTATTTTTCCTTGATGTGTCTTCCAAATTATTTAAGATTTATTAAATTGATTCAAGGTTTTGACGAAGGTAAAGGAAAGGGAACAAGCCACTTCCCACACCTAGCACAAAAAACTCTAATGGTGTCTCTAGGCACCAAAAACTCTAGACAACATAAGCAAATATATTTTTGAAGATTAAAAGTGTAGGGATCAAGACCACATCAAATGTCTAGAATTATAAACATTGGGTCATAATTGTGGGTGCATATAGATCAGCTTCACAACTATAAAAGTGAACCAAGATAAAGTGCATATCATATCTCAATATGTTGAAATTTCATTGTCGTAGATCTAATAGCATAAAGTATGATTTAATCACTAAGCACGCGCTACAACAAAACATCATTTTACCACTAAAAAAACTTTATAACGCTTGCAACTTCTTTATCAATTTTAAAAAACACGTTTGTATAATATTTTTTTATTCAATGCAATTATTTAAGGGAATCTAATTATTAATGTTTGTTTACATCTATTTATCTTAAACAACACTTTATGAAAAATTGTGTTATTTATTTTCAACGTTTAATCACTATAATAATACTTCAAAACTATCTATTACAAAACTATAATGAGTACTTAAATATAACAGCTCCAAAAACACAAACCCACATAAAATTATTCATGCCCAGCAACTAATCTACCTCACCTACCAGCCGAATTTTAGGGGCCCTCTTAATTAATCAGTAAATTAATTAGTTCATTAATCCGTTCATTAATTAGTTCATTAATACGCCTTTCATACCATCTCTACATATAAAAACTTTTCAATAAAATAAATAAATAAATTCATTTGATCTATAAATTAACAAATATGTGTGTACAATATAATTATATCATAATTCTCACTTTTAAATTGTCTACAAATATTTGCTGCCCATTATTAGTTGTTATAATAATACTCTCAAACAAAGATTAAAAAATTTCATTCTACTCATTACAAACTTCTAATGAATAAAATAAAACTTCATAAACATAAGGAGTGAAAATCTGAACATCATAGATTGTAGATGGATTTCTCAAGGTTATGATAGTGTCGCTCGGTAGTCAGTGTAGCACAAGTGTATTGCAAGATCGTTGTTGTAGGAATCTAAAAAGCCCTAAACCCAAGCATCCACAAGATTAAAAAAAAGCAAAAAGGAGGAAGAAAAATATAATGATAACAAACTAGTAAAAGTATCCCAATCAAAAGTATAAAGTCCTAAATCTTTACAACTTCCCTTAAAGAAGTGGGCTTTTGAAAAGGTCTAGGGTAAAACTTAAAGTTGAGCCAGCAAATCTCATGATTGCAGCCGACAATGACTCACATGAAATAAGGGAAATGGCAAAAATGGTATGATTTGCAACACACGTATCTCATAAACACTTTGGCCCACCTTTCCTAGGAAAACTTGATGGATACTCCCATGCCCATTTGACCTCCTTCCTAACTCTAAATTCTAGCAATAATGGTTTCCACGCACCAAGAGACAACGTGAATCCAATGAAGGCGGGTACTGCAACAAAACTGACAGAAGCAATGTTTGAAATTGACGTGTGCTTAGCTGTTCTTTGGGGGTTTATTAATTATTTTGAAGGCACTTCAACTTCATAGGAAAAATCAATCTTTATTGTTAGTAACTAAGTCCTTTGGGAGTATTAATGGTGACGTTGGAAGAATTTATTTTTGCCGTTTGATTGTAGAAATTCTTTTAATTGGTTCAATATTTATTGAATTGGTAAATGCAATATTCTTTTGTGCATTAATTTTTCATTCACTTGTGAGTTGGTGAGAAAGGGGTGAGGTATTATACATGTAATTGATTGGGATCTTTTTATCTTAATGTTGATCTTCGTCATTACAATTGTGTACAATTGTGTATGGTATATATGGACAAATCTCTATTTTTATGTGATATTGTTATCATGATTCAATCCTGATAGCAATATCACAATTTGACACACTCTCTAGCCTATTTTTATTCCAAAATTGTTCTCAAATGACTTGATAGGTTTATGTTGAAAGTCAATTATTCTTTTATTTTACTTGTTGAACTATTGCTAGAAGATATCTTTTGGGTCACTTTTTTAGTAGATTTCACGTTGAGTGGTAAGCTTGTTGGTAATGGAGTTTGAACCTTCTTTTTTTTTTGTGTTTTCACAACTGCATTTGAAGCCCATTTCATTCTAGGGGGGGTGAAAGAGAGGTTTACCCCTCCCTTTGAGATTTCGGGGCCGCACACCCTGATGGGGGTTTGAGGGTAGTGCCTTTGAAGCTAAATTTTATATATCTTTTCATTATAAATATGGATCGTTCATCATTAGGTCACAAATTTGATAGTAGAGATTATGTTGGTATTCCCCCCTAGAAAGCAACCCTCTTTATGCACGATAGTATTGTATAACGACTATGTATTGTGTGGGGAGACCATAAGAGAGCAAAGAGGAAGTTGCAACATATGCGATGTAGGTTATCCCTTCATTTTGTTGGATGGAATAAAGGAAGGATTGTTGTTTCTCCGTGGATGTATCCCATATTGGGTCAACCACGTATATTTGTGTCTCTATATATTTATATTTTATGTATGCATTCATTTTATTATATATTGCTCTATGATCCTATTCCTAACAAAGTTGTCACACCCATGGTTGAAAAGTGCAATTTTTCCTTAGCACGTAATTGTTGAGTCATAAACCCACTCTTGCACATATTCAACATATTTGAAACCAAGAGCCATGTCTCCACCAAGGGATTTGTTGGATTCAATTGTGGAATGATGTCATCAAGTGTACTCCTTTTTTGTGCAGTTTTGGGTACCAACTAGCATTTTTTTGCTACCACTCCTATGAGGTCACCACCTTGGAGTTTTTCCTACTTTGTAATCGGGAATGACCAAGCTTCAATAATAAAAGTAAGTTGCATATAATCATTCAACTTGGGGAGATCAAATTAAATCCCACCTTCATTGGCACAAGATTAGGGACAAGGTTTCCAAAGAATTGTTCAAATCCCTTTGTGCTTGTCAAACCTCTAAAAAAACTAAGCATATCAAATTCAAGGCATTGTTGTTTCCAATAGTATATGAAAAGACACCCTGGTTTCTTTGGAATGGGAATGGTTTTAGAAATAGGATTCATCAACTAGCAATTTTGTTTAGTGGTCCCCAAGTATCACTTAACAATATGAAATTTTAGCCAAATTTCATTGGATTCATGTCCTAAAAAAATGTCATAGAGGGACTCATTTCATTTCAAATATTCAAAACCACCAAGAATTAAATTCATAGGGCCTAGTTTCAAGGTCAATTTTAGGTTCTCCAACCTTGCACATGAGTCTTTTCATACCATTATGGAATCAATCCTTCCTAAGATGCTTCACAAGATTGGGTTTATATGCACCAATCCCTATGGAAGGATTAGAAATGGTATTTTGATGCCCCTTTCCACAATTATAAGCCTTGCAAATGTTATTCATGGCTCTCTCTACACTTGACAATTATTCAAAAGCTCAACTACAAATGGGTATTTAGTCCATTGTCACTTATTAACAATGCACATTTTTCTTGGTGTTTTATCTACTCCTCATTGGATCTTGTTTGATTTATATGGGTGTTCTAAACCCCACTATTTTTTTATGGTCATTTAGACACTCTCAAGAATCTTTTTAGGCTTTTTCTATGGGCTTAAGATGTTTGGATTTGTATTATAAATTCTTTAGCCAATTTCAACCTAAATCATTTTCATGGCACATGATTCCTCTACGTAATTGGTCAAAAATTCTAGCTAAATTGAATCAAATTTGGCATGCTTTTAGAGTGGAGATTCTTTTCAATATATAGAAAGATAAAAAAATTCAACCTTTTTTTCAAGATTTATTGTGGATTCTCATTTTTCATTATTTTCTAAAGCCTTGATTTGTTCTAATGTGACACTATAGATGCAAGTGCAAGCTACAAAAATTTCCTTGAAAGTTGCTCATATGTAGACTCTTATTGAGACCATTGTCACTATACTATCACTCATGTGCCACATTCCCACTCTAGTAGGGGTCCTTCCCCTCCATAAAGGCGAAAATATGGTCATAGTCACAATGATAGATTTAGGTATCATTCCCATGGTTCATATGGCTCACATGGCTCTCCTTAGCATAGAGAATGCAGTTTGTTCCAATAGACACATGACCAATCTATTTTTTTGAAACCTATGGAAGGGTGTTTTTGGGTGGCCTTCCAATGAAAATTTCTACAAGTAAATCTTGTCATTTCTCTTGTTTGAAATAATTCCATTAAAAATACAAAGAAAAATAAGATGAAGGGAGCATCATGGGGTGGGAGCCTATTCCAATTGGTCAAGAACTCCTAGATGGTTTTCCACATCCTCCTACTAGAATAGTACTTGCTACTTAGCAATTTTACTTTTTTTATGATATTTTGTGTAAAATTTCTCCTTATGTAATTTTTTTAAAGTGTCATGTCATTCTACCTATTTTTTAAAACTTAATATACAATATTTTTATAAATTAATATAAATGGACAACTTTTTATTAAAAACAAAGAAGGGTTAAATTAATTCCTTATGGAATGTATATCAAAATAAAGCCTCAAGTTCAAAGTAACTTTATTTTAATGTAGTGTTATATATTATAAATAATATATTATTTTCTAAAAAGTAGAATGTGTTGAAATGAACAAGACAACTGAGAGGGGGGGTGAATCAGTTGTAGCAAATTAAACCTTCAAAACCCTCAACAATAATCAGATCCATAAGCATTCATCAAACCCTTGTTTTGTTAGATTGATTAAGCATGAAATGTAGATAACAAAAACTGAAATCACAACACCATACATAAGAGAATACCATATTTACGTGGAAAACCCAATGAGGGAAAAACCATGGTGAGGATTAGCTCACAATTTATAAGTAATAGAAAAACTGATACAAAGAGGCTCACTGCCAGAATAGGACACACTATCCAAAAGGCTCATAATCAGGGCTCATTTCCACAGAAAGAATACAAGAAGATAGAAGAAGAATGTTACACAGAGAAAACACTTTTGAATGCAACAAGGAGTTCGACACAATTGCTTGCTCACTTTCACAATCTCACATGAAAGATTTTGGATGCCTTCAGCTCACTGCCTTCAAGAACCCTAACATGAAGTTCACACTGCTTTTCTCAAATTTGCATCACACACATTACTCGCATCAATCTCACATCTATCTTGCTTCTTACTCTTTTGTTCACACCTCTTGCATCAACACCATACATATTTATATCAATCTCTACCTCAAAAACTTTCTCCAATGTCAGCCACTAGTTGTTGGAAATACAAATTCAAAATGGGTCAGAACCTAAACATTCTTGCACTGGAAAGGAACAAAAGGTGACATATATAAATCCTTAATTAGGACCCAAATAGATCTCAAAACACTTCAACATGCTTCCACAAGCCTCACATGTAGTGTTAAACACAAGGTCAACCAACACCCATGCAAAAAATCATAAACATTAAGTGCACGCTTCCTTAAACCAAGCTGAAAGTTTTAGACAACATAATTCACTTGAACTCAATCTAGAATAATCCATGAACTACTTAAGATTCATCAAACACTTCATCCAAGCTCACATCAATAAATACTTCAACTCAAGACAACTGGTAATCCTTATTTGCAGACTGATAAATGAAACTCACACTGTACTACACCAAATCAAGTAAAAATTTGAATAAAGAAATAAAAAATCATTATAATCAACTTCCCAAACATGCACAACCTGAAGCCAAATAGCAGAGAAATGTGGAGCAAATACATTTCTCCTAGGGCCATAGAAAACATTGGTGAAAATATCTCACACTGTACAATTATCCATAAACCCAAATTTTGAATATAGCAACCTTTTTCAACCTTGAATAACCTGAAGATCCACACAAGAATAGTATTGTTCAAGAAACAAAAGGATATGAAAACCAGAGAAAACTATAAGCTCTTGACAACATAGTTTAGGTACTATACCTCTTTTGTGGTCGCACTTTAAACCAAAAAAAGACATATCTAACTTAAATTCTTATTACTCATGTAAGAACTAGGAACTCAGTACAACCTATTGAAAATAAATACTTGGAAAGAAATTCTACCTATGCTACAAGAAGGTAATGCAAAGTTCTCTTAACTCAACCATAATCTAACCAAAGTAAAATCATAATAGCTACAATTAAGAGACAAACTATAAACTGGCCTTATGCTGTAGGAACAAACACAGGGATGGATTCCCGATGCTGCAAGGAATAGTATAAGACTGAGCTTGTGCTAAACTTCTAAAATGAAATCTAACTTGAATTAACAAAGGATAAACAACTACTCTCCTACGATACTTACTAAGTGGGCCCCCTTAGCAAGCATCAACTAATTTACACAAAAGATTGTGCTCAGAACTCCATCAACTTCTATTCATAACTTGAAATCATTTACATTGATTGTTCTGCTTCAGAAAACTAACAAAAACTCTGATTCATATTATAACTCTAACTCTTACATAATCTGCTTCTCTATCTATCTCCTTCTTGTTCACCTGCGCAGGAGGAACACTTATTTTAAATCAGGAGAACAACTAACTAACTAACCCTAACAGAGAAAGACGTGGATATAAAATGTATCCCGAAATTGAGGAACAAACTTCATAAATGAGTTTATCCATTCAACCCGATCCAGAGAGAATCTAGCATTCCACTCTTTCCAAATTAAATGTCACTTAAAATCCTTCCCAACAATTTCGGTCAAAGAGTCTTCGTGAGCTTCCTCTAAGTCGTGCAGAAATGGACTTTACTACAAGGCCGAGATTGGTCATGCTTGACTCAATCATACTTTCTTCAACCTGAAACACAAGGTAACAGATGCAAAGAAAAGGCACATGGCACATACACACACATCCATTCATTAATCACATATTTAAATCTATTTCATCATTCAAAAACTACATGCTATATACCATTTGTCAGATTTAGATAATGGAAGGACTATCATGTTGTAATATTTTCTTAGTTTTTTATTAGATCAAGGAGTAGTTTCTTCCTTGGGTTGTAGCCCTAAAACAAAGTTTGTAGGGATTTATACCTTCCTTGGGAGTGACCCTAAAACCTCTTTTTAGGGATTTGTACCTTCCTTGGGAGTGACCCTAAAACCTCTTTTCAGGAGTAGTAGCATCCTTAGGTTGTATCCCTAAAAAAGGTCGTAATTGTTATTCATTAGTGAGTCTGGATTAGGTTAGTAGGTCCTAGTAGCTTTTCTCATCATGGTTTTCCCCTTTGGGGTTTCCACATGCATCTGATGTTGTGTATTGTATTCATCTTTCTTGCTTTTTGTTTGTGCTGTAAATTTTAAGTTTTCTCCAAAGGGTTTGAGGTTTCATAGAATATTGATTCACCCCCCTCTCAATATTCTAGTGTGTGTTCAATAATTGTTAGAGCCTAGTTCCATAGAAGAAGTATAACATCTTAAGGAAGATCCAAGATGGCACAAGAAGGGTCTCACAAAGCACCTAGATTTGATGGAACAAAATTTTCTTTCTGATGATTCAAGATGGAATCCTATCTATCCTCTTTAGGGGTTGTTGTTTGGAAATCTATCAAATATGGTTATGTTGTTCCTGTTACTCCAATTGATCTGACAGAGATTAGGGCTTATGAGAACAATGGAAAGGCTAAGAATTCTATCTTGAGTGGGCTAGCAGATTATAATATTATAAAATTAATGCACTGTAAGACAAAAAAGGAGGTATAGGAAAAGCTTAGTGGAATCTATGAAGGAGACATCAAAGTAAAGAAAGCGAAGTTGCAGATCTATAGAGGTAAGTTTGAGAACCTAAAAAATGTCAGAGGTTGAAGATATTGTTAGATATTTGCTCCGGGTAGATGAAGTGGTCAATGCAATCAAAGGACTTGGTAAAGATCTTGAAGAATTAGTGGTGTCAAAAAGGTACTGAGATCTCTTCCTAAAGCTTACAGTCATAAAGTATCTTCTATTGAGGAAGCTAGAGATTTAGATGAATTTGAAATGAGAGAGTTTGAAAAAGAAGATCCAAAGAAGCTTTCAAAGCTAGTAAGAAGGAGATGTATGATGCATCTAATACATATAGTGACACTGATGAAGAAGAAGCAAATTTTGTAAGTTGAAGAGATGTATTGAAAAGTACAAAGGTAAGCTACCTTTCAAATGTTTTAAGTGTGGAGAAGTTGGGAATTTTTCTTATAAATGTCCCTCGAAAGATTCTACAGTTGCATTGTTGACCACCGAAGCAAAGTATATGGTTGCTATACATGCCTCTAAGGAGGCAGTTTGGTTACAAAGACTTGGTAATGGTATTGGTTTTGATTGTAGGACAATGAGGATTGGATGTGACAGTCAGAGTGTCATATGTTTAGCCATAAATCCTATGTATCATGCTCATACTAAGCATGTTAATGTTTAGTATCACTTTGTATGAGAAATGGTCGAGAATGGTAAGGTCTTGATTGAGAAGGTTGACACTTTGGATAATCTTGTAGATTCTCTCATGAAGCTAGTGACCACATATAAGTTCTCTTGGTGTAGGAAGGTTGTGGGCCTTGATCACTATACTTGATTATATATTTTATTTGTATCTCATGGATTTAATTGCAATGTATAATGTCAAGTGGGAGAATGTTAGGATATGTGATATTATTATTGCTATCCTAAGTTGATAAATGTGTGTCTCCATGTTCTTTGGAAAGTGTTCTAGAGGACATGAGGGAAATATATTTATTATTTATTTTCCTATAACAAATTGTAATTGAATTCAAAGAGGTTGACCCACTACAATGATGGCTATAGAGCATCCCAGGAGCATATTCCCTTTGGGCATCCAACTTTTGGGTGGGGACCACTTTTCAATGCATGTGATTTGTATGTTTTGCATGGTGGGGCACCCAAGTTTGCATGTTGGTGCATGTTCTTGCATGAAGCCGTCAGAGTCATCAAAGAGTTATGGAGCACTTGGTATTGACCAATTTTCATTCGCTATGGGTTAGGCGCCCATGGGAAGGCCATGCGATCATTTAATATTTTTCACCATGTATTTGAGTTGTCCACTAAGGGGGTGTGTTTTTTTCTAGGTGGTTTTTCTTATTGTTTTGGGATACCATTTGTGCTATTCTCTCCCACAAACTTCTATATATTGGAGCATTGAGATGGTGGTTTATAGAGTTTGCAAGTTGTCAGAATTTAGAGAGGATTGTTGTATTGATGTATTTCCTTGAAGATTAATACAAACATTGGATCTCTTTGGGTGTGGATTTTTTTCTCATAAGGTTTTCTCCACGTATATCTTGTGTCAATTATGATTCTCAACTTGTGGTGTTTCTAATTTTCTTTCATGCTTGCATCTACTAATCACATAATACATTATTGGTAATCTTGTAAACATAATTTCAGATTTCTAAACCACCTTATTAAGTTCTATTACTGCAAGTTTCACCTTGAATATCCAACAAAATTTTCTATTACATGTGTCTCTTTTTTATATTCCTTTTGTACTTGGCACATTGGTGATATTAGGCATTTTTTTTCTTACCTAGACCTATTTTTTTTACTTGTGGTTGTGGATGAATAATAGTTATTTGATGAACCGCAAAGTTCTTTTCTTTTGTTTTCATATTGCCTTTGGTACATGCAATTCTAGTATTTGTATTAATTTTACAATCATACCTTTTATTGTATCACCATTTTTCTATTTTGGCACATGTTTCCCACCTTTAGGTTCTTCTAGTTTTGGAGGATAGGCTTGTTGTTTCAAACATCTTTTAATTTTTTCTAGCTCATTCAATTATATCCTATATAAATAATGCATTTTATCCTTCCTCTCACAAGATACATATTTTGGTTTCTTCACAAATGTGTCGAATGTTAAGTTAACACATTGATGGAAGATGAAGGGGACAAATTTGCACATCCAAGGTATTCCAAGTAAACCACCAACTCCATTAGATGATGGAATGGCATGACAAAAAATAAATTCTCCTTTAGGTCCAACTCTCAACCATAAAATGATGCATCCCAATGTATTGATCAACATTCCATTAATCGTCTTTAATGAAATCCCAATTTTTTTGTAGTATTACCATCTAATATGACTATTGAATAAAATCCAACACATTTATTATATTGGCATGTTGGATCAATAATATATTGAGTTTTTGATGTGCATTTGAAACTATTTGATATGTATAATAGATCGTAATACTTGTTTTGTGGGATCACCTAATCAAAAAATATAATCAATGGATAGTAAGAGTAGAAGAAGTAATATTAGTTTCAGTCAATCCAACAAAACAATGCTCATGTGCTATACCCTTATATTCAACATTAGCCCTATGTTTATCATCATGTACCTCAACATTATGTGGATGATTTGGAAATGGATTTGTGTAAATTCATAATTAAAACTATTTGTGGGTACAATTGGAGGATTCATATTGTCATTGTCACCTTAAAATTTGATCATGTTGTTTATAAGGTTTTGAGTATTGTGCTTAATAACCATGCATGACTGAGTGTATTAACCTTTATTCCATTATAATTTATAAAATTCTTGTTCATTATATGTCCTATGAGGTAGTTTATTGGAATCAAATGGATGAAGAGGAGCCTGAGAGTGATCAAATTAGCACTTAACGAACTTTGAAGAACACCACCTACAAACTTGTAAACTTTAGGATCATTTAGTTTTGATGAACTTGAGTAGTATAAGTATTAGCTACTTAATGAATAGTTTCCTTCATGTTATTATTCTTTGATTTAGGTTGTTTTCCTTTTGATACTTTGAGGGGTAAGGTGAAGCATTTTGATGTGATGATCCACACATAAAAATATTTCTTGAAAAATTTTTGGATTCAAATATTTTTTACATGTTTACACCAATCTATGAAAGATGCAAAGCTATTTTGATACACATTGTTTATAGTTAGTTTAAGTAATACCTTAATTAAGAGATTTTACAATTCAAAATCATGTATAGGAGTAATAATATTAGAGCATAAGGATCAAAATATTACAACATAATCAATAATGTGTTTATTAGGTCCTTGGGAAAACTCAAATAGATTATAAAATTTTTAACTCTAAGGCCCATATTAACTTTAAATTTCTTTAACATTACATTTGTCAAATCATCAAACATGAAAGGACTATTGAGGAAGTGAAAAGAACTGACACTAAATAATATATTCCTTTAAGCTTCATGTAAATAAATTGATTAATGTCTTATCCTCATATAAAAATTATACATATGTTGTAAGAGACCGCAAATGTGTGTTTGGGCCACCTTTTCCACCATACATTAAAAATTGTGGTGCCACAAAATCCACAAGGAAAAAATGTGTAACTATCTCTTATGATAGCGTGTATGTTTAACATCCTTGAATTCTTCAAGTCTATCTTGTTAATTTTCTCTTGGATCCACCCTCTTTTCTAATTTATCTTATGAATTATTTCATATAGGGTGGAATATGGAAGATTAATTAGTGAAGGTTGGGGGCCACTATGGTCTTTATAGGAATGCAAAGTAAGATGGATGGAAGAGGTGGTATATTGGAAATGAGACATAAAAAATGAAAGATATTGAAGGGTATCAATAGAATTGATGGAGATATAAAATGAGGGATACACATAATATTGGACATGGAGTGGTGGAAGTATGAGTGGATTGATTAAGAGGGATTTTGGTAGGTTGGATAGTGATGGATGAAGTAGGTATAAAGGTGTAATATATCATGAGGTATGTGAGTATCTTGGGAAGGGTATAATTAGGAAGAATGCCATTAGGAGGAGGGATGACCTATAGAGAAATGGTAAATACTATGTGGTGGTACAATAGTATAAGTAAGAGTGGAACTATGGGGATGATTGATGACGGTGGAAGGAGTAACAATATAATATGACTTAAAAGTGGAAAAGGGAGAAGATGTAGATATACTAACCATAATAAATGTAGTAATTTTTTGATACTAATAGCTTGCAAGATCTAAATCCATACAAATCATTGATGATCATGTTGTGGATCATATCAAATAGTTATGTTAGATTTTCATCATTAGAAAAATTAGCAAGCTCATGTGTAAAACTATCTTAGTTGGCCACGTCAACATCATGATCATAATCTTGATTATCATCTAGGTTGCTCTCAACATGAGCATAAGTGTAGATCATAGTCTCACTATATTGGATGACCATAATAGGGTTTAGATTATCACTCCTTCTCAATGGAAGATTAGGACCATGAGTATCTCATAACATAAACATAAGATACGAAGCTAAATCTCAAAAATCCACTTTTAGAGTTAAAAATTAGAAATATTAGTGGTATATCATATTTAAAAATAAACCTAATGAGATAACTAAGGGTGGATAGAATGGGAAAAGAAAGAAAATAATGAAGCTTAAACCCTAAAAAATACTTATGTTAATGGAATAGATCTGAAAGGAATCCAAACCCTAGAAAAATTCATAATAATATAATGTAATAAAAAAAAGTAGATTAAAAAAACCTAAATCAATGAAGGTATAAACCCTAAAGCAAAATCCTAGTGTGGTGTGTGGTTAGAAGTGTTCACAAAAATGTAAAGGGAAAACAAAATTTCCCCAAGCTTAATCTAGGCCTATCAAATGGAATGCATACACATAATCATAAACCAACCTAGAGTAATTAATAAGAATTGCACAAGTGATAATTCAAAATTAAATCTTACTTTAGGAGAGTAATTGCAATGAAGGAATATAATTGATTGTATAGTCAATGTGAGGTATTTAAACTAATGTGAAGTATAATATAGATTCTTTGATGCAAAAAACAAGTATTTTGGATGCACTCTTTGTTTGAAATTGTAGATGATGAAAATGTGAATCACAAATATCAACAATGTAAAACTTACACTCTCACAATCACATAATAAAATTCAAGATCTTGGTTCAAAATATAAAATTCAAGATCTTTTTTGAGGTGATTTGCCAAGCTTTCCAAATGGAATTAAATGGGGTAGATCCATAGGTTTTAAAAAATTGAGCTAATAATAGCTTGTCATTCCAGTTGACAATTGCCCAAGCATGACCAATAGAAGCAAATTGGATTCAATACTTTACTAGATTTTTCCAAGGGGTGTCTCCCTCCAGGGCTATGATTATCCATTTGGTAGTGAGGCAGATTCCTTGTGTGTAAGGATCAATGATTCCCAAACCCCCCTTGTCCCTCGGTTGGATGCAATGCTGCCAAGAGGTATAAGGAAGTCCCTTTTTGTTCCCCCATTTGGCCCATAAAAAATTCCTAATCAATTGGGTTAATTGGTTGTAGCAATTTTTGGAGGGCAACCAACATGATGATATGTAAATGTGACTAGCCAACATAACTTTATTGGCCACTTCAAGAGAAATGTTAAATGCTTATATGTACAAATGTGAAATGTTTAATGGATAAATTACCACACAACTAAGACAGACTAAATGTTTATTACTTCAATGTAGACAACATCTTCAACTTCCACTTTATCGGACACTAAATCAAGGATATTCTCTTCACCTTCTCTTATCTTTTAAACATTCTCCTTTTATAGCAGTTTTATTCACAAATTCATGAAGACCTCTATTAAAATAAATTAAAACTAAATACTTAGTGTGATGTAATAAATTTTTTAGAGTGAACATTTATTTATAGTACATTAGTAATACAAATATATATTTTTATAATTATAAGAAATTTCAATGTATTTATTTGTAATTTTTTTTGTTTATTTTTCAATAGTGTATTTATTTTATTTTTATTTATTTTTCAATACTTTTAGTTTTTTTGCTTTGTTTTTAAAACAGTTTTAAATATGTTTTATTCACAACTTTCTTTAGATGTTCTTATCTTTGAATTTATGAAGACTTCTATTAAAAGAGGTTGTTGAATCATAACCGTTTCAAAGCTTTGCAGTTGCAAGTTAGGCTTTATTCTCCTAGTGTTGGACATATGTATTGAAAATCAAATTATAATTAAAATCAGTCAATTCAAATTTCATGGGGAACTCATAAGACAACTAAGCATCTTTGCGTTTAACCTCTAATGTGCTATTGAGTCTTTTCCGGCTTTATTTCACTATTGATTCTTTCCCCCTGATTTATTTTGCTCATATATTATTTGATTGATTGAAACGGTGATAACATATGGGCAGTTTACTGTTGTTTTGAATAAGTTGATGAAAATAGGCATCTCGAGAAAAGATAACGCTCGGCATATTTTATATATATTAATATTTAATATATATATGCTAGTTTTCTTCTTCCAATAAAAATAAAATGTAAAAATATGTAAATATAAAGATAAATGAATGAAGTCAAAATGAACCCAACTTTACACAAAATTTATTTTCTTATGAACTTCTTAGGTAAAACCCTAATTTTATGATTTTAGTGATAAGAATATGTGTATCTCATTTTTAAGGCTATAGTGTTGTCAGTTATCTGCATTTATCATTTATGGGTTTCCTCTTAAAGTAAATGTGCCAAGTACTCCACATAGCTGCCACCCCGTGAATTGGTGAAAGCTGCTTTCATAATTTCGTTACGAGGGGAACACCCTCCAATGTCGCAGAAAACAAGAAAAGGCTTTGACTACTATTGGTGGCCGTCAAATTTAAATGATATGATGCTCCCCAATGGTATAGAGTCTCGGAATTCCCCACCCTCTCTCCGCCGTACAATTCTGCCACAAAGCTACAGTATGTTTTCTTTTAATGGTTAAATGTGTGGAATGAATTACAGACATTGCTAAGAAGGCACCATGGCGTGCAAGGGGGGAAGTGGAGAAGGCACACATGCAAGGATTAGGGTGGTGGAGTGGACTGCTGGGATTTTTATGCTTTGTGGACTGTTCATCATATGGGAGGGAGACCAATCTTGGCTCAAAAATGCTCACATATTTCAGTACTGCAATGCCATCAAGAAGAATGTGAATGCTTCCATGGCAGTGGAAGGAGACCACCATGGGCAGAATAATGTTGTATCTCAACACAATGAAGTTGGGCAGTGTAATCTGTTCAGAGGAAAATGGGTGTACGATGAATCCTATGTATTATATTTGAATGGCTCCTGCCCTTTTGCCAGCAATGACTTCAACTGCCGCAAGAATGGCAGACTGGATTCTGGTCATGAAAGGTGGAGATGGCAACCTCACGAGTGTGATCTTCCTAGGTATGTAAATGTGAATGTTATGCTGTAGTTTGATATGAAAACCAGTATAAGGTGGTGTCTCATACATTAAATCCTGTATAAGGTGGAGTCTCATACATTAAATTTCCTCCCCCTAGACAGATGGTGGGATGATCACCCACTAGATAAATGGTGGGATGATCACAGGTATTGCTTGTATAAGCTCTTTTTCACTAATATATAGATTAATATATCATGGGTGTATCAGGTCTTATTAAGTGCAAAGTCTAGATTTCATTTGGGATGAGTCATGGAGGATTTTGACAGAATGAAAACTCCTCAATCCTTGACTGAAAGTCAGAGAGATTTCAGCCTCAGACTTCTGCTCCTATAGCAAAACAATCTTGAGAATGACATAAAATCCCCCATTATGTCTTAGTGGTGGCTTCAAAAATTGATTTTTTTTACCTATGTAGCTCTGTTTTGTGGTGTGCAGGTTTAATGCCTCACTAATGTTGGAAATGTTGAGAAACAAAAGACTCGTATATGTGGGAGACTCCATAAACCGCAACCAGTGGGAATCCATGCTCTGCCTTTTGAGGGTTGTAGTGCCGCATGATGGAGGCAAAATGAAGGCCAGAGATAATGGCCAATTCCTTCAGTATTTTATAAAGGTATTTATATTTTTTCTTTTTTTGAAATTTTGAAACAAGAGATTCAAAACCCATGTTGGGCATTGTTGAGCATTGTTTACAGGGCTATAAATGATGAATGGTAGATTTTCACAGTTCATAGAAATTTTTTATTCATCAAGCTTTTAGAAATGACTGTATATTTTCACTTTCATGTTTTGGATCACATTCTACGATCCTTCATCAGAACTATAATTGTTCTATAGAATTTTCGTGGGCTCCATTCCTGGTGCGGCAGAATCAGAACAACGGTAAAGAAACATTAGCGGTTGATATGATTGCTGAACAATCGCAGCATTGGAAAGATACCAACATTTTGGTTTTCAATAGCGGACACTGGTGGACTCACGAGGAGCCCTATGAAGGGTAAGTAAGGTGGTCTTTTTCTCATTTTTGTTGTAGCATTCAATATCCCGAAACATATAGAGGGCCACTGGTTCCTCCATTTTTTGTTGGAGCAGTGCACATTCCAAATAGAATAGAGTTCTAAAAGTGCTGCCTCCATTCTTGTTGAGCAATTTACATCCTGAATCAGGTAAGGGTTAGTAGGGTAATTTTTTTTGTTTCATTCTGATGATAGATGAGGAAATATGATCCAAAATATTATTAATTTTTTTTATACCAAATCAATATCATAAAACTTTGAAAATTTCATATTTTTAATGGAGTAATCCCTGTTCCAAACCACAAACATGGCTAGCAACTTCCTCTCTTCATTTTTGTTGGAGCAATCTGCATTCACAACCCTATAGGGGGCTAGTAGCTTTCTGGTCGTCATTCTCTGTAGGCAATCCACATTCCAAACTATATAGAGGGCTATATTAGCTCAGCAGTAAGCAAGGGAATGTTGGAGAACAATCTACATTCTGAACAATACAGAAGGCTAGTAGTTCAAGAGGTCCTAGATTGAGTCTTAATTGGCTCATGGAAAATTCAAGATTACTGTATATTTATGTTATAGGATATGATGGGCTTTTTTGGGACAAATTTTTTCATGGAAAATTCAACATTACTGTATATTTATGGTACAGTATATGGTGGGCTTTTTAGGATAAATTATTCCATGGAAAATTCAATATTACTGTATACTTATAGGGTATGGTGGGCTTTTTGCAGGAAAAATTATTTCGAGGAAGGGGGACAGGTCATCCCTTACATGGAAGAGCTTACTGCTTTCGACAAGGCACTCCAGACATGGGCCAAATGGATACACACCAACATTGACCCTCACAAGACCCAAGTTTATTTCCGAGGCTACTCACCTGTGCATTTTCAGTTACTCTCATCCTAATCTCCCTGCTATTTCCTTATTATCAAAGTCTCTATGAGTTTTTAAAGGCATAGTTGTGAATGCTTATGAAAGTTCTGTAAGCTGCAAATAGATTGGTTCATTAATTTGGTTATTGTCATTGATGGTGCAGTGGGAAGGTGTGGGGGAAGAAGACTGGTGGAGGATGCTTCAATGAAACAGAACCCATTCATAAAATGGGCCAAGAGGCAGAAAGGATATATGCAGAAAGGAAAAGGATGGAAATAGTGGAGAAGGTGGTGGGAGACAGCAATAATGGTGTGAAAGTGAAGTTGTTAAATGTAACGGAAATGTCAATGTACAGGAAGGATGCTCATGCATCAGTTTACACCAGCAAGTATGCAACCATGACAAACAAAAATGATTATCACTATGCAGATTGCAGCCATTGGTGTCTCCCTGGTCTACCAGATGTCTGGAATAACATACTCTATGCCCTTATTTAAGCAATCTTGGTTTGTACAGGCTAGATGCCTAAGAGGGGAGGCAACTCCTAGGGAGTTGAAACCCTTACTTTAGCAGGGGAAGCATTAGGAAAAGGATTGTTTCTCTGCAAAGCAATTCTACCCAAGAGGCACACTTTTAAGTGTATATCCGTAAAAAAAAATCTTTTTCTAAAAAGATTTTTATAAACATCCATAGAGTTACAGCTAGATTCTTCCTAACTGAGCTTTCAAGCATTTTTTTTTATTTTTTTCTGTTTGTATAGCTGCATCTTTGAACAAAGTGGACGGAACTATAGAGACCCCTCGTACGTGTAATACGATAAAGTTTCTGGTATTCGCAGACGTTTCGCGACAATAACTGGCAACTGTCCATCTGTCGTAAAGCAACAAATAACCTCGTTCTTAACAAAAGGACTTTTGTCAAGAACTTGGTTGTAAAATATAAAGAGTAAAATCTTCTAATTTTTATATTATTTGACTTTGTTTATATTTGAAATATTGATGTGAAAAGTTGAGTCCTTAATTTAGTCTTGGAAAACTTAGAAATATTATATTTAATATTTTGGTATTATGTTAAATAATTTTCATTTAAATTAAGGAGTTATAATTTTAAAAATTAATGTTAAATATATTGATTTGAAAGGAAAGTATCTAAAATGTTGTCTACACTAAAATTATGAGGAGAGTATTGTAAATTTTAAATTTCTAACATTATAAAAAAATACACACGCATATAAAATAAATTATATATTATAACATAGGCGTATGTGTATGTGGAGAAAATTCTTTGGAGATAAATTTTTTACATTCCAAAGCAATTTCATGTAGTATTCAATAAACAACATAGTTGCAATACATGTGTAAAACAAGTCTTAACAATGGTATCACCAATTAAAGATTTGACGAAATTATGATAGATTAACAATATCTACAAAACTTTATGCATGATTTTCATCTCAAACATCTAATACATAAGAGATACAATACATAAAACTATTAAATGATAATTACAATATTATGAGTTACAACCACTTAAAAAGTGGTGCTCAAATCTTAAATCTCAAAATGAATCTAAGGACTAACAATAGCATATTCCTTCCACCCATCATAATCCACATATCAAATTTGACATTCCAATTTGGTTTCATTATTTTCAACCAGACATATCTTATGATGTGTCATGAGTTGTCAACAAGTGTAATTCCCTTTTACAACTCTTTTATGTGTCAAACACATTCTTATATTTCTTATGCTAACTTCTAGAGACCATAACTTTTTATTAGAGAAGGCAATTGATCTTTTAAAAAAATAGTAGAGTTCAAAGAGACTTATGTAATAGGTACCAACCTTAGTTGTTTGAACAAACTCGAATATTTATTTTGGCCAAAAATCAATTTTATAACATTGAAATTGAGATTTTTTATTTTATAACTTCAAAATTATATTTTTTATAATTTTATTAATAGGAGCAAAGTTGATATACTTTTCTAAGCATTCTCCCACTTATCAAACACCTTTTAGGATAAAAGATAATGTCAACACCATAATCTAATTGATAGGGTTTGAAAGACCCATAGACTCAACAATGCCTAAATTTTTCTATGCTCATTGGCTTAATTAGTGCATTTAATTTTTCTAGCATCACCTTCCCATCCTCTACCTATCTCAAACCAAGTATTATTGAACAACAATATACTTTGTCCTCACATGGAAGGCCAAATTCTTTGCCTTGAACATATGACATTTTGACTATCACAATGAATTGTAATGGTTATTGTCTCTAACCCAACATCTACACACAATCTCTTAAGCTAGATGGCTTCTTTACAAGTATTAGTTGTTGTCATGTACTTTGCTTTTGTAGTGGACAAAGTAACCATATGTCACATACTCATCTAATTGATTGCAATACCAAACATAGAGGAAATGTATTCACTAGTGGATATTTTGTTCTTGACATCTCCAACTCAATTTTAAACCATAAATCCACAAATAAAAATTAATTATCTATCCTATGCAAGATAACCATTATAGCATAAGGAATACCCAAAAGTTCCCCACAAATACCTAAAGACCCTCTTTATTATATCCTAATGTACTCATCCATAATTATTTATAAATTGGATAAGGACTCCCACTACTTTGGTAATGTTTGGTCTTTTGTAACCCATAACATACATCAAATTCCTAATTACACTAACACAAGGTACTTTGCTCATATCCTCCATCTCATTAGGAGAAATTGGACATTGATCAATAGAAAAATATCTCCATCATAACAAGTACACACAATACCCTACAATCAAACATGTTTAACCTTTTTAACATTGAGTTCACATACTGACTTTAGTCCAACCAAAGTTTTATTTTCATTCTATCTCTTTCGATCTTCATCCCCAAGATGTACCGAGCTACCCCTAATTCCTTTATCTCAAACTTTGCTAAAAAATGAGAATTCAAATCATAAATCAAACATTTTCTATTATTGAAAAATAATATATATCATCACCAAATAATACAATAATGAGAATATGATCACCATCCATTTTATAGTAGATGCAATAATTTAATTTGGATATCTAAAATCCCAAACTTACCGCAAAAGAATCAAACTTTGATACTACATCCTAGGATATTACTTAAGTCCATACATAGATTTATTCAACTTACAAAATAAATGTTCTTTACCTTTCTTAGTGTAGTGCTCCAATTGTGTCATAAATATTTTTTTCTAAATCACCATGAAGAAATGTTGTTTTCATAATTATCTTCTCAAACTCAAGATCATACACTTCTACAAGAGATAATAGAAATCAAATGGATGCTATTTTTTCTATTGGGGAGAAAATCTCACCATAATTTATTCTCTCAACTTGGAAATAATCTTTTGCAACTAGTTTTGCTTTATACTTCTCAACATTGCAATCAACCTTATTTTTCTTTTAAATTCCCATTTTCATCCAACAAAATTTTATCCATTAGAAAAATATACTAGGTGTTGGAGTTGATAGTGAACCACACAGTTCCCAAAAATCACTTGCAACCAAAACACCTATCACAAAGAAGAGACCAAAGCAACCGATTTGTTATGTAACCAAGAGAGAATGATTGATCCAGAAAAGCAACTGTATATGCAATGAATTAATCTGAATTGTAATGGAATTGAATGAAATTGATTACAAAGTACAAATGAATGCTTATAAAAGAAAAATTGCAAACCTTAGATGAGGATTTGATTAGATTGTGACAAGTTCCCTTATCGTATGCAATGAGACAACTTGACCTATAAATAGCCCAATCTAATAATAAAAAATACTCCTATGTTTAACTTAAGTGTAATAAATTAATAAGGGACTTGTTGAAATTTCATGCCCCCTAATGACCCATCATTGATAACTAATCTGAGAGATCCTATATGGGTCATCTTGTATGAGTTTTCCTTGAGGAGGTTCCTGAAATTGGCTAAGTCCTAAGTTTTTGGGATTTTGGGTTTTTGTTCACCTACCTTCTGGCATACCTTCTCTCTTTCACCCTTCTACCTACCATTTTCCCCTAAGTGTTTTGAGTCTCAGTTATTGGCCTTACCCTTTAACCCTTATCCATCCCTTCTTAAAATTTAAGCCCCCCACCTGATCACCGAGGTCCAATTTAGTTCCTAAAAAAATTGACTAAGTGTTGCATTTTTGAACATCGGGGGTTGGGCTTCCCTCTTACCTCATTCCATATTTCCAGCTTCCCTATTTCCTCACACTTTTTATTGAGTAGGAGGTAAGACTTCCTCTCGATCTCTAATCCCCAAAATGTCACTTCACCTTTAGAAAATTGGGCCTTTGTCTTCTGCGTTTCTTCCTTCAACCCTTTAATCCAAAAAATCAGCTAAGTGTCGAGGTTTTGGACTTTCGAGATTCAAGATTCTCCCTTACCTCTTACTCCTTTTAATAGGAAGTAATCATCCCTCCCAACCCTTGATATCCAATACTACCTTTTTGACTTCGGACATCGGCCTTTTCTTTTACCTCTTATCTTTCTTTGGTAAGAGGTAGCTCTTGTCCCTTTGACCCTCAATGACTCCCATCGGACATTAGGCTATGGTATTCCCCTTTACCCTTTTCACATTTGCGATAAGGCGTAAGCCTTCCTCCGACCTCTGAAGCCCAAAAAAGGGTGACCTTTTTGGACTTTGTGGTTCACTCCTTCAGCTTCCCTCTTACTGCTTTCCTCCAATATGCAATAAGTGGTACTCTCGAATCCCAATCTCTGACGATCCAATGCCAACGATGTGTAAGTGGTATGAGCGACACTCAACCTTGATGGGGTTGCTTTTTGGGGGGTTTTAGACCGTTTAATGCATGCAAAGGTTTCCTTTTAGGCCAGATGCCCTGATATTCTATAGAATGGCATCCTTTTGTTCAACAACACCATTAATGCTTGATCCACCTCCTCAACTACGTATTTCAACTTTTGGGCTTTAGGGACAACATTCAATGCATTCTTTGAATTTTGTACGTGGATTTTGTGACACCCATGTACTCATTTATTGCTGCTTTTTTGTCCCTTCTAATAGATTCAAGCCCATATCCCTAATTTTATGGGGGATTTGGATGCACTTTCAAGAAAAAATTTATGGCAGGGGTATGTCGTGTAGCACTTGGTTTCTCCAGGCTCTTCTTTTGGCACATATTTCATGAGTAGATCCTTCCTTGATCTGATTTCTTCTAACTACTAACCATAGCTAGGTTAGGGTTTGGTTTGTAATCATCCAAGTTATGCTTGATCTATGAAAGCAACACTTGTATTCTTTTTACAGGTTCTTCTTTTGGGATCCTCTCATAGTTTTCTTTAGCAAACATTGTATTTCTACATTCTACCATTGTAAAGTCTAGCTTTATGCCTTATGTTAATGAAATCTAGCCATTTTCACAACTATTTCTTGCATGTTTGAGTAAAACTTCTTACCTTCATGTTTGAATATGTGTTTTAGTTGGTTTATCAATGTATTAAGCAATATTAAGCAAAGAAGGACTAAATTTCTATCTTGGTGTATCACCTATATTTCCATTTCATGTTCTATTTCTATCTCTTTTCTTTTTGATCTATTAGAGTAGAGTAGTGATAGGATTTCATGTGATAGATTATACCAATATATTTGCATAGATTAGAAGAGGAAGCGACCTTCTACATAGACTAAACCTCATCCATGTAAGGTCCCACACCTTGAGGTTGTTTCCATTGTGTCATTGGAATGGTGAACCCCATGTTTAGTAGAGTGAAATTTCATGTGACAACAAGACCTAATAATTAGTTAATGACTAATTAATTATTAGGCGATTTTCCTAATTACTCCAATGCCCCCCTTAAGATCAAATTAGGGAGAAGCAAAAAATCCTAATGAAGAATGCAATTATGGATGCATGAATGGGTCTTGGCTACACGACCTAATGAGGTACCCATGCACAAATAAACGAATCTCTCCTAACTAGAGAAAAGGAGAAAACCACATGGGAAAAAAATCGTCTCCAAAAGAGAGAAAATGAAATAACTACACTAGTGAAAGAAAGATAGGAGGACTCAATGTCACCCCCAAGGAATACTTCTGCCACAAAAGTATAATATGTGTCCCCTTGATAGGAAAGAGAAAATGAGGATGTAAATCCCCCATAAAGAAAAATATCATGTGCCAATGATGAATGTCTGAAGACAAAACATGATCTATTGCCTACAAACAACATTTCTCCCCTTAGGAAGAAACAAATCTACTAGTGATTAGAGAAGCTATTCCCAAAATATGGAGGAATTAGGAATCAAATTTATCCAAATGATACGCGCCTCTAAAAATTTCTCACGTGTCCACATGTCAGAATGAGATGATGTCAATCCAAGAACCTATGAAAAATGATGTAGAAGAAGGTCCAATGATGATGAAGATGATCATGGGCCAACAATGATCATGTGTGACTTCCAACAAAGAGGAGATGCATTTCCTTAAAGTAATCCTCCAAATCTACAATTTGAGATTCTACATATAAATACGATATATCTATAAGATATGAATCCCAAGTAGTTGTGTTTGAAATATGATGGATGTCTTGCTGCATTGAACCAATAGGGGCCAAAGATATGGTGATGCCAAGTTGATTAGGAACAATAGAGGATGTAAATTGAGTTTCAATTTGAAGTAGGAACACAAAGACAAGTCTTTGAACCATCAGAACATGCAAGAATTGTGACATAAGCTCCTCTAAATTATTATCATCAAAGGGTATACAATCTATACATGTAAGAGGAACAAGATAATCTACTGCATGATCCTCTAGGAATGGAGAATATGAGGGCCTCCTTGGATCTCCCAAAGTTGAGTCCAAAGTGTGTAGGGACAATTAATGTTTGATACAACACACATAATGTCATGATCAACACTAGAAAAAATCACTCCTACAACATGATCACTGATAATACCCCATGCTGATCTACTCCCTGGTGTGTCTAGTGTAGGTACGAGTCCATAGAGATAAGGAAAAAGATTAAGCCACCTAAGATGTGTTAGGATTCCATTTCACCAAGACTCATAATTATCCTTTTCTAGGATGAACACAAAAGAATGAACACAAAAATCCATGATACTTCCTCAAATGAAAAAATCAGAGACTAATAACCTTAGTAAATATAAAGTAGATCAAATGAATTCATCTTACACAAACAAATCCTTTCTAGGTGCCAAGACATCTAAGTAATTTGCAGAAATGTGAAATAAAAAAACTAAATAAAATTTACTCGGGGTAGATTATGGAAAAATTGCATGAATGGATTTGAAGAGATTTGAAATACCTTTCCAATGCTATAAGAAATACAAAAATTTGAAGATATAGGCGAAGAGTTATGAGCTCAAAAGAAGAAAATGATGATCTAATTTTGATTGAGAATAAAATGAACCAACAAAAAATTATGATGATGAGACCTATACCATTGGAAAGAATGCAAAGCCATATTTTCAATGATATCTTATTTGCTTGATTTTGGCACTGTATGCCCAAGTTATGGTGAAAAAAAAAAATCACTCCTTTAGGCCAAATGGGGGCTAGCAAGGGGGCAAAACGTTGTTTGTTTGACATTGACGTCAGTATGCTATCAACAAACATTCTTTGAATATTCCCTCCCTATTAGAAAAAATATAATCATCCATAAAATATCTATTCACCATAATATACCAAAAATAGCCTAGAATATACTTGCAATAATCAAAATATTTTTTAGGTATGCAAAATATTTAAGAAAAAAGTTTTCCTTTTTTTTTTGAAAAAAAGGTAAATAATTTTGACTATTTTTTTGTTGTTGAAGGTTTGTGTAGAGCAGTGATGGGGGCCACAATATGATGTACAAACCTGTATGACTGTACAGATTTCCAAACCTTGAAATTTGTGCCCCACAAAAATTGCCCCAAAAATTAAAGTATGAATTTTTTGTGAAACAATAGTTGATTCTTAGGGTTTTTACCACTCCGAACATAATGGAGAGGCTTTTTTTGCTCCAAGATACACCAAAAATTCTCCCAAGGCTGGATCTCTCAAATTTTGAATAAGAGGCTGCAGATTTGGAGCTCCAATACCATGTTGGAGTTGATAGTGAACCCCACAACTCCTAGAAATCACTTGCAACCAAAATGCTTATCACAAAGAAGAGATCAAAGTAACTAATTTTCTATGCAACCAAGAGAGAATGATTGATCTAGAAATTCAACTGTATGTGCAATGAATTAATTTGAATTATATCTGAATTGTAATAGACTGAATGAAATTAATTACAAAGTACAAATGAATGCTTATAAAAGAAAAAGTGTAAATCATAGATGAGGATTTGATTAAATTGTGACAAGTATACTTATCATATGCAATGAGACATCTTGACCTATAAATAGCACAACCTAATAATTAAAAAATACTCCTAAGTTTAGGTTAAATGTAATAAAGTAATAAGGGACCTAATAATTAATTAATGACTGATTAATTATTAGGTGATTTTCCTAATTACTCCAACACTAGGTCCTATGTGTTATTTTTCTTCAAAACATTCATCTTCTCATCTATGGCCACCTTTCAAGACTTTATATCATTGATACCCATAGCTTCCTTTACTGTTCTAGGCTCATTGGTGTTATAAATAAAAACAAAAATACATATCTAATTAAAGTGAGTATACTTGTTTGGTTGTTGTCTTTTCTAAGGGGGCTCCTTAATGACTAAGGTGAAGGTTCTATATTTTATTCATAATTCTCTAAACTATTTGAGCTCTCCATTTTAGGTTTTTCATGGGCTTCTAGTTCAACATTTTCAGTACTTCAGGTTCATTGAATTACATCTTTCTTTTCATCCCTTTTTGGTTGAACTATTATAGAAGAAGACTCGACTTCTCTAAAGAGATCACTTGTACTAGACAAAACTCTCTTAGCCACAAGATCTTAAAGATTGTATCATTTCACATTAAATTTATAGCCAATAAATATATATTCTATAACAATGCTATTCAAATTTGACCACTTCTCCCTAAGCACATATGAACATACTTTGCAATCAAATACATAATCATGATACATTAGTATTAATAATTATTAATTTGAGCTTAGTGGGACTTGCCTAAATTCTAGCTTAATGGACCAAAAAAAGTAGTATTTATAATTATAATTGGAACAATATAGATGGGAATAAATTTTTTTCCCATCATTTAATTTGTACTATATGATGAAAATAATTTGAAAAAATGAAGAAATCCAAAAAAAATTATTTCATGAAAGAAAATCCATTTACATATCTTTGCAAAAGAAATTTTTAAAAACTATATAACTTTTGTAAATTTTGAAACATAAATATTCAAACCACACTCAAGCTAAGTTCTAATCCCTCTTTATAATTTCAAGAACCATTTTTTTACATCTAAGATTAACTCCTTGTGCTAAGTTCTTTTCTTTTTATTTCCTTTTTTTTCATGTAATAGTTTGTACTTTTGACATTAGCCAATAAATTCCCTAAAGTGGCTCAATAACTATTGTAAAAGGATAGGGTACATGTCTCTCGATTAAATCCCCATCTTGACCTTACCAATTATTTGAGCTCCACCTAGATGAGTTGTAATGTACTTACCAGATAAAGCAACGAGTCACTCAAATAGATCAAAAAATGCTAGACTAGGTAGGTATGCACCATCGCCCACATAGCAAATAATTGGCATACAAAAATTCCAAACTTGAGTTGAAAAACCCATGTTCAAAGAGTTAAAATACTATGTAGCTCCATTTAGAATACATTTATTACATTTTCCATGTGTTGAATTTTGTACACAATTCCATATATCTAGATTTTGAGATTGATATATCGTAGTTAGAACATACATCTCAAGGGTGGGTGCAAGAAGATGGGGGGCCAATTGTGGCCCCCCATCTTTTCTTTTTTAAAAAATCCATAACATGAATACATTATAACACGCTCACATTATGGCTTGGTGTGACCAATCCTAAGGCTCAGTTACACCAAAGCTATAACACGTTCGCGTTATAAAGTGAGGGTGTTATGTCATATTAAAAGAAAAAAATCAAACTCATTTCATTTTTCCACTGCTATGTTTTCTCCATCCATGGCTTGCAAACCCTTCCCAAGCACGCTTGCATTATTGAGAGCTCAAACTTCATGATTTCTTCACCGATTCTTCGCTAGAATGCTGCCACATTGACGGGGAGCTCAAAGGAGTAAGTTTTTTTTGTGAATTTGTTATTAAATATGTAGATTTACTATGCTTTTGATGTTAATTTCTTTAATTCTCAGGAGTTGATACTCCACCTCCTTCTCCTCCTCAAAATCCTTCTTCACCTCATGCCCAAATACTTGCTAAACAACAACCCCAACAAACACCTCCCAAAATTCCTCAACATCCCCCTGAAACTCAACAAAATTTAATGGGGGAAATTGAAAATAACAAAAAAAAAATTGAGGAGTTAATTGCAAGGTTGAAAGATCCTACAAGTTCAACCTCATAAAGAACCATGCTTGCACAATCACTTGAATCTCTATTAACACATGTAGAGTCAATTAGCAAGAAATTAAGTGATTGGGTGGAGAAGAGACAAGAGTATAGATAATATTATGTAGATAAACTATCATTCTTGAATAAGTCAAAAATGAAAAAATTACAAAATTTGACTTGTGTTCCCTTGTCACAAACCCATGAAAAAATCAACCTCTACCCCCTATAAGCAAGAGGTTCCTTATCCATTGGTGCAACCACCAAGGGACAAAAAACCATTTTTGGCAAAGATGGTGGATGGTTTTCGACCATCCTCCATGCGATAATAATGATGTCACACAATATTTCTTGAGGAAACTCTATTGCGAGTTTGTCCTCAATAAAATCTCCAACTATTTTTATATGCAAGAATTCTAGGGTAGAGGTGGTGGCTCTGCATAGGATGGACCAGAGGCATGTCTTGACCCACAGTGGCCAGTGAGGCAAGCACTCACTAGACCAACCTATGAGCACATGGCTATCCCTTTCATTGTGAAGGAGAGTGTTGAGGTCAAGACACTACAGTCCATTACTTCCTTGACCTAGAGCATCATAGAGCATGTCAATTCTATAGCACAGTGTGAGTCGTGGGAGACTTCGAGGAGTAGGGTTCCACCCCATACTTGTTAGGCTTGAAGTTCAACCTGAGGTTATGACCTCGCAGATAGTCAGGGCACAATTGTGTAGGCTACATCTGCAGCTCAACAATTGGTGAACATAGATGCCCTCCTGAATGAGGCTTTTGACCTTGATACTTGGATAAATGTTAGCATGTTCATTTAATTTAATTTATTAAATTTCATTTTTGAAATGCAAGATTAAGAAGTTTAGCTTAATGATTGTAATGAAATTTCAGGGTCATAGTTTTCACTCAGTTTTTAGCAGTTCTCCACCTTTGTATTTGTAAACATAGATTTTAGCACCCAAATGTCTTTCTTTCCCTTCTATGTTTTTCAACTAAAAGGGGAAAGATGGGCCAAAATGTAATGTATACATTAAAATATTAATATTATGTGGGTGTAATGTGCCTATATGAGATAATCTAAATGTAAATAACTTATAAAATGAACTAATTATGCATGTAAAACTAAGAAATGGAAAGTGTTTGAAAACACAGTGTTGTATGCAAACATGAACTAGAAACATGAACAAACAAGAACAAAATTTAATGAAGTTGAATGAGGTGCACCTGGAGCTTGAAAGCTATTGTTGGAAGGCTATGGAATGTTGCAGAGATCAATGCTGAAGCCCACTGGGACTCATTCACCACAAATGGCAAATTAGTCTTGTTTCTGGTAAAATCTGTCGGAACAAGTTTCCGGATGCTAGGAACATAGAACTTCATAAAACTCTTTTTCCAGCCTGGCAATGGGACTCATTCATCATAGATGGTGAATTAGTCCACTTGTCAATTTTTGAAAAGTCAAAGGTCAACTCTGTGGGCCCCGATCTACACTTTTTTGCCTGATAGCTTGTTGGATTTGAATCTAGAAAATCTAATGGGAAAGTGGTCTCCAAGCTTCAAATAGGGTTATGTTGACTTTGATGACTTTGCAACACCTTTTTGACACCATTCTCCTTGATAAATCTTCCTACAAGACCTGCAAACACACATGCAAAGAGGGGAAATAGGGTTAAGGGTTAGAGTATAGTGGTTTGCCTTGGTCAAACCCCAATTTGGTAATCAAACCCTTGATAATGAAACGAAATAAAGAAGGAATGATGAATAAATAACATGCTATGTCATAAACTCACCAAACCCTTGTTGTTGAAGTTTGAAGATATGCTGCTCCAAGATGCTTGAATGCTTGATTGAATGCTAGAGTGCTTAAATGCTATGGTGAATGCATGAATACTTGAATGGATGAGTGAATGGATGAATGTGGGTTAAAATGAAAGGAAAATCACATATTTATACACATTTATGCCCTAATTTCCTAAAAATACATCACAGGCTGACCTTAGATCTTTAGGAATAAAAACCCGTAAGTAATTTAAGTTTATTTTTATTTTTGTGCCAAGAGGGACTCATTCGCCCCTAGTGGTGAATGGGTCCCACTCAAAGCATGTGAATGGGTGTTGGAAATTATATTGTATTAAATAATGTTTGTTGGGTTTACATTCAAAAATACACTTAATTAAGGCCTGTAAGTGCATAAATGGGCCAAATAAAGCATAAGAAAGGTGTATTTGTTGATGACAAGTCTAGAAAAACATGAAAGTTTGTTACAAGACTTTACAACACTTTAAAATAAGACTTGGTAAGTGATAAAAATGGGGTATGTAAGTGAATTATAATAAGAAGAGTCTAGAAAAGTGTGAAAATGTCTTACAACACTTCACAACACCTTTACAAGACATCATAAAGTCTTAATGATTCATAAAGATTCAAGACCTAATGTGAATATGTGGGCCACATTGCAAGATTAAATCAAGGAAAAATCAAGCCAAATAAGCACAAGGAGGGACAAAACAAGAAAAAGTAGAAGAGTTACTTTTTTCTTGTCCACATTTAGCCCCCACTTTAGTGAGAGGATGAACTTGCTTCAAACTCACACTAAAGCATCCAGACAAGCAATCAAGAGGGGTCCAAATGTATGAATGCTTCATGAGATGAGACAACAAAAATCAAGAGGGATGATCAAGCCCCCAGGATCAAGATCCCATGGCAAACCAATCATAATCTTGAAGGAACACACATGAAAATGATGAAAGAGAGGGAAGAAAGAAAGAAGAGAAAGCTTCGATCATTTTTCCAGCTCGTTGTGGATTAGATCTAGGCTACTTATTTGGAAAATGCATACTCACTCTGGGGCAATGAAACTTATGGTTGTCCGTCGGGTGAGAAGGCCCAAAAGGTGAGAAACATACACTAACGATTGGTATGTACTCACAAACACATAGGTGGCTATGGGGAGAGTCGTGCCTCAAAATGGGCTTCCCACTCAACCATACTAAAGGTATACCTCCTGATAACTTTAATAAGGTGCCACAAAGGAAAATGTCATTTCATGCTTCATGAGACAAGCAAAGCTTTGTATGCTTAGAACTCATGAACAAATTCATTTGCACCACAAGAATACAAGTTGTGTTATGCAAGGTGGCAATGTAAATGCAAAATGCAACATGCAAAATAATGTTCAAAGGAGTCTTGCTTAGTTCATGTGGGGTCTTTAACTTAGGGAACATTGTGTCTAATGTCACCAAAAGAGGACCAATAAAAGAATAGAATATTCACAACTTAGGGGATGCAGTGCATTGCATCAGGCCACCAAGAGGAATGTAATATGCTAAGATAGATCACACCCAGTGTCATCCACAAAGTGACAAATGCATCGTATAAAGTAACAAGGCTGCACTAAGAACCAAGAAAAAGAGAAAATGAAAAATGAATAATGCCAATGTATGCCCCCACTTTAAAGGAATTGCTAAACACTGTTCTGGGAGCAATTAATTTAAAGTAGCGAATGAAAAATGCAAAAACAAGACATGAGAGCCAACTTGGAAATCCCCTATGCCAAGTCATACGTTTCTGAGTAAGGCTGCGTCATGCAAAGGAAAAAGGAACAAAAGAAAGAGGGGTTTCCCCCAAAAAGGAACACACCAAACATATAAGGGATCTATGGATTTGGGGTAAGTATGTTCATTGCTACAATGTTTTGATTAAAGAGCTCGAAACTGTCATCATTCCCCAAATGCATAGAACTGGAAGAATGACACAAAGAGGGCGAAAACAAGGAAAAAGAAAGATCCGTTTGGGTCAACATGGAAGAGACATAGGATGTCTCAATGCTTTGCATCATCCCCAAAAGGAAAAAAAAAGCAAATAAAAGTGAAAAAGCGAATGAAAATGGAAAAATCTTTTGGGTCAACATGAAGGAGACATTGCAGTCTCAATGCCTTGTGTCATCCCCAAAAGGAAAACACAAAACAAAAGCGAAAAAGAACATAGAAAAACCTTTTGGGTCAACATGGAAGAGACATAGGGTGTCTCAACGCTTTGCATCATCCCCAAAAGAAAAAAACACAAAACAAAAGAGAAAAAGAAAAAGAAAAAGCAATGTGCGACATATAGAAGAATGAAGGTACAATAGAGGAATGACACAAAGAGAGAGAACATCAAACACCACATTACAGGGGAGCACGATACACTCATACAAACAAAAATGAAAATACTAGAAATGCAAAGGCAAGTAAACCATCAAACAAGTCAGACACCTCCCAATCTTAGTCTAGATAAGCAGAAGGTGAAAAAATAAGCTAGGGGACAATGAAAAATGCATCACTAGGACAAGGCTAACAATTTCTTGCCCCCATTGAGTGCAAGGAAAGAATGAGCCAAGATAGGTGATGGGAAAGATCATGCAACAGTGAGAATGGAAGATTCTACAAATATTGCATGATGAGGTGTGGGTAAGTGTACTATGGGATGAGGGGACAACGATCGGTGTCATCGAAGTGGTACTTACTCAGTATTTCCTTCAATGTACGACACTCATCAGTGTGGTGTCCAAGAACCTGATGGTATTTGCAATAGGGTACATTGGAATCTTTAGGATGTATGACCAGCCTATTCATAGGTGGTAATAGGATGAGACCTCTATTTAAAATAATTTGCAGTTTCCTTTCACATTCAGGTGGTGGATGGAGAGGAAACTTTAGTTTCCTCAATTTGTAAGGTTGTTTGCGTTTACTAGATTCACCTTTTTCATGGATTGAAGGACAAAGAGGACCCATGGGAATCCTAGCATCCTTGTCATTGAAATCATGTAAAGGTTGTTCACAAGGAAGGAGGATATTCAAATTGGGGGGAGAATTGAAGATCACTGTGCCATCATCACGAAGTCTCCAATATTCTAAAGGAGGCTTGCTATCATGAGGAGGATCTTGATAGCCTAACCCTGTTGTGCTTTCATCTTTTGGAATTTGTTCTAAAAGTTAATGAATGTTATGTTCAATTTTTGTATCACATCCTTGTTTTCTTAAGATGGTAAAACCTTTGCCATAAGTTTTGTCAAGGTTTATTGGTGTGTTTGTAACTTTGTTATCATAGAATGGTTGAGGAGTGGCTTGTTTAGAGGAACTAGGTCCACCTATTGGAGGGAGCTTAGGCCCTTCATTAGTTTCAGGGTGTAAATATCCAAACATATCAGGAGGTGATACAATAGGAAGATCTGATTGTTTCATGGATGGATAAAAGGATGCATTAGCTTCAAGATTGTCAAGGAATTTGTTTAAGAACTTATTCATGCTATCATCATCTTCTCCAATGATGTCAACAACATGAGGAGGACATTCATGAGGATTTGAAGGAGCATGAGGAATCTCAAGGTCATTAGGATATGTGTGTGTGTGAAATGTGCAAAGTTAGTATCAACACAAACCTTAATGAAACGATTTATATTGAAAGATTCAAAGCAAAGTAAACTATTCTAAGTTGCAATAAAGATAAATCTTCCAAGAACGTCTCATTGTCCTCTATTCTTAATGGTTCTTTTTAACCATTTGGCCCTTAGATTTCTATGTGCACAAAGGCTATTAGAATGACACTTAAGAAACGAGATTAGTATTCAATATGCAAACTAATGCATTTCCTATATGAAACTAAATGGAAAAAATGATGATGGATATTATGATGAATGATGAAGGATTATGATGAATGGTAGATGACTATGATAAATGAACAAGTGGAAGTGGATACTATGGTAGTGATCTATATGATTCTATGCATGATTCTACATATGCTCAAATTCAAACTTAAAATGAACTAATCTAAAATGCAACTATGATGCAAGATGGGAAATAAAATGTAACTATGATGCAAGATTTAAAACTAAGATGTAAATGAAAAGTAAAACATGATATTAAAACTAGCTATAAGACTCCAAGAATGCTTCGAGCTCCAATGATAAACCTGCATAATAACTCTACTTCAAATATGGATGCAAAATACAAGGCCCAAGGGTTGTATTTATAGCCTTTTCCAAGCATATAGTGAGGTGGCAATAATCAACGGTCCATATTCGAATAAGAAAAATGGATGGTGAAGATGAAGAGAATCAGGATGTCCCCTTGACCAAAGACAACATTCCATGTGCGTGGAAGAATCTCTTGACCAATGGGAAACATTACATTTAGATGGAAGATTCAAGTGTGGGAAGAGAAGACCATATGCTTCAAAAATTGGTGGAAGTGTGGGAAGAATAAATCATGTGCTCCAAAATTGGTGGAAGTGTGGGAAGAAAAGACCATGCCATGTGTGTGGAACAATCTCTTGACCAATGGGAAACATGCCATTTGAATGGAAGATTCAAGTGTGGGAGGAATAAATCATGTGTTCCAAAATTGGTGGAAGTGTGGGAAGAAGAAACCATGTGCTTTTTGAGCTTGGTGGAAGTGTGGGAAGGAAAGACCATGTGCTTTTTGAAATTGGTGGAGGATAATTCTAATTAAAAATTAGAGTTATTTATTTTCATGTGACCTTGATGAGGTGACACACAAAAAGTTGTAGAAATGTGCTCTAATTCCTAATTGGATTTAATGAAGTTTAATTAAATAAAACCAGTTTAGGGAACCTTGTTTATTTAATTAATTTAGAAGAAAGTGTTTTAGATTTTGGAGAATTAGAGAAGTGAGAACAATATAAATAAATTGAGCATTTATTTATATGTAGTTGAAATATTAATCAAATAGCTAGTATTTAATTAATTAAAGGTGATGACCGTTTTTAGGTGTTTATTTAATTAATTTAGAAGAAAGTGTTTTAGATTTTGGAGAATTAGAGAAGGGTGAAAAATATAAATAAATTGAGCATTTATTTATATGTAGTTGAAATATTAATCAAATAGCTAGTATTTAATTAATTAAAAGTGATGACTAGTTTTAGGTGTATACAGGATCAATTCCAAAGGCACAATTTGACATGTCCACTAAGGATTTTAATGGCATCCAAAACTTATTAAAGCAAAAAGCCATGATCAAAATGAAAGAAAACTAAATGCAAAAAAGAGAATAAAACAACAAATCTGGAAAGAATGACATAATGCAATAACAAAAAGCTGGAATGCAAAAAATGCCCAAAAAATGCTACAAAATGCTAGAAAATGCAATGTAGAATGTGCAACTAGACTAATTCGCCCAAGGTGGTGAATGAGTCCAGGGATGTTTTTTTTTGAAATTTTTCTAAAATTTGAAATGCAATTTGATGTTTTTTAGATGCACAGATGCAACTACAATATGAAAAGGCAAAATTTTAGTGTTTTTAAATGATTGGAAGTGCAAAAATGAAAACTATATGATCTTTTCACTAATGCAATTTTTAAAACCCTGGGATGCAAAACAATGCAAAACCTAATGAAATGTTGATGCAAACTAACCCTAGGATGTAAATGCACTTGAAATCAGAAGTAAAAATGTTCTAAAGACGGGTTCACCAAAATGTAAACAAAGATTTTGGCACCCGAAAGTGTTTCTAGCCCTTCTAGGTTTTTCACCTAAAAGGGGAAAGATGAGCCAAAATGCAATGTATATATTCAAAGATTAATGTGATGTGGGTGTAATGTGCCTAGATGAGATAATCTAAATGCAAATAACTTATAAAACGAATTGATTATGCATGCAAAACTAAGAAATGCAGTGTTTGAAAACATAGTGTTGTATGCAACATGAACTAGAAACATGAACAAACAAGAACAAAATTTAATGAAACTGAATGAGGTGGACTTGGAGCTTGAAAGCCATTGTTGGAAGGTTTTGGAATGTTGCAGAGATCAATGTTGAAGCCCACTGGGACTCATTCGCCACAAATGGCGAATTAGTCTTGTTTCTGGTAAAATATGTCAGAACAGGTTACGGGATGCCGAGAACATAAAACTTCAGGAAAATATTTTTCCAGCTTGGTAGTGGGACTTATTCACCATAGATGGCGAATTAGTCTACCGTCAGATTTCTAAAAATTCAAAGGTCAACTCTGTGGGTCCTGGTCTGCACTTTTCTGCCTAATAGCTTACCGGATCTGAATTTGGAAAATCTAACAAGAAAGTGGTCTCCAAGCTTCAAATAGGATTATGTTGACTTTGATGACTTTGCAACACCTTTTTGACACCATTCTCCTTGAAAAATCTACCTAAAAGACCTGCAAACACACATGCAAAGAGGGGAAAAGGGTTAAGGGTTAGAGTATAGGGGTTTGCCTTGGTCAAACCCAATTTGTTAATCAAACCCTTGATAATGAAATGAAATAAATAAGGAATGATGAAAAATAACATGAAATGTCATAAACTCACCAAACCCTTGTTGTTGAAGTCTGAAAATATGTTGCTCCAAGATGCTTGAATGCTTTATTGAATGCTAGAGTGCTTAAATGCTATGATGAATGCATGGATACTTGAATGGATGAGTGAATGGATGAATGGGGGTTAAAATGAAAGGAAAATCACATATTTATACACACTTATTCCCTAATTTCCTGAAAAATACATCATAGGCCGACCTTAGGTCTTTAGGAATAAAACCCACCAGTAATTTAAGTTTATTTTGATTTTTGTGCCAAGAGGGACTCATTCACCCCTAGTGGCGAATGGGTCCCACTCAAGGCCACTTTGCTTTAAATTTGACCTTGTAGGACTTTGTTAGTGCCACTTTCTTCCTTGATGAGGTCACACCACCTCAACTAGGACATGCAAAGCAGCCTCATATGGTAACTTAAATTTTTTATTATATTTAAAGTCAATTACAAATTATACATTGTGAATAACTTAAACTAAATTTAAAATTGAATATATATAATGCTCATACATGTTAAATTATTTTTCTTTTATAGCATGAGACATGTCCTATAGCTAAGCATGTAGAGACAGGTCCTGGAATAGATGATGCACAACAACCTCTTACGGTACAATTTAAATACATGATAAATTATAAATTAAATTGAACTAAATCATTTTTAAAATCTTACAGATCTAATTTCAACTTTTTTTTTTCTGTTGTATGTAGATTGATTCAGAGCATGTAGAGACAGGTCCAGGTGCACTAGAGCATGTAGAGCAACCTCACATGGTAATTTAATTTTATGATAAATTATAAATTAAATTTTCATTAAATCATTTTTAATCATCTTACATTTGATTTCATCTTTCTTTCTCTTGTATAGAGTTATTCAGGTCATCTGGGTAGTCCACATGGTGTGAAGAGGTCTCTTGATTATAGAGATGATATGAGTTAAGATGATTTCACGGGTTGTATTTGATTATTTCACGGACTACATATATTGTTTCTCACAAACTTAAAATGTTGTTTCATGGACTTTATTTCATGGGTTGTATTCTCATGGACTCAATATATTGTTTCATGGACTTATTGGTTTCAGTATTTTATGGTCTATTATTATTAAATAGTAATTTAAACATGCGCATTTATGCATTTTATGTGAAATTTTAATATGAAATTGATAGGTCATATTTGTACTTTAAAAAAGATTCATAGTCAAGACATTAATAGAACATTAATGTGAAATTAAATACAAATATGAAATTAAAGTTGAAATTAATAAGACATTTAAATATTTGTACTTTACAAATTTAGTGATTCATAGTCAAGGCATTAACTTATCAAAAATGATCTAAAAACTTTACTTAAGGGGATCAAATACTTCAAAGTACATGTCTCATATTTAATCGCTACAATTGGTTAAGGGGATCAAAGAAGTTCTGAAAAAATTGCTTAAGGGGATCAAATACTTCAAAGTACATGTCTCATATTTAATCACAGTTGATATAATTAAGTAATTTAGAATTTAAGATGACTCATTATAACAATCACAAAAGTTATACAAAAATAATGTTAATGTTAATATGGTTGATGTCGTAATAGGATGTCTTAAGGGTTCCTAATAGGACTTCTTAAGGGGATAAAAGAATTCAAAGTACATGTCTCATGTTGGATCACAATTGATATAATTAAGTATTAGACTTTAGGGTGACTCATCATAACAAATGATATAATTAAGTATAAATATTTAGGATATGTCCTAATAGGACATCTTAAGGGGATGAAATACTTTAAAGTACATGTCTCATATTTAATCACAATTGATATAACTAACTTAGAATTTAGGATGACTCATCATAACAATCACATTCTATACAATTTAAATAGCATCAATGTTAATTTAATTTATGTCATAATAGGATGTCTTAAGGGTTCCTAATACGATGTCTTAAGGGGATCAAATAATTTCCCAAAATTTGGTGAAGTTGCCCAAGGAAACCAAATTTAACAATAATATACATGATATTTAGTTATTATACAAATCAAATTTAAAGTTTCAAAGTAGGAAAACATGCAAATTTAACAAACAAAATATATAGAATATTGATTTTGATATATAAAAGTGTAGAGTATAATTGTGTATGTATATGTATACAAATTTGTACAAAATGTGTAATTGTGTAATTGTGTATGTACATATATGCTAGCTCAAAAAAATGTTTACAAAATGTGGCTATGCCATCTCAAGAAAATTTGAAACTTGTGCCTGGAATGTGGCAAGTCTTCACACCACTTGATATCAAAATGATACAAGCAATATCAATGAAATCAACAAAACATGTATTTTATTTTATATAAAACTATCTATATACACAACTTGTACCTATATTTAAAATTATTCCACATGTGTGTAGGTTGAATATGCATCGTCTCCTATTTGTTTCAAAGTATGAGATCAATGTGATTATGGCTTAAGGATACAAAAAAGGATAATAAATCAATTTTAACTATTAATGTACAAGCAATATCAATATATAATTAAAACATGTATTTAAATATAATCTAAATAATAATTACCTATTTTTACCAAGTATTCCATGTTGTCTAGGTTGAATTAGCATGGAATCTCCTTTTTGTCTCAAAGTATGTGATGAATTTGTGATGATGGCTTAAGGATATAAAAGGACAATTTAAATCAATTTCAACTAATAACACAAGCAATATCAAAACATGTATTTAATGTATTTAAACAGACAATATAAAACTAAAACTATATTTTCCTATATTTACTTATTCCATTGTACCATTTACGTCCTCTCTTTTTTGCAACACATCTATGATCGTCTCATGCTCTTCCATAGAAATTGTCCATAGCTATTTATTTGTAGGTCTTCCATGATACCTCACTAGTTTTATATTTGTTGCCACCACCAAATGTGAGTGGTGTATAATCTTATTATGTGTTTCATAATCTTCAAATGTAGGCAAACCATTCTTTCTTATTAGGTATTTTCATATCCAAGTGCCAACAACCACTACCGAACCTATTGGATAACATGATAGCCATCATCAAAATTCTAAAAAAATTTCTTAAGGGGATCAAAGAAGTTCTCAAAATTTTCTTAAGGGGATCAAAGACTTGTTATCAAAATTTTCTTAAGGGGATGTCTTAAGGGGATCGCCGAGCCTATTGGATAATGATAGACATCATTGTCTTCTCTAGGTTATATTAACTTATGTTTAGTCTCCACACAACGAGCCAAATACTATTATGTTTCCTCTTCATTCCCCTCAGGTGCAACAACAACATACACATGTCCTGCAAATAAATTTTGATTTAATAACTTGCACGTGTCCATATAATTTTACCAATCTACATACATCCATTCATATGTATATAAATAAATAAAAGCATTACAAAATAGTAATAAAGTGAAGTAAAATGAAATAAAATTAAAACTACCTTCTTGTACAAGGTCTGAAACATGGTCATAGTCGTTTGATGCAAACACTTGATCATTGTCTTCAATTGTTGTTTCATATTTATTGTGTTCCTGTGCAAGTGTCAATTATCTTTGCTTCCACTTTTCAACCCATTCTATATTTTCACATGCTTCACAATCTCTCGAAATACAAAACTGACAAAAACATGCAAGCTCCCTTGTCTAGATAGTCCATGTGCTTGCATTCAAACTTTTAAATGAATTCCATTTAGTAGATCCACTGATTATCTCACAATCAAGTTTAGGTAGAATGTTCACTTCTTCAACCAACCAAAAGAATTGGTGAACTGTAGAGTACTCGCTTGATCTAGGTGTAGATAATATTGTATTGCACTAATCCACAATTCCACATGCATCTTTAAATTTTACTACATCCTCAAATTTTAATTGTTCTCTAGCAAGAATTCTACACCCACCAACTCCATCATGTTCTCCTTTACCATGTCTAGCTTCAAAAAACTCCACATATGTTGGACATTATGTTCCTTGTGAACCTTATTTAACCAATAGAACATTTGAGCATTCTTGAACTATCTCGTACAATTATCTGACCATATGAGATGTTATGTCATTTGGATTCCTCTTTCTCTTAAATTTGTATAAAATATATTGAAACAATATTGAACAAACTTCGATGAGTCTAACCGGTTGTCACTCAAATAAAAATGATACTCCCTCAAAACTTTTCTATCATCCTCTATGCTATCATCTGCATGTCTATAAACAATATGAACAAACATAGCCACTTGCACTAAATTGTAATATTGTGATTGAATTTCCTGTTGCAGAGCTAGAGTATAGTTTTTTTAAAAATCAACCACTGATAGTATCGTTCCAAGTGGAAATGTGTTTCTACATGCGCAAAATTGTCCATCAAGCCATTGATCATGTTGAGAGTGCTTGAAATATTTTGGTACAATCTTACTCTTAAATTTTGATATGAATGCATGTACACTAATTTTTTTTGTATTAAATCAAAACGCTTTCCAAATTTTCCATCTTTTAAAGAATAGTCAACATTCTTAAATCTTTTAACATCCACTAGAATTTTTGTCCAAAATCATTTTCAACACTTTCATGCATAAAAAATATTAAGAATGAAAGATTGCCACAACTAGTGCATTGTCCAAAAATACATGAACTTAAATAAAATAATTTCCCCTTAGATCTTTCACAAAACAAACTTGATATAAACTCCCTTATTATTTTAGGTGGCATATTAATATCACATTCCTGTATAATCATGTTTTTGATTAGAGGTAAAAAATGGGTTTTGAAGGGGCCTGAAACTCTTTACAAAAGAGAGTAGCTAAAACTAAAGAAAACTACATAGAGTATATATCAACCCATACAGAGTGAACCAACAGAAAAAAATCAGCCAAAAAGGAGGACCCCAAACAATAGCACTACATATTCTTCATGATATCATCAACCTCCACATCGCTCACCATAGCCTTCTGACCATCATCCAAGACATCAGACAGTTCTTTTCTAGGAGCCCCAACCTGAGCCTTGGTCTTGTCTCTTGTTCTAGCCCTAGGCCCATCCGCATTCACCTCATTAATCAAAACATTATTCTTATCCCCACCCTTATCAATAGAAACCTCTTCCTCCATCAACTTGCCACTAGCACCAATCTCTTTAGAATGAACAATCTCCTTACACTTCTTGGCACTAGAAAAAGGAGAGGTAATACCAACAATCTCAAAATCAACCAAAAATTTAGTCCCCTCCCCACCTTTGACCATGTTAGCACAAATTTTATCTAGTTGATCCTCCAAGTTGAGAATTCTACCTTCCAAATTTTGCTTCATCTTAAGTGTTTCCTCCACCACAATATTCAAAGAGTTAAATAGTTTATCAATTTGGTTCTAAACTGAAGACTCATCAACTTTACTCATCGCACCCTGTATGTTAACATTTTTCATGTTAAGTTCATGGAACACCCATTTGAACAATTTGAATAAAACAATGGAACCCTCTCTAGCAGTTACAAGAACATTAAAAATATCTTCCCTATCAAAGTTGAAAACCCCCTTACCCACAACAACATCCTCTTGAGAGGAGCTTAACTTGTCTTGATTGGCAAAGACGTCCTTACCCTTCCCAGTAGCAACCGACATTTTGATTTTACAAATAGAGTCTCCAATCTCCTCAGCCACAACCTTTCTTTTCTTCTGTCAGTCCAGGTCCACAACCGGAATATCCACAACATCCTATCCGCCCTCAACCACAACCTTTCCTTTCTTATACATAACCGCGTCCACAACTAGGGAATCAACATCACCCTGTCTGCCCATCATCTTGAGGGGAGAATTCATCTCAAGCACATGGCTCTCAGACCTTAAAACCAGTTTTTTCTTGCTTCCCACCTCCAAGTCCTTCTTCTACTTAGTCACAAGGGGGCGGCGATGACACTTCACCATCCAATTCACTCTTCTCCTTTAGGCATGTAATCAAAAAATTAGCAGCCACTCATCACTATAGGTCTCATAACCCTTATTAAGGCTCAACAACCCTTTCTTATACTTCCCCGCTGTAGAGGGTTGTGGAGCCACCTCCATGGAAGAAAGAGAGTCTAGGACATAGTCCACATCCTCCTTAGATTCTGACTCCTTTTCCAAGATAAGTTTCCTCTTCTTCCCTTTTTTGCTAACCAGATCCTCTTTAGAGACCATTTCATACTCCTCCACCGAATTCAACTGCTTACCCTTAGGGGTAGCAATCAACTTAGCCACCTCAAAAGATTTAGCATAATCAGAAATTAAAAGAATCAGCCCCACATACATAACTAGATTTTTTGGATTTCTTTTATGGTTCTTAAGACCAGAATCCAGCGACATCAAGAGATAATAAGGAAAGGAAATTCTTTTTTTGTGGAAAAAATGATTGAGCATAAGGAAGTGGTAAGCATTTACCATAGAGAAGCATCCTTCTAGGATGATATATCTCATGAGTTCCCCAGCCACATCCACCCACAACACCTTGAGAGAGCTCCTCTAGTAATCCCCACTCTTTGCCATCTTCAGGTCTTGAGCTTCATCCCCTTTGAAAAAAATTTGCATGGCAATCTGCGATTCCTTCTTGTCTCTGAAAACTTTCATTCCATCCATAGACAACCCAGTGATATTAGCTATAAAATCTTCATTCACATCAAACTCTGTTCCACCCAACTTCAACACCCTATTGTTCCATGCTTTTGCAAACAATGTCGTCATCTGTGGGTTGTTACCATGCAGTCTCTCTAGGTATGGAGTTAGCCCACCTTTCTCTAACACCTGCCAAACCTCCATCTTCTTGATGGCTTCACAAGAGAAGGGCTCCACGTAGTTCCTATCACCTCCCATATCTAAAAAATTTGCAAAGTCAATAAGCTTTAGAACTTTGAATGCAATGAGGAGAAACCTTGAGAAGGCGATATAAAGAATGCCCAAAATCTATGTGAAAAAAAAATTAAGGCAGGAGAAAGTAATGATCCTAAAGTTTTTTTCCCTACAGATATGAGCTAGGGTACAACCAACTCGTTTCAAATCTAGCTTACCATCCCTCCACATAATCACCTGCCATGTGAAACTACAACATATATAAAGTACAATCATGTTAGTATGTAAAGTACAACATATATATCGAAAAACATCATAATAATAATGAAATTGAACATGTGTTTTACAACAACAAGATATTTGTTGCTTATTAATTTTTAAATATATACCAAGGTTTACATTTTTCAAAAGACCTTTGAATTATTTTAATATTACCAGGTAACACTAAATCACCACAAATTTTTCTATAAAATTCAATTTACATTGTATCTAATAGGTGTTTTGGATGAGGATCATGAAATTTGGACCCCACTCTTAATTTTAAAACATCTCTAGCATTAGATGATACCCTAGTATTATCATGTCAATATTTTTAAAACAAAGATTTGATTTCAACATTCAATTTCATGTCAGACCTCAGGAGTCAACCACTAAAACTCCAACATTGGTTGACCGAATCATTTTCTATACTTTCTCTTCTCTTTGCCACTCTTAGCAATGTTTTAGGATGTATTTTTAGAATTTCACTAATATTGCTTACCATTATTTTATTCAAAGTTGCTTTTTTAACTATAGCAGTTGTTATAGACCGTCTTGCTGCATTCTTATCTTTAGATCGACTATTTTTTCCAATAGACTCAATGACACTAGCAACAATAGACATAGCATGTTTTAGTGATTGATCTTTTCTTCTTGGTTTAACAAAAATACCTAACTTTTTCATTACTTTTCTCATTTTCCACATTCTCATCAATTGCATCATTAGTTGACATTGAAATGAAATTTTTTTATGATAAAAAAAATCTTTGTATAATCTATTGGCATGTGTTCTTATTTGTCTGCATGAACTCTTACCAAGAAGATTATCCAAAACATCACTTTCAATTTGAAAATATATATTTTCATTTTCAACATCACATCCTAGATTTTCATTTTCATCTTCATTTTCATCAACATAACGGTTTTCATTTTCATTTTCAACAAAAGGGTTTTCATTTTAATTTTCAACAAAAGGGTTTTCATTTTCATTTTCAACAACAATTTGTCTCAAATCTTCATTTCTACAAATATTATCGATGTCAACATTGTTATATCCAACTTCTTTTAAATCTCCTATAATCACTGTTTCCATTTCATTCAAAGGTGGATTTAAAGATGTACTTGGATTTGTGCCTATTGAAACACTCCCCATAGCATTGAAAGGGGGATTTGAAGACATACCAAGAATAGTTTGTATAATCGTATTATTTTCCACATTAACCTCTTGCAAATTTGCATTGTCTACATCCATGGTCTTCTCAATGTTTTTATCTTCAATAGTTGTGAAATTGGATCCTTCAACATTATTCATTGATCGAATCCTCATTCTTCTATCTCTTTGTCTTTTTTCCTCCTTCTCTCTCTTTGCTTCAATTTCTTCAGGGGTCAATACTTTCCTGTCTTTCCTTTTATTATGAGCTTGTGAACCCACAATTACAAAATTTTGAAGCACAAATGAATTTCATTAGTGAAAGTCTTCCTCTTTTGTTCCTCCTTCAAAGAAGTAGAAAATGAACACAATTTCACTCAAAAACTGTTCCAATGATGTCTCCTTTCAAAAATTCAATTCAAATTGCAAGTTGAAGACTTGTAAAGACAAAACTTGATAAAAAAAATAGGTGAAATTGTCACAGTCGGCCGTACATGTTAAGTTGCAAAATTGACAGTGACATTTTACCAGTAAAAATTAAAAAAATGGTCAGAAAAGAAACGAGATCCCGTTTCTTTTTCAATGGTTTGAATAATAAATAAAATAAAACGGGATCCCGCTTTTTGAAACTTAAATTTTTGGTCGGGTTTTTGCCTTGTTTTTCAGTTCAAGAAAAGGCTTGGGGACCCGAACCTAAGCTTTGGACCTAGTTTGACCTGCAACTTGAAGGTCATGTTAATGTCACAAGAAAATAGTGACTTTGGACATATGTCTAAAGACCTTTTTTGCAATTTTTTTTGACAAAATTAAAACACATTACAAATGAGACGGTGTAGATTCCAAATATGTAATTTTTTTTACAATTGGACTATTTTTCCTATTTTTTAATTTCTGATGAAACTAGTCCATAAACTTGAAATATCAGGAGTTTTTAGTATTTTAATAACTTTTTATTAAAATATTTTTTTGTAAAACGAATTGCATGAAAATGTACTTTAGACAATTATTTTCAATTTAAAACAAAAATTAAAAAATGATAAGTTTAGGTCATCTTATGCGTGACGTACATGACAATTTTTTAAAACAACAAATATGGTCAATAAAAATTTAACAAAAATAAAATTCAATAAAAAATTACAAAAAAATATCAAAAATGTGCTTTAGTGAGTTACAAATCTTTTCCCAAAAGGATTTAGAAAAATATGATTATTTAGGTCAAAATATGGATGATGTACACATGCATGGTATGGTAAAAAAAGTGACTTTTAAACAGTGGTTTTTAGAAATGGGTTTATTGAAAATCAATTTGTATCATCTGGGTATTGAAATAAATTACATATTTGGAAACTAGACTCCGAGTACTACATTTTATGATTAGTGACTTTTTAAAGATTTCATCTCTAAGTGCTTCAAATTTTAAGGTCAAATGTGAAAAATTCTGAAAATCAAGGAAAACACTTCCACTTTTTGTCCAAAAAGTGGACTCAACTTCTTGCCAGCACCCTAAAGATACAATAGAAAAAATGACAACCACAAGAATGTTACTTTCAGCTACATAACATTAGATACTCAAAACTTGAAATTAGAAGCTTTCCAGTCCCAAACAAATTACAACATTGGAGTTAATTGAAGAAAACAACAAAACTATCATATAACAACAATAAAAAAGAGAATGGGGGCAAAGAGTGACAAATTGTTGCCAAACCTGCTCAAGTTTACAAAGAGAACAGTATAACTAAACAATAATAAGTCCAATGAAAGATATCCATAGCAAGGCCATTGTCTGAGACCACCATTGAAATGTGAAGCAACATCGACCCTTTCCCCCATCAACACTTTTGTTTTGTGTCTTCTCAAACAAGTTTTCATGTCGAAGAATAGCCATTGTTTGCTGAGAAGAATTAAAATTCCTTTGGTAGCCATCCAACTAAAATAAGAGACCTCAAAACTTGTAGCCACACTGGAAAATCAAACTTTCTCTATAAACTTGTAATCAATCCCTGTAGATTTAGCCTCAAAAGCATCAAATTGTAATTGAATCTCCCTCAGAGTAGCGTGTAGGTTAGGTTTGAATTGGAGTGAGGACTGCATAAGGGAAAGGTGAGGATAAATATTCACACAGATAATCAAAGCTTCCATTTGAATGGTATAAAAGGTGTGAGAAAAGGCAACGGGGCAACAAAATTTCCAGATGTTCTTCAAAATGATGTGTCTAAAGGTCTATGAAATATTATTGAGGTGTGGAGAAACTTCAAGAAGAGTAGTTTTCCAAGACAAAGCTTGAGGAGAAAGAACCGAAAGATTGACAAAAAGATAATTCCATAGGTGTTGGGAATGGGAAAAAAACCAAAATGATGCTTGATGGTCTCCTTTTTAGAACAAAAAGGGTAGGACAATGATGATGAGATGAAGGGGAGATAGTCTCCAACAGGGATTTTAACATGCAAAATTTTCCAGGCTGTCAATTGGGCTTGTGCTTTAGCTTTGGATTTCCAACAAAGAGCACTCAACTTATTCCATTTGGATTGTCTAAATCTGCAATGCCATTTACAATTAAGACGAGTAGCTGGAGGAACTATAGGGAGGATTTTCCTATAAAAAATTTTAAGGGGGAATGCACGAAGGTGACAATTGTTAGGACAATTCCAATTTCTGAGGAAATTTCCATAGCAAGGTATGGGATTAGATAGTACAAGTCAGGTGTAACAAGACTTCAAATTTGAAGAATAGGGGGTTTGTCTTTGGACCTACAAGCTTGAATTGTGCCTTAATTTGTGGCCATGTTTTTCAGTTGAATGTAACCGGATCCCAAAGATCTCTAAAAAATGAATAACTTTCTTAAAGAGATGCTTACCTTTAAGGAGTTTATTAAGGGAAAGAGGGGCATTATCCAACTGAACAAGATGGTTCCACTATATTGAGGAGGAGGAAAAACTTAATCCATGGCTCAAGGATTGGGAATACCAAGATAGCTTTTTAGAAGTAATTTTTAAGGCTTTCCAAATGGAATTGAAGGGGGTTGAACCATGAGTTTTGAAATAGGGAGCGAATAGAAGCTTATCCATCCATTTCACCAACACCCATGATTGACCAATAGTAGTTGTTTGAATATGATGCAAAATCAAATGTTTCTAAGGGGCATCACCATCCAAAGTCCTAACAATCCATTTAGTGATAAGCCAAATTCCTCATGTGTAAGGATCAATGATTCCTAAACCACCTTTATCTTTTGGTTGAATATAATGAATCCATGATGTAGTAGGTTATCCTTTTTGTTTCCCCACTTAGCCTAAAGGAAGCTCCTAATTAGCTAAGTCAACTGGTTATAACAGGCCTTGGAAGGTAGCCAACAAGAGGAAATGTAAATATGGCTAGCAATAAGGATCTTATTGGAAACTTGTAGTCTACCGGCCATAGAAAGAAATTTGTTTGTCGAGTTTAAGAGTTTTCTTTATAATTTTAGCCAAGAACCAATTCCACATATCTTTTAGCAAGACTCCAACACCAAATGAAATCCTAAGGTGTCTAGTTATAACCCCATGCTCAACTTCTCTCCACTCAGTCAGGATCCAAGGGGGTCGAGAGTTGGGCCTTGTCATGAAAAAATATTTTCTATGCATGGAAATTTTGGACCCTGAGATAGAGAAAAAACATCTAAAATATGAAGCATGTTAGTCACTTCTGCTGAGTTTTGGATGAAAAGCATGCTTTCATCAACAAAATGGGAGTTGAGAAAAGTTGCATTTCCAGGGAGAGTGATGCCATGTGAATAATTTTATTTGCAAGAGCACACTGAAAAAGATATCCAAGAACATCAAAAACAAGGACATACAAGAATGGAGCAAGTGGATTGCCTTGTTGAATGGATTTTTGCAAGGGAAAAGAAGGAGAAAGGACTACATTAACAACTCTTGCATTAGCATCCGTGAAAAGCATTTTAATTTGATCATAGATTTTGGGGCCAAAAGCAAGCCAATTGAGCATTTTAAGAATGAAGGGACAATGAATATGATCATAAGCCTTATCAAAGTCTAATTTAATGATAAGATCATCTTGTGTTGTTTCTTGAGCCCATTCAGAAGTCTCCCATGCAAGGACCAAGTTGTCTAGAATAAATCTTCCCTCTAAGAACCTAGTCTACTCTTGTCTAACAATTTCTTGAAAGATATATTTAGTTTATCATGCTAGGGCTTTAGCAATAATCTTGTAAGAAGTATTAAGGAGAGTTATAGGTCTCCATCTATTGACATTATCCACATCCTTACCTTTGGGTATGAGTTTAATTATCCCTTGATTAATAGTGCTACCAAAGGATCCAATCTTAATTCCTTCAAGATAAACATTAAAAAAATCTTCACAAATTTGGGACCAAAGGGATCTATGAAGTTCAATAGGAAAACCATCTATTCCTAGACTCTTCTCTAAAGCCACACAGTGAAGGGCTTCATCAAGTTCCTCTATTGAAAGGAAGTGATCAAGATATCTGCTATAGTCTACATCTAATTCCTTAGGAATGTAACCAACACTATCTTCAAGAATGGGAAGATGAGTGTCATCTTTAGTGTCATCAATAAAAAGATTCTTGAAGTGGCTATAGAAAATTTGCATTATATCAACATGATTTTTTTGCAGATTGCCATCAACAGTTTTAATTGCAAAAATGTGTTCAATTTTATGCTTATGTTGCAAATATTGAAAGAAAAATTTAGAGCCCCTATCTCCCTCTTTTATCCATTGTAACCGAGCATAGATTTGAGCTCCTTTTCCTTTGTAAACAACCATTTTATGTAGTTGATTTTCAACATTAACCACAGATTGGTGAAGGGTGATATCACAAGGGTTGTACACTAAGCATACACAATTGTGTTCTAACTTCCCTTTTAGGGATTTCTCAATTCTACATTGTTTATCTGCAACTCTCCTACCATAGTCACGAAGGAAGGAGGTGCATCCATTTATTGTTATTTCCCACCATTGAATCCATCTGCTATGTTGAGGTCTTGACTCAACATTCCAGGTGGCTAAGAGACCATCAATACAATCTTGGTTTTTAAGATGGGTGACTTTAAACTTATATGGGAGGTCATTAGGGATGGGGATAGGATCATAGAAGGAAAGGGTGATGAATATCAGAAGATGATCGAAGAGAGTGGTAGAGAGGTCTAAAGAAACAAGGAGACCAGTATGGAATGAAAGAATGGGGCAGTTGTGGGAGATATACAATTGATCAAGCTGACTCAATTTCCTTAAGGAACCTTCACAACAATTACTCCAAGTATACAAATGAGGCATTTGGAGGTTGAATTTACCAAAAAGGGGATCATGAACACCAAGGGAGTTTCGAGCTAGGGTCCAAGCTCCAAACTCAAGGTTAGAAAATTGAGTAAAAGGTTTCGAAATGTGATCAGAAGACTATTAAACCATGTTAAAATCACCCCCCAAAACCTACTCAGCATTGGGAAGAGAAGAACACAACCAATCCCAAAGGTTGGTTCTCTCAGTAGCAGAATTAGGAGCATAAATTGAGCAAAACCCCACAAGCATGTCCTTAATGAGGGTGGTGGCCCAAACACAATGGACATTGGGATTAGAACTAGAAGCCACCAAATTTTTAGCCAACCATGGAGCTAGACCAAACACTACACCTCATCCACCATCAAAATTATTTGTATGCACAAAATGAGCCTCAGGCCAAATAGAGGCAATAGTCACATCAAGACGAACTGCACTAACTTTAACCTCCTAAAGCATATGAAGAACGCCACTTTGATTCATCTAAACAAATTTTTTGACATGATATTTGTGTGCAAGAATAGTCAATCCACGCATGTTCCAAGATTGGATTTTGCACTTCATTGGGAGGAGTTAGGGAGGGTTTCCTCATTTGATTGTAGCGCATTAAACTAATTCTCAAGTGATCTATTCTAAGTTTCCAACTCAGTCATGTGATCATGATTCATAGGAACTCATGTTTCATTATGAGAAATATTTCTTGCAAGGCTACTTGAATGGGGTGAGTGATTATAGCTTGTTGAAGTAATGTGCTTTAGAGGAGGAGTTTCCTTCAGCCTTTTAGAGGCTCTATTTTGGGATACCACAACATCTTTGTAGTATAACCCCTCAGAGGCAGGTGATGAGTGAATAGGAGAGGTGGGAGAAAGAGGTGACAAATAGAGATTGGGAACAAGCTAAGTATTACTTTGGAATAGCAAAGAGGGGTGTGGTGGGTGGTGGGGCAACACAGAGGGTTGAAGATTATCCATAGTTGGAGAATCATCTTGATGAAGGTTGTCTTCAGAAAGCTGAGGTATTTTAGGCTTATGGAAGGGGCATTCATAGATTATATGGCCTTCCCTATGGCAATAAAAATAGGCATTTGGTTTGTTTAATTAAGTGATGCATTGATCAAACTCAAAACCAGGTCCTACTAGTTTAATAATGTTGGGCAAAGGGAAATTTAAGTCCATTTCAATACATTCCTTGGGGTGTGAACATAGGCTATCCCATTCATTGGAGTGTTGTTTACACCACATGACTTTTCCAAGTTGTGCAACAATGTCTTGAAGGAAAGGTCGAAAAGTGATGTTAAGGAAAGGAAATTCCACCCACATGGGGTATTTCAAGGATTTAGAAATCCCTTTTGAGTGGAATTCAAGATCCTAGGATTGCATATAACAATTTTTTCCACATATAATCCAAGAACCGTATTGAAGGAAAACACGGGCATGTTCAGGGTCTAAGAAGGTGAAAGCAACATATACTTTGCCCAAACCCCAAAATGATTCTATCATCCAACCTTTGAGTTCCCAGTTGTTACAAGCTCGCTTAAAAAATTCTTGTTCTGATGGGATGCCTTTGAGGAAAAATAAAATGATAGCTTTTACTTTGCATTACATGAAATAACATCAATTATATCATTAAGGCGGGAAAAAGAAATCACTTTACCTTCCTAAGAGTCAGTGGCAGGAATGTTGGTCATTACAACATCTGATGTAGAGGCATCATAAGTTGTCTTGTCTTTGTGCACTAGTTGTGAATGGGGTTGTGAGCATCCTGAATGTATTTTTGGAGCCATGGCATCCACGTTGTCCATTCTAGGTGAAGAAATGAAAGAGGAGGTCACCACATTTTCATCTTTCATTTTTTCTATTTCAGACCCACCTTTTTCTCGTGCTTTTTTCTCTATGCTTCGAGGCTTAACTTTTATTAGGTAGGCTCTAGACGACAGGGAAAAGTATTGTACTTTTCAAAAAGAAGCTCCAATATAGTGCATTGAGTTGTAGGTGGATAGGGTTAGGGCACAGTCATCGTTTTCTAGCAAAGCTATCGGTTTCATCTCCACAAGGATAAAATTATGTTTTTAACTGGTTGAAAACCAATGTATTAATAACTAATTAACAAAATGCATTTAAAAAATCATTACAATAGTACTAATAATAAACTTAATATTTCCAATGATAAATAACACATTAAATAATTCCAAAGTAAAATAATTTTTTAAATAAAATATCTCCAAATTGATATCTATACTGATATATATTTTAAAATGTTATATTTAAAAAATAATTATTAACTCTAGTTTTTATTAGCCGATAGGCTATATATAGTGTGAGATTTGAGCTTGAAACAAGTCTCACTCCTGCAAACAACTATTAAATCGTTGGAAAACAAGTTTTAGCTGACATTTAATGGTAAATCAATTGTTGTTTAATGGTAAATTAGTGGTAAAAGCTTCCAAAATATTGGATGAAAGCCTCCAAAATCTCACTTATCATGTAAAATCTAGATAAATATTTATTTTCCAATTGGGTGGGAACACTCTATTTCTATTTGGAGTGTTTTTGCAAATTTTATGATAACTTTTCTTTTTATTTGCATTTCTTTATGTTTTAAATCTGCATGCAAATATTTCAAAATCACATAATTTATCTAATTTCTTTAAGGAAAAAGTCTAGATTTGATTAAATTTATTTCATTCCATTATTTAACATTTATTTTTAATTTTTTAACACTTATTATTATTAATTATTTGACTTATACTCTCTAACATTTTAGCATATATATAGTTTTCTATTGGTGTAATCCTTGAACCTCCTTTAGGTACAAGTGCTAGTTATTATTTTAATTAGAGTTATACATTAGATGTTTTTCCAATACTAAAACTAAACAAAACTATAATCTAGTACAATGTATTCGACATCTTCAGCCACATTCTTAAGGTTAGAGATTTCAATCCAACTTGTGAACCAATTAGTTTTATTGTAAGTAACAAAAAGAATCTAGTTTTTTTGTGGCCTCTCAATCCATAAAATGAGATGCATAGAACAAAATTTTCTACATGTTTTCCTATTGGAAATGTGTGTTGGCATTGATGTCAAAAGTGTGTTTTGAAGATTGTATAATACTCTAGAGATAGTTGTGTAGAGATATCTACTGATATAGTCAACAATGCAGCATATGGAAAAATTGTGATCAACTTGGTGTCTAAGAGTGATGTGGAGGTAGGTACACATGTTTTGATATGTTTAAAACATGTTTACATTGATACCATTCCAGTTTAATGTACCACACATGGAGATAAGTTTCAAAAGTTTTGCTAAGGTATTCACAGTGTATACTCTAAGAGAGAGTCATGGTGTTTTGGTTTGCATCCTTCCACAGAGCAAGATTTAGTCTTGCAGTTCAGAAGATAAGTTGGCCGAGATGTGAAGGTGTTATATCCAATAATTCAAGTCATTACACCTTCTACAATGAAAGTTAAAAGTGACAGAATTCTAGTTTGTGCTCTGACAGAGTAAAATGTTGATAAAGGCTTGATGGAATACTCTGCATTCTTTCAAAATGATAAATGTGGTTGTGTGGACTTGGGGATATGATCAAAGAAGTATAATGGTTCGTCCTTTCAAGTCTTGTATGTTTTGGTGTACAACAATACAATATCCTAAGTTTTTAAGTATTACAATCTATTCGGGATGCTTTGTTTTCATTAGCTCAATATGTTTGTCTTCTTGCACCAACACATAATGATCAGGTACTTTAGAAGAAGGTTGAAGAGATATTGTGCATAGAGTACATTGTCACATCTTAGTCTGCATAATATTTTTGGTTTCTCCCCGGTAATGTAAAATGAGCAAGAGAGAAAAGGTAAGAAATTTTAAACAAGAGATATATTGTTTCAAGTTTATATATATAATATTTCTCACTTAAACTAGTATATATATAAAGTTTCAATTTTTAATAATATGAATTGTTACTTATTTTTCATTTGGTAAAATCATATCTAATTTTAAAATTTTATTTCTTTTTTTGTTTGGTTAATTATTTGATTGATAAATAATAAGCAACATTTATATCTCTTTATAGGAGTTTGATTTTTGTCCAAATATAATCATATTTAATTTTAAAATTTTAAAATTAACATTTGAAGAATTATAGATTAGTTTTAAATTTTGATAAATAGTCAATTGTAAAGTAAAATTAAAAAATAACAAAACTAAATTCAAAAAAGTGAAAAATAACTAGTATAGATATTTAAATACATTATATAAAAGATTTTCAAAAATATAATATATGGTTATTTTATTTATTAAGAGTTATTCTATTTAGTTTAGAATTATTCTATTTTATATTTATTTTTGACTTTATTTTTATCTAAAACAAAATTATTTATTTAATAATTATTTTATTTAAATTATTATTTTTATCTATATAAGAAATTTTATTTTACATGTTTAAAATTATTTTATTTTATTTTATTTAAAAATTTATTTTATAATTTTATATATTTTGAAATATATATATAATTGTATGATAATATTTTTCACTTCACTTAAAACCCTTACTTAATCATTTTTTAAATACAATTAGTTTATTTATTTCACATTATCAAAACAATCAAATACATTTTTATTTAATTATAAATTTTGAAACATAATTAACATTTAAACTTGACATTTTTATTGGTTCTTAAATTAACTATTATCATAACTTATCACAAAAAGGCAAGCTCCCAAACGCCTTACAATTTATTTTTACGTAGTTTTTCTGGATTAAAATAATATTGGATATAAGAAATACCAACAATAGTATTATTCAAATGCTTATTTCAGCACCTTTTTCATTTCCTTCTGGTTGCAATCAAAGGTCAATTTAATAAACGTGGACCATAATACCTATTCATTAGGTTATCCCAAAAAGTAGGATAGGAAACAAATTGGTAAATTTTTAGTTTTCAATGTTTATAAAGACTTATTCAACATAATATTATAATTAATTTTTTTACTTTTCAAAATGTTGAATTTGGTACTATTTCAGATAATATCTTAAATTTATTTTTTATTATATTATTAAAAAAAATAATTATAATCATGAAATTTCAAAAAATTAGTGATAGTTGAATGGTTGATAGACATATCTATATTTTTATGACTCTTGCAATCAGATGTTACATCAAATAATTACTGAATTTAAAAAAATATATATATTAACAGCTGTATAACACTAAAGAGAGTTAATGAATGATTGATAAAGGCAGATATTTATGACTCTAACTATAAAGCATTACATCAAATACTTGCTAAAAGTTCAAATTAACAACACGTGAATACATACATTTATGTCTTTTTAATAGTTTGTACAACACATTTAATAAATATATTTATATTTCTCTATCTAAAGATTATTTGATACAATATTTAAAAATATATATATATTTATACTTATCAACCATTTAAAATTTGCTTTTTTACTCTAAACGTCTACATTTTTATGACTCCAGTACGTCTATCATTTATAATTATATCGGTATAGTGAAAGTCGTCTACATACTTACGAGTCTGTAAATCGGTATAGGCTGAATTTATAATTTTTCAGTATAGTAGATTGGGAGCGTCTACATAGCTATGAAAGTCATATGATTTTAAATCAACTGTCACAGAAAAGAAGAAAAATCATTGCCTATCATGGGCGATCATCAAATCTTAAGCCTGACGATCCAAACCAGAGACGGTATTTGGCAAGAAAATAAACTATACTGCTCACTGCCTCCTCTTTCTTCCTACAAATCTCCCATAAAGCTTTAGCATATACTGTGCTTTTAACTACCTTCAATACAGCTACTGTACTCTTTTCCTGTTAAGAATCTGGGACGAATTGCAGCTGTTAAACAGCTTTCATGGGGTGCAAATCCACTATTCAAATCTTAATCTATTTCCATTTTCAAACCTTTGAGTTTAAAGGGCTTACCCATTGCTACTAATTGATCCAAATATCATCCCCCATCCAAATTTAAAATCACTCATTATCCAAGTTATTCCAAACTCCATAAACCATCCCCCAAAAAAGAAAATCTAAATATTTGAAAGCCTTAGGTTATCCTTGAAAATTAAGTCACCTCATTCCAAATTATGCATTCTTCATAAACTAAAATCCTACCATCCTAAAAAGCAATATTTGGACAATTTAAAACTCACCTTTGGGTATCCTTTTGATCAAAATCGTCCAATCCATCATTTACAACCCTTAATCATTATAGGGCCTAAAATTCAATCCTTGGGACCCTTAACTATCCTAGGGCCCATAATCCAATCCTTGGAACTATACAACTAACTACAGATTCTAAAATCTTGATTGAATCCAAAGATTTCGAGGATCCAAAAGTGTGCCACCTCCATAGTCCAAAGTTAGCAAATCAATCATTTCATCCAAATAGTTCCTCCAACCATATGTTCCCATTTTTGGGAATTATCCTATCCATTCAAATCATCTATTCAAGACATCCCAAAGTCATCTATAAGATTACCTATGACTATCATCCATTTTTAGTTCATAATCATCCATTCTAACCATTACTTTAGAATTTTGAATCTAGAGGGCTTCTCCTTTACCGCTCATTTGGTTCAAATCCAACTCATAAACCATCAACTCCCATCCTTTGCCACATCAAATCCTAAAACCAAGACTAATGGATCCCATCATGAGGCAAACCACTAGACCTAGAATAACTAAATAAAATCTCTTTCATAACCAATTCCTCATAAAATGGTTCCCCTTCTTAGGAGATTTTTCCCAACTCCACCATAATGATAGTGATACTAATGAGGATGTACTCCAAATCAACCCAAGTACACTATCAATCCCAAAAAAATCCTCAATTATAAGAAATGACATGATTTTATAGAGATATTTATTGAAATAAATAAAGATGCAACCCTTAGGCAAGTCATTAAATCAAGGGCTAAGTTTCCACCTAAGTATGGTTTCTCCAAACTTCACAAAAAAGTTTATCTTGAAACTCTTTTCATGTCTATTCCCATGAATAAAATCCTCCCACTACCCATCATGACCCTACCAACCTTCATATAGATCACAACACTACATTCCAAACCAAATAGTCATAATTTATCATTAGAAGTGAACTCTATCAAGAATCAATCCCACCTACAACACATCCTTTTTAAATGATTCCTAAAATCCATCATTTGCAAGTCAAACTAAATCTACCATAGATGGACATTCTAAGGCTAAACAATGTTCTTCCCAAGAAAAGTACATCTCTATTCCAATCAACCAACAAACTTTTGACATTTCCACTTTCAACATGGCTATCCCCAATCAAGCTCAACTCCCTAAAATAACCTAACCATCTTGGGAAAAATATATCAAAATCAATGCTTCACACCCCCTCCCAAAAACTAATACACCTAACATCACTCACATCAATAAAGCTTCCAACCTCCTTGATGGCCACCTAGCTCATCTTTTGATCAATAATGGAAATCCATGAAAGATAAATTCAAAGGGATCCAATATGGGACCCATAAAAAATCACATACCTTTAAAGAATTATGTCCCTATCCTTTTGACCGATCCATCTCGCAAATCCCATTCCCTACGTATTTTGAAATTTTAAAGTATCACAAATATAAGAGGAAGCATGACCCTAGAGAACATCTCAAAGAATTTTTCATAGATATTCAAGAAGTCACAAAGATGTACATACACACTTTTCTTGTCCCCCATAGCCTAAGTGTGTAAGAACTCAAGTGTTTCTTGCACTAACCTAAGGAATCCATCATATCCTTTGGAGACCTAGTCAAAAAATTCATGAAACACTTCTCCTACAACAAAAAACATGAGTTAACCATGATGGACCTTTGCAAAACTAACAAAATTTAGTGGAGACTAGAGAACTTTTCATCATTCCTCTAATGATGGAGAGCATTGGCTAGTAGATTCCTTTGGAAAATTTTGGAAAAGTAACTTGTATGTACACCTTTGTTATTAATTTCAACCTAGAGTTAGCATTCCATTTGCAAGTAAAATGTCTCACTTCTTTTGTTGATCTCATTGAAAGGGGCATTCAAATTGAAAAGGCTCTCATTACTAAAGGGGTAACTAAAATTTATTGATAAAAACAAACTGAAAAACCAATTTTTTAATGATAAACCCAAATTCTTTAGCAAGAGCAAGAATATAGTCAAAAAAGGTCACAAACTGAAAACACATCAAAACCCTCCAACAACTTCAATTTGCTACCATTCCATCCACACCCACCAACCATGAGAAAAGAGAAGACAATTCACACCACTAGGTGAACCTATTGAGGTAGTCTTGCATTAACTGGTCAAGGGCAATATGGTCACCTAACCCCTTATGAGACCCTTTGATGAAAATCATCCTAAGGCCTCCTAGTATAAGGAGGATAATATTTTGATTGCCACTTAATCAAAAGTCATGCAATAGACAAGTGCCTAAAATTAAAAAACTATATCCATGACCTTATAGATAGGGGTAAATTGAAGCCAAAGGACCATCTATATCCTCACCTAATCAATACATTGGGATCTATCAAAACTCATTCCTTAAACACAATTAGCAACACACCTCTAGCAAGTAAAATCAAGGACATTATTCCCACACACACAAAATCTATTTCCAAAAGATGCCTCAAAATTATGATTATGAACATTGTTGGACACATTGATCAATGTAACAAATGAGTTCAAACCATTAAAATTAAATCACCCAATTACGCTGCAACTACCTAACGTGGAAAATTTATCACTTAAGGCCCTCTAACCAATCCTAATCCTAGGAAAGATACAACATTATTGATTGGATTAACTAGACACAACCAAATTTTAATCCTTGAACTTCTTCAAACATCCCCTGCTCACGAGAATATCGTAAATATAATATTGAAGAATGTCATGCTAAATAACATCAATCCTTCACACTTTCAAGTCCTAGTTAGCCATCTCTCCATTGATCACTACCTCACTTCCACTCAAAATGATCTCCCTTCCATTGATCTATAAAAAGCTACCCACTCCATATCAAATCCATCATATCCAAACACATAATAAAGCTTGTTCTCATAAACAATGAGTCTAGCCTAAATATTTGTACATTTTGGTTGGTTTAGGATTTGGGCTATTTAGTTAAAGCTTTGGGTCCTGAAACTATCACCATCAAGGCCTATAATAATGTTGAAAGAGAATTTACTAATAGGAATGTTCACCTTACCATTGAGGTAGGACACTCATTACAACATACCCTACATCATGTACTCAATTTAAATATTCCCTATAATGTCTTCCTTGGTCGATCATGACTCCATACCATGCAAGTTATTCGATCCACTTCGCATCAATGCCTCAAATTTCTATATAATGGTGTGGAAGTTACCATTCCTGGTGACCTTCATCCCTTTTGGTATTGTAAGCTATTGGAGAGATAATATGAGGACTTCCACCATTGTCAAAGTTTTGAGGTTGTTCCCAAAATTTCCTCCACAAAATATAATTCATACATTGATCCTCACAATCTACCTTCCACTTCCTCTGCTCTACCTCTAGAATATAAATCCAAATTAAAAATCCTTGATAAAGGATATGGAAAGTATCAAATTCATGATTCCCTCCATATCACCAAATTACCCCTATCCTATCAATCCTTTGGTTGACATAGGCATAAAGTCCAATATCCCTTATGTTGCAATGTGGGCTCACTACCTTTATCCATGGTGACTATTGATGGTTTTTTTAGCACTACAACAACTCAGACAGAATACAAGTATCCTATCTCTCTTGAAAGGTTAATTTCTATCAACAAGCATCAAGAAACAACCCCAAGGTCTCTAATGTTAGGTCTTGAAAATGCAACAAACAACTCGGTGAAAATGTGATTTGCTGGTAATCATGAGGGGTCTTACAAATCAAATGTTGGAAGCTTTGAATTCATCAAATGTAGCAATGTGGTGATGCCTTATAAATCCTAAAACTAACCCATATTTCAAAGATCAAAATGATAAGGTTTTAGAGGGATATCCTAAACTAAACCCTAAGATCACTCATGGAAATAACAAAACATTTGAGATGGACCAGTCTTCCAAAACTAATCCTTGCTTAACCAAGACTAATTCTGCAGTATCACAAGAACAGTGCAATCTCCAAAGGAATTAAATATTTTCATATTGTAAACATTCAAACATCCATCCCAAAGCATGAAATGCGTAAACATTCATAATTGAAATTGAGTGCAACAAGAGTAGGCCCAGGCTAACTTTACATAGCAATACACAATCAACAAATTGCTAAAAGTATGGACCAAGGATTGCTCAACACCTTAAACACTTTATCATAAGCATGAATGAACTACAACTAGCTCTAAGATTAGTCATGAAATCACTTACTCAAAATAACTTATAACATATTTGAAACACAAGAACCATGCATACATGATATAACACAAGGAAGAGCACCAAAAGACAATGTCTTCAATTGTATTCACTTCACCAATAATTTGCAACAATTTGAGTATCTCATTTCTAGTAGCAACAAAAACAACCATACAAATGAGGGAGGAGCCTCAATATATAGAGAAGAACTTGACATGTTGGCCTAGGAGAGAATTAAATTAGTTTTTACATTAGGTCAGCCTTGGCATTTTTTTACTACCTGATTTAAATTTATAATAAAATAATACAAATTCGGCCTCAAAAGAATTTTATAATTAAATAAAAGGTCCTAGGCACAAAAATCAATGCACATGTGACATGTAACTCCAACACTTTTGACGTGGTATGTACATTGCTCGAGGAAATAAAGTTGAGGCGGCTTCCTTATCCTTCTCGCCACTTCTAGAAAGTTCTTTGACCTTTGAAAGCACACCATCTAGGTCAGCCTGATCTGGAGATGGGATGAACTTTATTCTTAGCTTTATAGACTTTATTTCTTCTCCATATTTATCCAAAGTATTTTTCCAATCTACCTGTAGCCCTTGATACTTATCCAAATTGGAAATATAAACAACTGCATCTTCAATTTGATCAATTGTTATAGGTCCATCTTCAATGAGAGAATAGACTTCATTCCACCATTTTTGCAGTTGATCCACCTTTAAGTTCTTCTTTCCAAACTTCTTTCTTCCTATAACAATTTCTAAAAATGCAATGCAACTATTAGTTATTTCCTTGACTTTTCCTTGGATCTTTGATGTTTTCTTAAGTGCCTTCATCATTAAATCCCTCTTGAAACCGAATGTTTCTATCCATTCAATTGGCTTGTTTACACTTTCAGTGGTAAGGACATTCTCCTTGATCAACACTTCTAGAATTTCAACCACTTTCTTCAACTCAGCAATGGTTGTATCATTTGTTGCTTGGAATTTTTTTGTGAGTTGAGCTATATCCTCAAGGAAGGGTGAGGCCTTCTCATATGTATTCAATACCTTTTCAATCATTGCATCTCCCCTTTGGCATACAGTGCCAATCCATTGTTGAGTAACTTGCAAAGAGGTTCTCATCCTCTCAATTTCACTTATAGCATCCTTAGATAACAAACCCTCTGAGAATGAGGTACTTTCATCAGCTTGTGTTTGCAAAGGTTTAATTAAATGTTGGATATATCTTTGCAATTCCCTCATTTTCTATTGAATCTTTTCCTTAGCTTGTGTCTCATTGTCCAATATCTTCACAATTGTCTACACTAATTCTTGGAGATCTTCATTTTCTCATTCTTTTGTAGATGGGCCCAGGTTGATGGTTTCAACCTTGTAATCAGATGTGTTGACCTTATCTTTATACTTATCATTTGCAAGTGTGGAAACATGGAGAACTCTATTGTTCAATTCATCTCTTGTCATTCTAGAAACCACACTTACCTTCTTTCTCTCTTTTGATTTTCGTAGGTTTGCCGAAAAAATTCATCAGTCATGAATCTCTTCTTCTATAATGATTGGAGTGGGCTTCAATCACTCCTTCAACCAATCAGGGGTAGTTGGTTTCTCTATGTTTGTATCATCCTAAGAAACCTTTTGTTGTTCTTGACCCTTAGACTGATTATCCTCGATATTCTCCGCATCTAAAATCAACATTTTCTTGCTCATGATCTCCTCGGTCATCAACATCAGATACATGTAATTCCTCCTTCTCAAGATACTGTGAAGGAATATCATATGTTTTCTCTGGCTCCTTCTCTTCTTCTATATCATTTTGCAATTCTAAATCCTTTTTCTCTAACTCCACTCCAAGGTTACCAAGATCTCCATCCTTAGGAGTTGGCATATCTTCTTCTTCATCTTTTTCTTCTTGTCCAGACTCATTTGGAACATTACCCTCATTTATTACAACCTATACCTCTTCTTTTTCAGTTTCAATTTGCAAATTTTGTGAAGGAGACAAAGGAGGACTATTATTTCATGTAACTTCTCTCTTGGCATTATCAATCTCTTTATTGAATGGTTCTTCAACATTCTTCTTAGGCTCATTCACTGCATTTTCTATATTCTCTACACCAAGAGGAGAAACCTTTTGCTTTGGAGAGTTCTTCCATGTATACACTTGGGTTCTTTCTCCATAAATCTCCACTTTAATCACCTTAGTTTAATTTTCATCTTCTTCATTGGCCTTAGTTTTCTTGGATCTAGAAAAAATTTCTCCCTCTATAATAATTCTTCTTTTCTTGGAGGGTTGAGCCTCTGCACTTCCTTCTTCAGTAATCTCTTTTGTGGGCTTTCTTCTCTTAGACATTGGTTATCTCTTAGGCTCCTTGTCTTTGGTTTGGATTTTGGTTCTCCTTTTGATTACAAGAGGCACCTCTCCTGCATTCTCCTCCTCATGAGGAACTGCAGTGTCATCTTGTGTATTCTTAGTTTCTACTTTGAATGAGAGTCTAAGTCCCCCAATAAATCAAATGTGAACTTGGTACTTGTAGCATCCAACTCCAATACCTTATGCTTGACCCACTACTTGGAATACTTCAACATAGGAGCAGTAATCTAGTCCAAATCAACAACTTCATCTTCTGACCAATTCATGGCTAGAAGTGGCTTATCCTAAAATTGTGTGTAAACATGATACTAAATGAGATCCTCTTAATCATCCACTTGGTCTGGCAGATGTGTCACTCTATGAAGTCTAATCATTTTCAAGGAAAGCCTTGAACATCTTCTCCTTATAGCTTCAAATTCATCTTTTCAGTTTTCCCAATAATCTTCAATGTGATTCTTATGTCTGTATTCCCTATTTGCCATTTTTTATGCAACTCCATAGGGATCAAAGCTACGTATGTCAGAGTGAGAGTACAAATGCAAGTGATCCATCTCAATTTCTAAATGATGTGCACTTTGTATGGAATGGAATGCTTCTAGGCTACCGATTCTCAAGGGGAAGTAAACTCCAACCCCTATTTTATGCATGTCCTTTAGAATGGCATCAAATGTAGCTAACTACCTAGTCAACTCCAATAGTATGAGCTTATCGGTAGCGTATCTGGGAAGCCTGCATGGAAATTTTAGAGATCTGTGTACTTTGATGTAAGTGAAATTTGTAAATTGAATGAACCAATACCCATATTTCTCGATTAGGTCCATTGCCTCTGCTAAAATTCTTAGATGGAGAGTATCTTGTAGAGTTCGGGTTATGTACATGGTGAAGGAATCATTTACCCTTCTAAAATTGGAGGTGTTGAAATGTGGTTGAGGGTAAATATCATACACTCTATCTTGGCCTATTGTCCCTTTGCAACTCAAACCCTTATACTTGAAAGCCCTGGACAACATATACACAACATATGATGTCATGGTGAATGTCTTAGTCTCTTGTACACCCCTCAGCTGCAAATCCAAATTGTCACTGATAATTCCTTCCCAATGATAGTGAATTCCTTTCTTTCTCTGGAAGATGACACAAAACATCCAACTCTCAAAGATAAAAGAATTTTCCAATCCCATCACTCTGCTAAGGAGAGTGATCATGTCATTATATTCCAACTTAAAGTCACTTCTATGCAATTGTTTGGGAAGCTTAGAATAGTGTTACTTTGGTTTCTCCATCCAAGTAGTATTCATTATCTCCAAAGCCTTAGTTGGATTAGCATCATAGAACTGTTGTGCTATCTTCAAGTTTAACTTCACCAACTTTTGATGTGACCTAATGTTGAAGGCCTCAGCTATAGATTCTTTAGTCAAATTAGCCATCACTCTCCCTTGAGGTCCAACAACCACCCTCCTATCTGAGTCATAGTGTTTTGCACACTCCATGATTAGTTCTAGACACTGCAGTAAAGGTAGGAATCCAATAGCTTGTGCCAACCCTTTATGTACCAATATCTATGCCAAAGAGTGGGTGCATTGCAATGCATTCTTTTCTTGAAGTCTTCATAATCCACATGATCCATATTAGTATCACCAACCTTGGCCCATGTTGAAATGATCTTTGTTTTTGGCTTTGTACCCTTGAAATCATACTTCATTCTTTCAGCTCTAGTAAGTTCCTCCTTAACTAGCTTAGTGGATTTCGCCTTAGAACCTTTTCCTTTGCTAGATTTTTCCTACATCTCATTAAAGAAAATACATAATTAACATAATGCCAAGCATAATTAAACATTACAATATTAATGTATCATTAAGTTCATCATTAAAGCACGTATGCAATATATAATTAACTTCAAATCATTATTAAATCCATTAAAGCAAGTTGCAAACCTTCAAAATCAAGCATCAACACAACCTCGGGTTTTTACCTACTTCATGGATTTTGATTTTGAATGAACTTTAAGGAATTCGACCCTTCATGGATTCCGTGAAGGAACTAACCATCAAGTATTTCATGCAAAGGCGAATTACGTGAACAAAAGAACTCACTAAAACTTAAGTCATAAAATATTCATAAAACTTACCTCAAGCCTTTTCTCAAGATCAAACTCAAACATTCGTCAGGAATTTTGTGGACTCGGGGATTTTGGGCCTAGACGGACTCGAGAAATACAAGGCATCACAGATTCCCCAAATGGATAGAGGTTCGAGTATTCCAAGCTCGTGTGAATTCCACGAAAGGATGAGAGCTCAGGTTTTTTCGGGCATAGGTGGATTGAGTGAAGGTTTAAACTTTCAATGTTTCCACAATGCTAAGAATTCTACGAACATATCTTGGACTTTTAACTCATGAACTCAACTGAATTGTACTCACAAGCCAAGACTCAACTTGAATTTTAATAATGATACCTTCATTGTAAACCAAATTCAAATTGGAGCTCAATTGAATGCATGGGAAAAATCAATTAATTGAACTCAAATGCACACCCTAATTCAAGACATACAAATACAAATGCACCATCGAAGGTCAAAATCCAAAATCTCAACTCACTGCAATACATACATCAATACCCTAATTTCATGCTCGAAGATGAAGATATGTGGAACCCTAGCTCTCAACACATAAAACCCTAGTTTTTTGACTTTGAATGCAAACTAAACAACAAATGAAAAAAATTCAAAGCCAGAATTGACAATGCAATGATAACTTATTAAGTTAAAATGAAACCCTCATGAAATCAAAATCAAGCGAACAAGCCCAAAATAAAAAATCATGTGGACCATTTCAGTGCACATTGTGACTCTGAACATTCACCATTGATATTTCAACACAATACATGGACTTCATATTGCACTCCATTTCAAAAAAAAGTTTAAAACCCTACTTTTAGAACCAGGAGACTGACAATGGAAATCAACTGCACACCTAGAAACCCTGGAATTCCCTAGCGCCAATATCCAAATTCACTCCTTTCAAATTCCACAATGCTCCAATGTTCTCCACTATGCACTCCTTAAAATGAGTAACAAATGAAAGCTAGGTGCATATAAATCACATCCAAAATTATTATTAATGACAAAAGTACCTCAACTGTATGAACCATAAATGCACTGACAAGACCTTTTTGAAGCTTGGAAAAATGACCCCGTGACAGATTTGGGGAATTCAGAGACATCCAGATTTAGTGAAACAACGCAAGCTCAAGGAATTTTTCCAACGGTGGATTTAGTGAATGATGTGAGTCTCGTGGAATCTGGATCAACATGAATTTAGCAAACACTTCAACCTTTGGGGAATCTGGGACTAGGACGATTTAGCGAATGCTTGATCTTTCAAGCAATCTGGGTCACCACAGATTGAGCGAATCACCATGCCTTTGGGGAATTCAAATCACCACATATTTCTCAAAAAATTTCCCATACTTGCCCAATTTGATACTTAAGTGAAATAATGAGGAAACCAGTATCTCGAAGAATCAATCAAGATCAAAATGTTGCAAAGAAAAAACACCCAAAGTGCAGATAAAACATTAAGGCTCATCAAGTGAAGTGAATCAAAATTTTGAGGAACCTATCCCTTAAGGGGAAAAGGAGAAACCTAAGCAGAAACAAGAAAGAAAAAGCAAAAAGAGGGCCCCTACCTCTAGTGGGGCATGTGTGCAAAAATTGCACAATAGTTACTACCTTGTAGATGAAAACATAGAAGGATTTGATCCCACATGGATCTATAAAGACAAAAATCATGTTAATTTCTTCAAAAAACACAAGTATCATATTTAATTATGAATGTGCCACAACATGAGTTATAAAGGAAAAGATATTAGCCTCCACAAGCAAGGCCTCCTTGATCCCATAGATCTACTAGAAAATGATGATAATACCAGTCTAGGATATTGTCCCTAACATGAGTACTATGATGCCCTTGTAGACTTTCCCAATACTATTGGGCACACCTCTTCTAAAACCTTGACAATAGTTCAAAGAAAATGTTATATGTAGTCCTCTTGAGGAGCTTACCACCACAAGCTTATTCCATGATCATGTTATCCTTGTTATCCATTTTGACCTACAATATCCCAAACTCATCCACTGGTACAGCCATGAGACTATCATATTATACATATTCTAGAATATAATGAATTTATCCTAGAGTTTATGTAATCTTGTGATCATCTATCTGATGGAAATCATACAAAGGGCTTTGAGATCCTATTGAACTAGTTAACATATTTTGGGGAACAATAAGAATTGCTTGGTCCTAAGGAACCATTTGAATAAAAATAGATAGTAACAAACCCCTTGATGTTGAGCCCCATCTTCCCTTAGCACCCATTCCTATTTCATATGGTCACCCCTCCTTATCATAAAATCTAAAGATATCAATATGGGTACAGAAGAAGACCCCAAGATCACACAAATAGTAAATTTCCTAGAACTTGATATGAACAAAGAAATATCGAAAGTGCTCCTTGAATTTTTGGATGTCTTTGCATGGTCCTACATTGAAATTATAGGCTTGGACCCACCCTTGGTTGTTGATCACCTTGAGGTAAGGCCCAATACTAAACCACTTTTTCAAAAGTTAAAAAATTGCACCATAAGTTGTCCCTCCTAGTCAAAGAAGAAATTTAGAATATGTTAGACATAAAATTAATTTGACCAATTGATTATACTAAGTGAGTCTCTATCATATTTCCAATGAGCAAAAAGATAATTTGACATTTTAGTAAATACCCAACTTTGACATGATATGTCATATCCCTAACCCTATAGTGTGTATTGGGTTATGAGTAGTCATTTTATAGCTATTTTAACTCTTAACTAAGTTATATAATCATTATGATAAAAATATATTTGTAGTTAAGTTTTCCTAGGGGTTTTAATTAAGTATCTAAGTCATCTTGGGTGGTAGCCAATGCATAATTACGTATATATAGAAGCTAGCAGGTAGTTATTATCATCATGTTGAGTATTGTGTTCTTATTGAATACTATTGGACCTGTATCCCCCCCCCAAAGAGGATTAAAAGTTTTCTCCCTCAAAGTGGCATGTTATTATCAAGTATTTGCAACATATTTCCTATTGTATTCTTCTATTATGTAATTTTGGTTTCCTTACAAGTGGTATTAGAGAATGATCTTGGCACTATGAAGGCAAGAGATTTTTTAATTTTGAAGGTCATATTGGGAAGCATGTATCTCTCTTTCTTTTTAAAGGGGTAAACACTTTTGATTCAAAGCTATGAACTAGTGAGGGCACAAATAGGGGACCTCACCCCAATATAACAATTCAAAAATAACACCCCAATGGGGCTTGAACCTTAATAGGTAGGTGTGAGATGGTATGTCTTATTTATGGATTGTTTGGTATAATTAGATGCAAATTGCACCTGGGGACCAGCATAAGGCTACCTTCATCATGCCCTGGAGAACTTTCTATTTGTAGTGTAGAAAAAAAATCCCTTTTTCACACTTAATTTGGAATTAATTGATACAAAATTAACTTAATAGTGCCTAGGTTTAATGTTGTAATGTGTTTCACACATTCACATTATTCTAGGGACCTTCTTCATAAAATGTACCTAAAATTTACCTTATTTCAATTTTTGTACAATGTTGTAACACACTTTCACACTTTTCTAGGGTTTCTTTAATTAATTGTGGTTTATTAAAGTTAATTAGCCCCTTTAATTCAAATTTAACCCTTATTTGTGGCACCTTTTAAGGATCTATCCCGACACCCAGTATTCAAATTGCAAAACATGAAATTTGACAAAATCAAGGTCCTAGAAAATGGACATAGGACCCCACTTTCTGTGCATATTTTGCATGGGTTTTTGATGTTCTTTCACCCTCCCAAAGCAAGGTCCTAGAAACTTGAGCTAGGGCCCATTCGCCCTAGGTGGAGAATGGGCCATCCTCAAGTAGGAAACCCCTTTCTAAATTTTATTTTGGTGGAATTTTAATAATTTTCATTTACAAATTTGGTTTCGACTTTAGTTATTTGAATTCTTGGGGTTAACCTCTAGATTTAGTATAAATAGGGGGTTAATTCACATTTTTTCTCCTAGAAATTCATACTGAGTGACCTAGCAACTTTGAGAAAGCATTATAGATTCCTTCAAGAGCCTTTCAAAGGAATTATAAGGTAGATTATCAAGATTTTATTGCAGCAATTCAAGATCATTCTATCATGTCTAAGGCCTAGTGCATCCAAGCATGTTGTTGGGCTAAGATAGTTGATGTAGCATTGAAGATACATCTTGTAAGAATTGTTTCACATCTATTTGAGATAAAGATCTACATTCTTCATGGCCACTTCATGTTAGTTTGTAGGTTTATACTCCAAGACAACTTCCAAGGTATCAACACTTCATTATTTCATGTTCATGCTTCAATTTCATTATTTCATCATTTGGTTTAATTACCTAAAAGGGTTTTGACCAAGGAAAAACCCTATTCACAAACAATCGACAAGTTTTTATTCCCTTGAGTGTGTGTTTGCAAATTTACAGGTTGAAGATCAAGTGGAGAAAATATTTGAAGCAAAATTCTAGTGATATATATTAGTGAGTCATGGTTTTCATTTTCCATGATATGTTGTATGACATTGTCAAAGACTATATGGATGAAATCATGGGAAATTCCATAAAATAGAAAATGTCACCTAGCTACAATATACTACATCTTCCAAAGACTCTAAGAGTACAAGTTCTAGTAAAATCCAAAGAACTATGTATTACATCAAGGAAGCTTCTATGATTCATTATCTATAGATGTGGAATTAAGGTAGATTTTGATAAGGTCAAAGCTATAACAAAAATTCACCCCCAAAACATATTACCTAGTTGAACAAGCTACAAGGAAAACTCCAAGCCATTTGATGATCCATTGCTCAGCTAACAAATAAATGCCAATATTTATCACATATTCTTAAGAAGTTCATATTATCTTTGAATGGTAAAATTCATACTAGTTTACATTTGATTAGATTAAGAAATATATTTCCAATCCAACAATCCTAGTAGAACCTAATATTGACTAAGCTCTATTGTTATACATTTTGGTTACATATCATGCCTTAGGGCCCCTACCAGTACAACATGATGATCAAGGGACAAGAGAATTTCATTTATTACCTTGGAAGAACACCAATGGGATGTGATGTAAATTACTCTTCCATGGAGAAATATTTCCTCACAACAGTCTTTACCTCACAAAAAATGCAACATTAGATGCTTAACACCACTACCCATCTCATTTCCAAATTTAACCCTCTCAAATATTTGTTTTCCATTTGTATCTCTCATAGGAAAAATGGAAAATTGGGTCATGCTCCTTAGTGAATTTGATATTGGGTATGTGAATTAGAAGGAGAAAAAAGGGAAAGTCATTGTAGATTAGTTGGAAAAGGACCCATTCAAGATCATCAACCTTTGATAATGGAATTTCCTAACAAAATCATCATTCACACTAAAGATCACAAACTGTAGAAACTATAATTTGATGGATCCTTTGTCTCGCATGGTTCTAGTGTAGGCATCATAATCATCACCCCTCAAGGTGACCTCATTTCCAAGGAATTTAAAATTAAGTTCCCTTGCACTTAAATAACATAACAAAATATGAATCACTAGTATCTAGTCTTAAATTGATAGTACAATGGAATATCCAACATTTATAGGTTTTTGGTGATTCATAGTTAGTTATTAAATAGGGTAGTGATGATTTTTCATCAAGGATGACAAATGTGTGCCCTACAAATGCATGATGGATATTTTGAAGTAGTATTTTCTAGATATATCCTTTGGGAGTCCCCAAATGTTATTAAATAACTTTCACAATAGAACAATATTGTATGAAATATGCTTCCAATACTTGATATAAATTAAGAATAACAAGCCACTTTGAGGGGGCCAACCTCCAAATATCTCTAGTTAGAACACAATTCACAATTTGATGATGAAATAAGCCTCACTACCTCCTATGTATACCTTATATATGTCTAGGATAACACCCAAGCCAACTTAGATAACCCTATATAAGTCTTATTTCAACCTAATTAACTAAATAACAATATAACAATGATAATATGAATTAATTAAGAGTTAATATAGCCACAAATTGACTATTCATAACCCTATGTACACTAATATTAAGGGTGTAGCATTCCCCCCTCTTCAAAGAAGCATTTTCCTCAATGATAATCAAGTGTGGATGCTTTTGAATGAACTCCTCATCCTCCCATGTGACATATTCAACTAGTAAATTCTTCCATTGAATGAGATACTAAATGAGTGAACATAGAGTCCTTAGCTTCTTTGTGTGTGTTTGATGAATGAAATTTGGTTCCAATATGATTCTTCCTTCTTCGTCGAGCTCTAGTAATATTGTTTGAGTAGGGACATGATGCCCAATTACCTTCTTCAAACAAAAAAAATGAAAAATTGGATAGATCTTTGTTGTTGGTGGAAATTCTAGCTTGTAGGTGACACTACCTATCTTTTGCATGATTTGGTATGGGCCATAATACTTTGGAGAAAACTTGTTCACTTTTTGTTTCTTTAGTGACATTTTCTTATAAGGTTGCAATCTCAGGAAGACCCAATCCCAAAATTCAAAACTTCTTTCACTACATTGTTGGTTCACTTGTTATGTCATTCAATTTTGTGTCTTGGCTAGATTCTCCTTGAGACCTGAGAGTACCTATTGTTGATGAAGAAATTATTCTTCCACTGCTTGAACTCTTAGTGACACCTTCAATGACAATGTGATGGAAGGATGTTATCCATATATTTCCATAAATGGAGACACTTTTGATGAACTATGAAAGGAATTGTTAGACCACCATTCTACTAGTGGTATCCAATCTACCAATTGAGATTGTTTACCTAAAGTGATACAATGCAGATATCCTCCCAAACACTTATTAAAAACCTCTATTTTTTCATCAAATTGAGGATGGTATGAAGAAATATGAGCCAATTGAGTACCCAAGAATGAGAATAAATTTATCCAAAAGTGACTAGTAAAAATAGGAACATTGTCACTAACAATAACTAGTTTGGTCCCTTTGTCATCTTTAATTTTGGATACAAGCTTTCCAAACTAGAAGACCATGGTCTAGGTGACCCTATGAACATCATGCATCTCAAACTCTCAATCATAATTGTAGATACGTAAAATATACCAATTGACATTGTGCATCTGATCCTGATTATTAACCTCGTTTCTTCCTGAATCATCCCTCGGCCTAACCATTTAATGAATCTGATGCTGAATCATGGTAACAAAGGCAATAAAAATGATAAAGGGAAATGCAATGTAAATCATGTGTATGAAACATTCATTTCCTCCCTAAATAAAGATTGCATGGTCATCACCATCAAGGGTGTCCATGCCAAACATTGTGGAGTCACCACAAGAGGTAGCAAAGTCACTATCGCAAGATCATCCCAACCAAATAGAGTCTCAGCATCCAGATCCGTCCCTAATGGCTATAATTTCTTAGACCAACTCAAGAGAATACCAACACACATCTCCATCATGGAGGTGTTAAAAATATCATCAGCTCATAAGAAGATCCTTGAGGAAGCGTTAGCCTCATCCACTGTCCTCGCAGACCTCGATGCGGAGCACTTCCAAGCTATGGTTGGAAATATCATAATGCCTAATCTTCTTACATTCTCTGACTAGGATTTCCCCGCTCAACCATCTCACAACTATGCATTTCACTTGGAAGCCATAGTACACAAGAGCAAAATAAAAAGGGTCTTGGTGGATGAAGGTGTGGGCTTGAACATATGTTCCCTAAGTCTCATCAAGCAGTTGAAAATATCAGAAGATTCCATCAAAAAAGGAAAGGGAATCACGATAAGAGCATATGACAACCAAGAAAGAGTGTCTTAGGGCACAATCAAACTCCCTATTCAAGTAGGGCCTGCCATCGTGGAAACCACTTGTCAGGTTTTGGACCTTGACTTGCCATATAATATCCTCTTAGGATGACCATGGATCCATGCGATGAAAGCAGTAGCATCAACTTTCCACCAATGTGTGAAATTTACACATAATGGACAAGAAGTTACCATCCATGGAGATCCTGAACCTTTCTCATACTGCAAAAATATTGAAGCAAAGTATTACAAAATCCCCCAAGTACCAAAAAATGATGAGGGCCCATCCACACAATACATCAATCCTACCACCCTCACATCCACTTCTATGACAAAGACACCCACCACTCCCTCCATTTCCACCATCTCTAAAATCAAGCTAATCATCTAGGAGGACAGTTGTGGAAACTAAAAGCTCCCTAATAATTCCTTTGTGGTAGGAGATTTACCACAATCTCCTAGATCACGGGGACGTCCACACGAAAATCAAGCTTCCACATCAGAAACATCTCCCGAAGACTATCCTGAATTCACAAGATGGGGAGACCTTGGTCAGGAGGTTATTGAGGCAGATCCATCACACATGCTATATCAAGATGAAATACCAACACCTAAATTACCAATGGATGAAAGAAGCAAGGGTCTACAAATGATGCTTGCAATGGGCTACAACAGAAATCAAAGACTGGGAAAAAATAACAATGGGCTCATAATACCTATCATGCCAGAGACGCGACCCATAAAAAATCTTGGCCTTGGATGTACCCCTCCGATTATAACCAAATGTGGCTGAATTCCTCTGGTTAGAATGGTTAATATTCCTCCTCAGCCAATAGCAGCAGAAATATGCTCACCAATATCCATAGGTAGAGACATACATAACTTTATAACTGAGGTCTATAATAGTAGTGATGATGAGGATACCATGACCAATCTACCTAGGATTTTTGAGGATACCACTCTTTGCATGATTAGTACCCTATCCTTTGAAACAAACCATCAAAATCATGAGATCCATTTAGTATACCCCCAACTCATCGACTACGACCAACGAGGACCACCGATTCTCGATACATTCAAAAATGATGAGGTACTCTCATAATTCATGGGATTGCGGGATAATATTCCAGATGGAGATCATAAAGCAGGGTTTATAATAGAGTTGGACACACATGCCTATTATGGGAAAATGATTGAATCCTTTAGTTGCAAAAGTGAGAAATTAAGAATCATATCCAAGTCCTTGAGTGAAAACAGAACCCATACTCTCACCTAATCCACAAGGGAGTAGCATACAAATGGGATATCAAGTGCGAAGAGGCATTCAACAAAATCAAGGAATACCTATTGACACCACCAATCTTAATGCCACCCATCCTAAAGAAACCATTGATCTTATATATTTCCGCAACAACAACAACCCTTGGGGCTCTCTTAGCTTAGCATGATGAAAATGAAACAAAGAGGGCTATCTACTATATCAGCAGGAAAATGGTTGGCCATGAGCTAAACTATTCATTCATCGAGAAATCATGCCTCACAGTCATGTTTGCATCACAAAAAATCAAACATTACATGTTGGCACACAAGATCAAGCTCATCGCCAAAATTGATCCCCTCAAATATTTACTATCAAAAGCAATGCTCACGGGAAGAATGGAAAAATGGGTAATGATATTATCACAATATAACATTGATTATGTGGAGAGAAAAGCAATCAAGAGTCAGGTTATCACAGACCAACTGGCGGAAGCACCTATCTATTCTGAGAATCCTCTTGTCTCATAATTTCTAGATGAATCTATTTTTAACCTTAACATAGCTAACCACTGGAAACTATACTTCAATGGCTCATACACGCAGCATGGATCAGGAGTTGGTGTCTTCTTCATCACCCCACAAGGGGATTGCATACCAAGGTCATACAAACTAGCATTTCCTTGCACTAATAATATTGCAGAATATGAGGCTTTGACTATAGGTCTTAGAATAGCAATACAATGGAATGTCATGGCTCTCAAAGTGTACGAAGACTCCCAACTGATCATAAATCAAGTGAACAATGAATACTAGACCAAGGATGACAAGCTCACTCCATATAAGAAATTGGTGGAGACTCTAAAGGAATCCTTCATCGAAATTACATTTGAGCAGATACCTAGAGCCAACAATAGAACAACGGACGCCATGGCAAAAATTGGATCCTTATTGGACATCCCCAACAATGTTCCAAAATACAAATTCTTGATTGAGCAGCTTCTCGTCCATGCATTCGAGGTACCAGAATTAGAATATGTGCGTGAAATTGTTGGTCCTGGTGATCCATGGTATCATGACATCTATACATACCTTCGAATAGGAGTCATACCCGCTGACCTACCTTCAAACCTAAAACAAACCTTTGTCAAAAAGGCATCCATATTTGTCATCCTAGGAGATACCCTATATCATAGAAGCATAGAAGGAACCCTCCTACACTGCTTAAACATTGGGGAGGCATTAATTTCTCTAATTGAAGTACATAACAGTATATGTGGTTCACACTCGAGTGGAATGACCATAGCATAGAAACTACTGAGGATGGGGTATTATTGGTCCACAATGGAAAGAGAAGCATAGGATCATGCCAGAAAATGTCTACAATGTTAGCAGCATGGGAATCTCATCCATGCTCCAGCTCAAGAGCTTCATCCTATTGTCACACCATGGCCCTTTTCACAGTGGGGGGCCTCGATCTCATTGGAAAGATAACTCCGACCTCATCCAACGGCCACAAATTCATCATAACGGCAATGGAGTACTTTACAAAGTGGGTGGAGGCCATACCCATGACGTACATAACTAGGAAGAAGATTTATAAGTTTATCCTGAACTACCTCATATGTTGCTATGGTGTTCCACAAGCCATTATCCCAGACAATGGGACACCATTCAAGAATTAGGAATTCCACGACTTGTGCAATAAATTTAAAATCCAGCATCGCTTCTCCACCCCATACTATCCTCAAGGCAATGGCCAAGAAAAAGCTACAAACAAAACTATTCTAAAAATCCTCAAGAAAATAGTCAATGATGCAGGTCGTGACTGGCATCTACAGCTTAATCCCACCCTCTGGGCCAATCAAACTAGCATCTGCACACCCACCGGCACCACCCCCTTCTCCTTGGTCTATGGATCAAAGGTTGTACTCCCCATTGAGATCGAGCTCCCATCCCTCAGGATATCACTGCAAAATCTCATCACAGATGAAGAGTATCGGGTATCAAGACTAAATGAGCTAGAGCTATTGGATGAGAGACGTATAGATGCTTTGAATCATTTGCAAGTCTATCAGAATAGACTCAAAAGGAGCTACAATAAGAAAATCATAAGCAGGACGTTCCAAGTCGGAGAACTAGTCTTAAAAGAAAATCAGAGGAATATCCCAAACCCAAGCAACAAAGGCAAGTTTGAACCTAATTGGTTAGGACCTTTTGTCATCACATCAAGTTATAAGTCAGGAGCATATCAGCTATCAACACCCAAAGGGGAACCTCTGCAGGAGCCCATGAATAGCTCCCATCTCAAAAAAATTTATGCCTAACTTTCAAGGTATAGAACCAAAAATCCAAAAAATTGGAAAATGTCTTGAAAAAATGGTTACCTTGGTGACAACAAAAAAATAAAAAAAATAGTAAAGAGAAAAAATCGTTCTCTAGTGAAAACCACTTTGGTGGCACTTTGGGCAAGTACCTTGGTGAAAACCTGGCAAACAAGTGCCTTGCGTAAATAAGCACTTTCCATCCACTAGGATCTTTATGGTTTGTTTTGCATCATCCATTCATTTCGCTTCCATCATCCATTGCATTCAAATCTCCATCCATCACCCATCCACTCACATCCGCACCATAGCTTGGTCCTATTTTCGTATCATGATCCCTCCTAGTACTACTCGACCCATCCTTAAGGTCAGTTTGTCCTGCCTTTATCGGAGTAGTCTAGTGCATCGCATTGGGGGAATGTTCTAATTGGATCGGATTCATATATATTCTTAAATTACTAAAATCAGAAAATCCAAAACATCAGAATATCAGAAAATCCAAAAACATTAGAATATCATAAAATTCAAAAACATCAAAATCATCAAAAGCCAAAAACAAAGTCATCAGTCAAACTACGTCATCTCTGAGCTTGAATGTAGGCAAGGTTGATCTTTGATCATCCCCTGAGACACTTAGGTCAGTCTTTTAGGAGTCGGTCATAATAATCTAACATTTCATCATGTATATCTTCATCTGTAAATCAGTTGAGTCATCTGTTGAACTACGTGTTCTCTGCATATATAACATAGGCAAGGCTAATCTGTTGATCAGTTCCCAAGACCCCTAGGATAAGTTTTTAGGTTAGTCTCTTGGTCAAAATATCAGAAAATCCCAAAAACATTTGAAAAATCAAAAATCAAAACATTCGTAAAACCCCAAAATATACCAAAAATAGCCTCAAAAACATTGTAAGACCCCAAAAACATCCAAATATTTGAAAAAATACATCCATCTCATCTCGCTTATGCCCGCAATAACACCATTTATAATAAACTGGTCGTCATCTCCAACCTTGGGTGAAATAGTTAGAAACAAGTCTAGCAGGTTAAAAATTAAACTCAAAAACTTCAAGTCTCAGGTCTAATTCAATGCATAAGCAAGTTGGTCATCTCTTTGTATTGGTAACTCATCACCTAAAATCGGCCCCATATCAATCATCTCTTAGAATGCTTTGGTTAAATGAAATGACGTGTCATCATCCACTAACATGTCCTAGGATAAATCCTTCCTACAATGGGCATTACCTTTTGGCAATAAGTTTCGGGTCTTATCCTTAGAAAACACATCCTCCTTCCGTTAGCAGTATTGAAGAGCATCAATTTGTTTGTTTACTTCATCTTTATCTTTTGACTTATCTTATTTGCGCTCATTCCAAGGACGTCTCGATGATATCCCAAGACATAGGATTTAGAGAAATAGGAATGGGGCAATGATCATTATCTTTTGCTATGCTTGTTGGATGTTCTTGTAATATAACCTTGGTGAATACTTGCTTTATTAGGTATGTATGGAAGAGGTCTAGGGAAACTTGTTGACTATTGCATGCATAGGTTTACCTTTCCGTGTTTTGGTCGAAGGTGTCTAAAACTTCTGAAGTGCATCCTAGCAAGGTTTTTATATGTCAAGTGTGAACAAGAATACTCCTATCTACTTGTCAAGTCAAAGTCCATCTCACTAGGTACAACACCATCCTGGTTTTCTATACCTTGATGCATTGTACCACGTGTATTATCAAACATAAGAAAATTTGGCCCTTTGAAAATCCCAATTCCTCAGCAAGTAATCATCATCATCATCATTGCATTTGCATCATCTTGTGTCTTGTTGAAATGACTTCTTCTTTCCTTTCTAACCGCACTAACAAGGTACTAATGATAGTTGATCATCATCACCATCATTGTCATTGATCCAGCATCCAAAAATTAGTAGCATATTGCATAAACATATCATATAGGAAACATACGCATTGCATTTTAATCATCATATAAACAGGTTATCATAAACATTCTTCATATATAGGTGCATCCATGTCATTGCATTTCACCCATTACATTGCATCACATGGCATTATATCAATCATCGCATAACATTCATTTTCATTTTATAACCATTTCACATTACCACCTATCACATAGATCATCGCATAAACAAAAGCATTTCATAATCATTTTGCATAATCATACATAATAAAAACCATTTAATTCATTTATATACTTGCATAATATCATGACATCATCTCATCACATTACATTCATTACACATCATCATATCACTCGCCATTATCATATCACTACATCATATTCATACATCACATCATCATCTAAATGTTTAGGATAATAGCATTTGTTATTCTAAGCATCATTATAAAAATATATCTCATTTGCATTACATCATTTTCATATCATGACCATCACATTCATATTACATCACCCATAATCATCTCATAAATAACATTATAAAACATTAATTATCCCACATAAGCATAAATGGATTAGTCCATCACATGCAAGACATACATCCATTCATAAACATGTTATAAGCATTATTCACAATCATTTCATATATATACTTTACATATTAAAATTCATATAATATATCACATTTGCATAAAATAGATCATCATCATTGCACATCATATCATAGGTAAGCATAATATAGATCTGTTAGTCATAATCATAATGCATAAACATCATTAGAAATAAATGCATCCACAACATATAAAAATAGAATCATACATGCATACATAAAGGGTATGCATTTTATCACATCAAAATCGGCTCGTATATATATATCATCAACTATCATAGTACAATTAATAAATTGGATCACTGTACATGTGTGTCAATCAGTACAAAAGGCCCATCAGGGCTATCAAAAATGAGCCCATAAGGCACAAAAAGAATGGTAACATCTTGATCAAGCTCGATCCCTGTGAATGCTGCCCTCACCCCTATCACTGTGACCCTCTGGTGGTCTATGGCTGGCCCGCTCGGAGTACTCTAGGACCCACTCTACTCTGGGTACGACATCATGATAGGCCCATTGGTAGTACTCTGCCTCTCGGATGGCATCCCTATAGGATTAGACTGGAACTGTACCCTGGGAAGAGGAGGCTGTCATGCTCTCTATCTACTACCTGCGACCTAGCTTGGTGGCTGCTTGTAGCTCCATAGCCTATCTTTGCTACATGACCTGATCCCTCTCAGCTCTGAGCTAATCCCTCTTGACTGTCACAACCTAAATCTGAGCCTGTAAATGTGCAATCAGAATATCTCATGCATCTACCTATCCTATTGGCTATACCCGTGGCTGTGCATGAGGCTAATCCTCACCCTCGGCTCGTGGTGGTGGAACTGGTGGCACCTACGGCCGATCCTGCATATGAACATCCCCATGCCCTAGCTAGACTGGAGGCACAAATGGCAGATCCTGCCGAATCTTGGATCTCTGTCTTCGTCCTCATCCTCCCCCTCTGCCTCTTACTCTACACATCTGGATTTGCACCTGGTATCGTCAACCGAAGTGGAGGCCGGAACCAATCTCTGTAGGCCTGGGTGGTGCTTGGATCTACTAAACCCTAATCATAATCCCATGGCCAAACTATCGGCTACCTAAAACTATCTACTGCCTATGAAGTAGGAATATATTTTCCCCATGAGACCTATGTCATGGTGCAGGTGAAGATAGCTACATAATTATCATCAAGACAATCTTGTGGCTCCCCAAACTAACGTTGTACATGCCCAGGAAGGTACCTCTTGAGCATGGTATGCTCCTGACCCTGCATGAAATGGTCCTAGTGGCAGTAAAACATCTGGTCAGCATCATCGGCCCATCCAGGCTAACCAAGGTATGGGCACCAGGTAAACACCTGCATCTCATCTAGAACCCTCCTTTAGTAGGGGATCCTGTGCTCGCCGGTGTGAGTAAAAGATAGACCACCTCTGTATCATGCCATGAGGGGATCGTCCGACCCCATCAGAACTGAAACGATGCGCGATTGTAGCACAAAAATGTGCTCCCATGCCCAGATATGAAGGAGGGTCACCCCTACTCCCAGTGCTCTCCCATCCATGTAAATGTACTCATGGAGGTCTCTGTATATTGAAGCGAGAAGGATAAGCCCCCATGCAAAATAAACTAGCCTGTCTCGGACCATCCGCTCCCAGCAATATCCCCAGTTGGGACTGAAATATCGCCCTCATTTGTCTAGGGCAACAAGGCCCGAAATGATAGCTGCAACCACCCAGTGGTAGGGAGGTTCCAAGATCTGGTGGCACTCAAGCTCTATCTGCCCCTCACAGAAGATAATCTCATATGTAGCAAGGACTCGGAAGTAGGCCTCACATCCCTTGTCCATATCGAAGATCGCCCAATGACCGTGAATAGGCAATTGTAGAATCCGCCAAGCATCCTCTAAAGTGACGGTGGCCTCACTAGTCAAAAGATGGAACAAGGATGTCTCGTTGTTCCATCTCTCTATCAGCACTGACATCCCTAGGTGAGTGTGAATCGGTGATGCATATGCAATATGCCACAACCTCACAATCCGAAGTCGGTCCTGGTCCCTGTCGCTCAGGTCCCTCAGGTATCTAGCCATGTCTTGCGACCTGTGCTCCCAGGAGTAAAGCTCCCTCGCCCCGTCCTAAATCAAGGAAGATCACCATGTTAAAATTTTTGAAAAAATTCTTTGTCAAGCGGTCAAAAAGGCTCCCTAGCGGTGCAACCCGTGATGGCATCGCAGTTTGATTTTAATCAAACTCTGACGCTAGGGCTGAAAAGAAGCAAATCGCACCACCACGGTGCAATTTCTATCCTAGTGGGGCACTTTGATCCAAATTAGCAATGTCATGTCGCACTTTGTAAATCCCCCGCCAACCCCGAGCTTAGCGTCAAAGTTTCAAAACTCCAAACTGCACCACAGTGACACTATTTAGCACTGAGTGGCATAGTTTGACCTTTGAGTGGTGCCATATAGCGCCACTACAAATGAACCGCCTTTTTAAAGCATTAATTAAGGTAAAAAATGAAGGACGAAGCTAGGGTAAGGACCACTTACTGGTGCCCCAATGCTAGGTGGCCGCTGGTACGTCCGAACTCGATCTGAAATGTGCAAGGGAAGCTATCATTGCACCATATCACTGGAGGGTCTGAGCTCAAATCTCAAGGTCACTATTGGAGGTGTTTGAGAATGACTTGAAAGTGACCCCTTGGGCCCCATTTAAGGTTGAAAATTAGGGTTTTTTCACCCTAAATGGCTATCTTGTTGGGATTTTAGACCCCCGAACATGTTTTTATCCAGTTGAGGCTTTTTTTTCATCGTTTTGTTGTGTTTAGACACATTTTTAGCCTCCTGGAGCCTTTTCGGACATGTCAGGTACTTTGTCATCTTTTTTCACGAGATCACCCAAAAATTGGAATTTTCGTCCAATCTCTCGAGGGGGCATTATAATGGCATGTTTTCCCTCGCCATGCAACAATGGGGCAAGTTTTTAATAATATCAAAAAAATTTGGCTTTGATCGAGATCGTTTATTCTTTGAACCAACGCAATGAGTGCATTGCTTCAAAGAGGGGTAAAATGTAGACACGTAAAATATACCAATTGACATTGTGCATCTGATCCTGATTATTAACATTGTTTCTTCCTGAATCATCCCTCAACCTAACCATTTAATCAAATCTCCTTATCTAATTAAATTCATCAACTTTCATCCCTTAATTAAATAAATCATTTTGTCTAATTAAGTCACTCTCTCTTGTTAACTAAATCAATCCATCTGATCTAATTATCCCTATTTAATTAAATAATCAATTTATTTGATTAAATCTCTAAAGTCTATCCATTAAATTAAATAAATTAAAACCTTATTTGATTTAATCTAACACCACCCCTTTTAATTAAATAAATCAAAATCCTTATTTAATTAATCTCTTATCATATTCCTCTCTTATTTGATTTAAATAAATCCATAGATTTGAATCAAACAGGTCGCATCATCTTACCTCTCTCATTAAATTAATTAACCCTTGAATAATTTAATCCCATCTCATGTCCCATCCTCTAGATAATGCAAGTTGCTCATGAAAATAGATTTAATTCATTTATTAAACCTCTATTTTCCTCACAAGGCATCTTTTGGAATATTCTCTCAATTTGAATTCAAAAATTCCAAGTCAATATGTACATCCAACAAGGCAATAAATCCATCTTACATGTCCTTTGCCTTGAGCCAAGTGGCATTTATTGCATTTCCCCTTCCCTCTTACATATCATTTCAACAAGTTTGAAATTCAAAATTATGCATTTATTGGCATAAACCCCAAATCTTGCACATCCTCCATCCACTCATAGATTGACAAGTGGCATCTTGCCATTGGATGAATGTTATTCCCACATTGCTCAATTTCAGACATTCATCCTTCAATCTCATCTATAAATAAGAGGCTTCATTCCTCATTTTATTATCCACAATTTGAGTAAAGTTACCATGCTCAAATCATTAGCAATCCTCATCCATTATCATTGAATTTTAGCTAGGTTATGCAAATTTTAGCTTGGAGCACTCTTCAACATCAACAAAAGTGGATCAAATCTTCATAAATATATCAAGCTTACATCTTAGGAATTGGGAAAGGGCTAGTTTTCACATCAAATTGGCACCAATTCCCCCATGGGATCATGAGTTTACACATCTAATTAGGATTCAATCTTTGTTTTATCATTTTCATTGTGTTCTTTAATATTTTCTTCCTAATTTGAATGTTGTAAATGGATTTCATGGGGAATCCTTGTTTTGGCTTGTAATTTCTTGTCTAACTTGTTTATTATTGTTGTTTTGCAGGAACCAAGGTTGGGGTTCACACAATAATCATGTAACAACTATCTTGAAAATCCAAAATATCTAAAATCAAATAAATATTTAAAAATAAATAATCCTTCCAATGGTGAAAACCACTTCATATGGAACCTTTGGCAAGTACCATGATAAAAGCTTGGTAAAAAAGCATATTGTGTAACAACAAACCACTCTTATATATGAGAAATATCACTCATTTATCCACCTTATCCTCTTTATCACAATCTATTCACTCCTTAATCCACATCATCCCATTTATCATAATCATCCACCCCCTTCATCCCCTTTACCCATTGGCATTCACTCAAATTCAACATCATTCATAATCATATATCCATCTCCTTGTCCCCCTCCATGCACTTTCCCCTACACATGAATCACCTACTCATCCAATCCTCCTTTATCAAATAAATCAACCAATAATCCTACATTCCTCTTTCACATAAACTTTCCATCCATTCCACATATCCCTCCACCCTTGTTTTTCATTTATAAGCTCCTTCAAAATGTATATCCTATCATCCTTAATTTTGAGGTCATCCAATTGTAAATAATCATTTAGAATGGATCATGGATTAATCCCCCTTCAAGGAATGACCTAATTCCACTACCAATGTCACCATACACCCCTTTTGGTTACTACTCTATGTCCCCTTTTTCACATTCTTTGTTAAAAATCCCTCATCCTGCATAACCCTCTCCATATCTATTTCTATACATCCCCTTATTTTTTCCCTCCACACCATATCATCTCCTAACCACCCCATTGGATTCAATATCACAGTGGTTACCATGTCCTATCTTTTCTATGTTTTTTTAAATTTATTGCATATTATTTTGTTTAGTCATTTCCTATGTTCCTAGTGCTCCATACAACACATTGTCACAATCACCATAATCATTTATATTATGGTTTTTTAATGAAAAAATCCCCTTTGGATCACTATATCATCTACAAGTTGTGTATTTTCCTAGCAATCATTAAGAATGTGGTGTATGATCATCAAGATCCCTTTTATCATGGTTCATAACACCAAGTTCTAAAACAAATAATAGGTTTATCTTTGCATAATATGTTGCTTCAACAACAATCATCATTTCTCATAATCTTTCCCATTATATCTTTTTTCCATCATCCATCACTAATCAATATCTAAACATCCCTATCCTCATCACTCATCTCACCTCCTAAAAACCAACCATGTTTCATCATGAATATTTTTATCACCCTAAGATATCCTCATCAAACATGTACACCCATTCAAACTCTCATCATCCAATCCAATCAAAATCAATTAGAATGTCCATCCTAATCCATCGTCAATCTATCATGTAATCATATTGTATAAATCATCTCAAGTGATTCATCCTTCACACTAGCACATTCTTTTTCACCTATTTGCTTTTGCATTGTCTTTTCAAGCAACCTCTTTTCAAGCAACCCCTAGGCCCCATTCAATTGAATAACTCTCTTGAGAGAGTATCATTATCCAATCCACTCATCATCTATTTTCTTCTCAATGATTGAGGAAACCTATCACTAAAGCATCATTTTTCTCCAAACTTTCATTTTTCTTTGGGGTATGTGCACCAATCTGTAACAAAAAAATATGCCACTTTTGTTTTTTACCTGAAATGACCATTTGGTAAGTGCCAAATTTGGCACTCACCAAATGTGAAGCATGACTTTTTTGAAAGCATTTTTCTGAACTTGTTTTTTTTCTTTATCTTTGTCTTTCCCTTTCTCTACCAAGGAAACCATATACATGAAATAAACATTTAAGTATAAGTTTAAATTTGCATATGGACATTTATATTATTATACTTTAAATTCTATTTTAGGTATATAGAGTCAAGTTATTTGAGAGTGATTTTGGATCTCTTGGATTTATAATGCAAATTATATTTTTTGGAAAATATTATAATTTTTTAGACTTAAACAAATTTTAGTAATCAAGTTGTGTCATCTTTATCTCTCTCTCTATATCACTTGTTTTTTATCTCTTATACTCTAGATCTTTCTCTCTCACCATCTCCATCCCTTTATTTGAACTCTCTCCCTTTAGCTTAAGACATACCTCTCTACACATCCATATCTCTCTCTCACTTTCTCTCTCTCTCTCCCTCCCCATCCCCCTCCCTCTCCCTCCCCCTCCCCCCTCTCTCTCCCTCTCTCCCTCTCTCTCTGATAGAGAGGTAGGTAGAGAGAGAGGGGGATATAGGTAGAGACATAGGTAGAGAGAGTGTGGTAGGGAGTTATAGAGGGAGAGGTAGGTAGAGAGATAGAGAGGGGAGATAGATAGAAGTAGAGAGGGAAGGAGAGAGGGAGGTGTTGAGGATGATTTTGGTCACACACAAGATGCTAGGAAATAAGGTTTTATTTCCTCTCTTGAAAATTAGTGAGAACTACTCCATTATTCCTTTTTGTCAGGTCATGACTATGTGGATAGCATAGCTATGAGATCAATATAGTTTCACAAGTGGGTATGGAATTTAGATAATTGGAAAATTATATGCAATCACAAAAAGATAATCTTAACAATTTAAAATAGAAGATTTCATTTCAAAGTGTAGCAAATCTGAAATCAATTTCTTGCTATTTAAACACAATGTATAAATCATTTATAAAACAAAGTGAAAAAATAAATAGGGTAACAAGAAATAATACAAATCTATTCTAATCATAAAACAACAAAAAACAAAAAATATTTCATTGATCACTTTTGTGTGTTTAAATGAGATCTTTCAAAACAATCATTAATGTAAATAGCATCAAACATATTTACAATTAACAATAGTAAAATCTTTAGAGGAAAGATAATCATTCACAATATTTTTAGATTTCATACAACTAGAACATCATCAAACACATGTAGATCTAGGAAGAAACCTTACTAATTTCATAGTTACATACAAAATCTCATTACTTTGGCAATTGTGATTAAAACAAAATGTTCATACCATCACCATTGAGCTAGATTTGAATGCATGCAACATAGGTGTTATCCTTAAATGAGTAAATAAGCTCTTTGCACAAAGATCAACAGGTAAAATCCACACCAAATTGTATTGTTTCAATTGCAAAAATTACATAAGAATTTGATAGTTTGTAATGACCCATAATTAAAAATATATAGGAAAATAGATTCCCATAATAGTGGATCTTGATAAAAAAAAAGTAACTGGAACTAACTCCATCACTTTGGTCTTTAACTGAAATTAAAATAAAGAAAAATTGGGCATCCTAGTTGTAGTTCAGTTTTGTTGCTAAAACTTAGGAAAGCATAAATAACTAAAAAAATTATACTAAAACCTAACCAACACTAACAACTAGATTCAAAATTTCCAATGCCCTCTATTTCCTTGCATCTTGGCATATGATTTTTCATCAACATTTATTGAAAATTTCACTCAAAACTTAACATATTTATTCTGGACATAGATATGGAGAAGTATGTTATCATTGGAATCATTAAACACTTCAAAAAGATTTGAGCAAGCAATAGTAGCAAACCTTATCCTATCTTCAGTTATTTGGCAAAGTTCTCTGTCCGTGTTGGCACTACTTCATTCATTTTTTCCATTGATGGCCATTTTATGGAATTGAATTTTAATCTTTTGGTTGAATATGGTCCTTTCCATCTATTGTTGTACCTTGGCTAAAGATCCCAACTCCTATTGAAGATATTGGAGCTTTACCTTTTTGTTGACCATCTTGTTATTCCTAGGTGACTTTCCCTTGCATTAAATTTTGTAGTTTCTCAATCATCTTCTTGGTCTCTCTCACCAATACTGGATTGTCCCAAAATGTGCATCCCATGCCTTCTATTGTTTTTTGGATTTCACTCATTGTCTTTTTTGCTTTGCTCCTATCATTATTTTTATTTTTTTGCACTCATTCAAAATTTCAACTTGAAATTATGTTGCTCTTGCCCAAATTGGAATCATATCTTGTTCCCCATCTTCTATGAAAAAAAATTTGAATAGTTCTTCTTCTTTAGTCTCATTGATATGATGGAGGATTGGCCTCCCATACCAGCAATTCTTCATCAATGCTCAAAGCAATTTGTTGAACATTACTATATTCATTGATAATTGAATGGTATGATATAATTAGCTACTTCAAAACTATGTTTTCCAATTCCAAGAAGTTCACTTTCCATTGTTGTACAACTAGAATCCATCCATCTAGGTTAGAGTATCTAAATTCACCCTTCAAGGTACCCTGGAGTGCAGACTCAAGATCTTTATCATCTACCAAGCCAATGAGATTATTAATGCAAACAATCAACTACTTAACTTGAGCCTTCAACTCCTCTTTTGTGTTTACATCCTGTAATCTTTTCAAAATAGAAAAATCTGACATCTACAAGGACTGTTTCTCACCATCTCTCATTTGCACACCCAAATCTACCTAGTAGATTTGGTAGTCATCGGTTGTCATTTCAGATTCCATTTTTTCCACTAAAGGGACCGCTACCTCAGCTATCTGATTACCTTTCTCATCCATGGAAATATTAGAAATCATCCTAGCCCTCTTCCTTCTTCTTTTAAGAGACTGGAAGGATTTTGATAACACATCCAAGCTTGGATCAAGGGTTTCTACATATGGTATTTGTCTCTTTTGGATGGTCTAATTCAACCATACTAGTATAGTTTTAGATGTTTCCCTTGGGGGAGTGGAGACCATTCTTGTGTCATGAGAAGTATCAATATTCACCTCTAGTTCATCCTGACCAAGATCTTGAGTCTTCTTTCCTTCTTCATGAGCTTCTTCTTGATGTACTTCTCCTTCAATTTGAGGCAGTTCCTCAATAGCTTTTTCTTCTTGGTTGACTTTTTCTCCAACCTCTTATTGTATCAACACATTATCTTGAGCAATATTCTCATCTATATTCCCTTTTCCTTTATCTAATTCTTGGAATAGTTTCTCAACATTCATATTAAGTGGAACATTCTGAAACACATCTTAAGCAGGAACTCCTTCTCCAATATGTAGTTCACCTGTCAAGAGGGAAGAAGTTGGTGGTGGAAACTTGGTGCAACCACGGTAGGAGGGTCCTCAAGGAGAACAATTTGAATCATGCAACAAGAGTAGCACAATAGAAGCAACACAAAATATGGAGGCAACTGTAGATGTAAATATTCTCATTAACAAAAATCTTAGTTACATTCAACTAGCAACATTCAGGCTTACAAAATATCATGCCTATGGATATATACCATGTTTTTTTGGGAAGGCCTTGGAATTATGATAGATGGGCTATTCATGATGGAAAGAATAATATATACACCATTGTTGCTAATGGAATGAAGCAGATTTTGTTGCCATTGGAAGATCTCCCTACAGTTGAAGCTTGTACAAATGTTAGGGTTTGTCTAGTTGAAGGAAGGAGATTATTGAATGGATTGAGACATGAGAATGTGTGTTATGCCTTGGTTCCTAGGAAGGTTGAACATTTGAAGCATGTAGAAGAACACCCAAAAAATATAAAGGAGATACTAACATAATATGAGATTTTGGTGTTGGTTCAAGAAACTACCAAGAAATTCTGGAAGCAATAACTTGCCGAAAAAAGATCCGATCACGCTCAAATCTTGGAACAAGGAAAATGAACAAGTAGATGATGCAATCCAAGATCCACAAGGTTTGGTGAGAAAATATGACGAATCCACCAACTTGAATTGAGTAAGAACAAAACAAGAACAAAAACTGAAAGAAAATATTTTTGGTTGATGCAAGATTGCCAAGAACCAAGGATTCTCCTGCATCAAATATCCAAGGTTAATGAAAAGTGAGTCCCTCACTTTTCTAGGGCTAAAGGAAAACCAAGACAGTCTACCTCAGCTTGAGAAATCCAAGAAGAATCCTCAACTATTCTACCTTTCCACATCACAAGATATTCTTTGTATTGTCTTCAACAAGTCTTCCTCCCATCTCTGACATCCAAAACCTCTTCAATCTCATATGGATATTGTTTAGGAAACTGGTTCTCCAATTTTTTTTCACTTTCTATACTGAACTCTACTTTATGATACTGATATAGATCTACAATGTTGAATATAGGTGATATACCCATGCCATCTGGTAGCTCCACTTCATATGCATTTCCTGAATCAAATTTCCTAAAAATATTACAAGGTCTAAACTTCCTCATCTTTAGCTTATTGTATGTACCAACTAGAAAATTTTCCTTCCATAGATATACCATCACTTCATCTCCAACTTGAATTCCTTATGTCTCCTCTTTTCATCTGTGTTCTCCTTATACTTCTGGTTCATGTCTTCCAATTGTTGTTTCACTTGAATATGCAACTTCTTCATGTGTTCTACAAATTATTTTACTTCTACACTCCTTTTATCTTCCATACTGATGTCTCTCAACTCTGATATGCCTCTAGGGTGAACTCCTGTAACAATCTCAAAAGGTGTATTTCTTATACTTTTGTTCACTAAATTATTGTAAGCAAAATCTACTTGTGCAAGGACTAAATCCCAACTTCCAGTTTTCTCTCTAATCAAACATCTTAGCAGATTCCCTAAACTCTTGTTCACTAACTCCATCTTTCCATCTGTCTGTGGATGAAAAGTAGAACTGAACTTCAAATCTATTTTCAACTTCTTCCAAAGTTTCCTCCAAAAGTGACCAACAAACATCACATCTTTGTCTGAAACAATACTCCTAGGTAACCCTTGCAATATGACCATTTCTTTGAAAAACAAATTTGCTACATGTATTGCATATGTTGTTTTCTTACAAGGTATGAAATGTGACATCTTAGAAAATCTATCTACCACCACAAATACAGAATCATTAACTCTTTGTGTCTTCAACAAACCAAGTATTAAATCCATATTGATATCCTCCCAAGGTCTCTCTGGAACTGTCAAAGGCTTATACAATCTAACATTTTGACTACTCCCTTTTGCAACTCTGCACAAATCTCCTAACATCCTTATGAATCTGTGACCAAAAGTAATTCTCACTCACCAATGCTATTGTCTTATCAACTCCAAAGTGTCCTGACATTCCTCCACTATGATTCTCCTTCACCAAGTTATTCCTCATTGAACTCTGGGGTATACACAACTAATTACCTCTAAACAACATACCCTCTTGAATGAAATAATCCAACTACTGACTTCTATCCTCCAAAATAGGTTCTTTACAAGCTCTCCAAGTTTCTACAAAATCTGGGTCTCCCTCATACAATTTCTTTAATTCCTCAAAGCCTAATACCTCCACTCTCATCTCTATCAGTAAATTCCTTCTCCTACTTGTTATGCCTTGCATAACCACCCCACTTTGGTCTGGATCAAAATGGGTCCCCCTTTTCTTTTGATTTCTTTGCTTCTGGTTACTGGCTTTCCTCTTTGGAATTCTTGTGTTTTTTCCTTCTGATTTTGACTTTTGATCTATCTAATTTGATCTTGGTTCTATCTCAACCTAAATTGGTTTTCCTTCTTGTTAGGAATTCACTAAAATAATTGTAAGCAATGGTGATTTTATTATAATATACCTTATTTGCTGTTGAGGACTAATGCAGACTTTCCTTTTGCAGGGTTAAATCCTACACTTGATGATATTTCTTAGCTGGGGATCGGTTGGAAGGCATTCCTCAAATCTAGTTGATCTTACAATCAGCTAAGGCAAAATCGGCAAGACCCTAGAGATGTCACAGCAAGTGAAATTCATGTGCAGTCAACTATCGACATGAGATCAATCAAAGTCACGGTGACTAGGAGTGTTCTATCAACAGAAAAGAAAAAGCTTTCACTTCGGCAGGAGTCACCTTCTTCGCCAAAAGGTCTTGGCGAAGGTTTTAAGTCTCACCAACAGTCAGCAAAGTGGAGGGCTTCAGCAGGAGATCTCCTTCGGGAAGAAGTCTCGACGACTTCTCTATGTCTCACCAACCACTGCCAAAGGGATTCATGTATCAGCATAGGACTTTCTCCCCGCCAAGAGGTCTCGACGACTTCTCTATGTCTCATCGACCCCGATCAAAGTTATACCTTTCGACGGGAGACTTTCCTTCGGATGGAGGTCTCGACAAGTACATTTGGTCACACCGACAAGAAACAAGGAGGGGGCATCTGTCAGTATGACCACAGGGAAGTCTGGGTGACACAAAGGTGATTTTTCCAGGAGTCTTACCAATGCGGAAGGGTCCCACCAAGGGTCTAAGGTCAGCAAAGGGTAAAACCTTCGGCATAAAGTCTGGCCGAAGGGATGAGGTTACTGCAACACATGTGAAATGAAAGAATACATGTTGGTATGACTATAGAAGGGTCTTCCCAAAAGGAAAGGATCGCTAAAGGATGATGTCTTCAATGAAATGTCTTGTTGAACAGGGAAGTCATGCCGAAAGACTCTAACTCGGGGTGACTCGAAGGGAATGCAATGGGTTTGATAGGATGTCTTGATGACCCAAGAAGGTCTTGGCGACAACTAAGTTTGGTGCAAGGAAGCTTCTGTTGGTGTAAAATCTCGCAACCAAAGAATGTCTCAGTGACATGGAGGAAGCTCAATGAGAGTGAAAAAGATCAGTAAAGGGTCTCGCCGATGGTGAAAAGTCTCACCGAAATAAAAGAGCTCGGGAGAACAAATGGGTGTCACCATAGCTTTCACCGATCAGAGGAAGTCTTATTGAAATAAAAGGCATCGACGTAGCTATTGGAGCTAGCTAAGAGATCTCGGTGACCCTGAGGTGTGTTACCAATGGAATCAAGCAACTCGGCGGAAGAAGAAGACCTCAATATAAGGTCTCGACAAAGAAGAAAAATCTCGCTGATATGAAGGAATATTGGTATAATCTCTTGCCGATTCAACAAGGTCTAACCGAAATGAAACAAGGCTCACCCAAGGAGTCTGGCGTAGCCGTAACTCAAGCCGATACAGAACGAGCTCAATGATAGAAAACAAAAGCTTGGCAAGAATTCGAGGAAATCGGGGAGACTCCATACGAGTAGGGAGACTTCGCTATGAGGTCACAGTGATGAGAGATAGTCTCCCTGACATCAAAATGAGGATCGTCATTGGAATCCTGAGGTTCACCAAAGTGTCTTGCCGAGAGCATGTTGTCTTGCCAATAGGTTTTGGGAGCTCGGTATAACTCCTATAACTCGCCAAATTTTCTTACCGACTATCTTGTGTCATGCCAATAATTGCATAGTGGTAATATCACATCGGGGAGACACCGATGGTGTCTCACCAATCGACATTGCGATACCATTCAGACCACTTTTGACTGCTAAGGAATCTTGCGTGGCATGTGATCGTCCAATTAGAGAGAGCTAAGATGAGCCTTTGATTGATTGACTGCCCTTGTGAAGGAAAGACTAACAGAGTGTGACCAGCTGGATTTCTTCTAGGAACAGGTGGTGATTGATTAGCTCAGGTGGTGTTTTTAGATTGGTAAGGAGGGTCTGACAGTGCTTTCAATAGGTGGTTAACGTGCAAAAAGCCCAGAGTGGGCAGAAGGCCACTTCAATGAAGAAAGCCATAACTCAAAAAGACAGCTGTGGTGACCATGGATGACAGAGGCAGTTGGTATTAATGGCGGGATATCCTAGTGCATTCAAGGCGGCCCTGAGAAGGAGTTTAAGGATGGACACGAAGGCTTGAAGTAAATACTAAATCAACAAAAGATCTACAGATCTTTTCCAGAAACCCTTCATCAGCATGGACAACAATGATTCACATTAAATGCACAACCAACTTTCCTCAAAAGATCAGAGGGTTGACTTTCATGTAGTAAAGTAGATATTTTGTAAAACCTGAGTGCAAGGGACAACACATTGAAGTTGATTACATCTTGTATATAAGGTATGCTTGCCTCTTGGAAAAGGTTAGAACTTTCGGAAGGAAAATAGAGCTTTGTTAGAAGGATTTAAAAGAAAGTTAGGACTATTAGGAATTAGTCAGCTAGCAGAAGGAGAGAGTTGCATCTTGATTCTGAGTAATAAAAGCTTCTTTTTGTCTTCTTGGTTAGCAGTAAGATTTTAGTACAGGCTGTAATGTATTCTCTAAGTTCTCTTAGTGTAGTTGGAAACAATCTGGAGCTTCAGATTCTCTATACACTGGTGATTGTGCCAGTTTTGTAAATATTGTTTATCTTTTTTAATAACAGTAGAAACAATCAAAGTTAATCTACTTCTTATTGTTTTCCTGAATGATGCTTGTCTTAATTTGATCATTCAATTTGTGAAGTCTCCAAGGAATGAAATATTGTTTTATGTTTTATTTAAATGGTAATTAAAATCTATTATGCGAATTAGCACTATGAATGAAAGAGGTTGTGTGTCAATCACAAGCTCATCTTGTTCTACAATTTTGATTTACAAATTCCTTGAAGTTAACAAGTCTGGTTAAGATTGGATGAACTGTTGTTCTTTTCTGTTTCAAAACCCTGATCTATCTTTTGTTGTTTCTTTAAAACCCCAGTTAAAGTAGGTTTCATTTCATGCTTGATCTTAGAACAATCTAGAAGCTTAACATTAGCAGGCCCCTTGAATATTACTGTTGCATTAACCACTGAGTAACATCAGTACAGTTGAGACCCAACTACCATAGACCTTGGGAGCTAAGGCATCCATGTGTTGCCTTTCTCTTTCAGGAGAAGCAGAGTAGCAATATTCTGTTTGCATTGTTGTGGTGCCAAAATTGCCATCAACACTACTCAAAGCATCAGCAACTCTATTTGACTTTCCACTCCTATGCTTCAAAAAAAAGTATAACTCTGCAAGAACTCTACCCATCTCATGTGTCTCTGATTCAACTTAGCCTAACTGTTTAAATATTGTAATGCTTGATGATCCGTATAAACACAAAATCCTTAGGAAATGAGTAATGTCTCCACTTCTTCAAGGCTTGAATTATGGCATAAAATTCATGATCATACAGTGAATGTCTTCTCCTAGCACCATTCAACTTCTCACTGAAATAAGCTATAGGTCTTCCTTCTTGACTCAATACTACTCCAATTGCATTTCCACTTGCATCATAGTCTACTTGAAATACCTTATTGAAATCTAGTAAAGCCAACATAGGCTGCTCAGTCACCTTTTTCTTTAGCAAATCAAAACTTTGATCTACTCCAAATGTCCATCTAAAATCCTTCCTATCTCCTCTCATTATTTATGTCATAGGACTGCAAATAGAACTGAAATTTCTAATGAACTTTCTGTAGAAACTAGTCAATCCATGAAATGATCTTACCTCCCCAATGCTATCAGGTGTAGGTCACTCAACAATTTCTCTTAACTTCTCAGGGTCCATCTTCAATCCATCCACAAATATGACAAATCCTAGATATAACAACTCTTCCTTCATGAAACTACACTTCTTAATGTTTATTAGCAATTTATCTTCTTTCAACCTCTACAAGACTTGTATTATATGCAAAAAAAATTCTTCTCTACTCTTACTGAAAATCAAGATGTCATCCAAATACACAATCAAAAAATTACCAAAGAATTTCTTCAATACCTCATTCACCAATCTCATGAAATTACTCGGTGCATTTGTCAATCCAAAAGGCATAACCAACTACTCATACAATCCCCCATTTGTCTTGAATGTTGTTTTCCACTCATCTCCTTCTTTGATTCTAATTTGATGATAGCCACTCTTGAAATATATCTTTGTAAAGTACTTGGCTCCACTCAAACAATCCATAATGTCATCCATCTAAGGCAAAGGAAATCTATACTTCACTGTGATCTTTTTTATGGCTCTAGAATCTGTACACATTCTCCATTCTCCATCCTTCTTAGGTGCTAGCACAATAGGTATTGCACATGGACTTAATCTTTCTCTGATCAAACCCTTCCTCAGCAATTCTTGTACTTGTCTATTCAACTCCTCATTCTTTTCCAGTGTCATCCGGTGTGCTGATTTATTAGGCAAACTAGCTCCAAGAATCAGATCCATATAATGACTAATACTCCTCATAGGTGGCAATCCATTAGGTACATTATCTGAAATGATCTCCTCATATTCTATTAGTATCTCCTTTATCTTTTTCAGGTGTTCTTCCACATGCTTCAAATCTTCATCCTTCCTAGGAACTAAGGAATAACACACATTATCATGTCTCAATCCATCAAGTAATCTTCTTCCATCAACTAGAAAAACCCTAGCATTCATAAAAACTTCAATTGTAGGAACATCTTCCAAGGGCAACAAAATTTGTTTCATCCCATTAGCAACAATAGTGTATATATTCTTCTTTCCATCATGAATATCATGTCTATCATACTGCCAAACATGAATAGTGTATATATTCTTCTTTCCATAGGCATGATATCACACAAAACTTCATCATGGTAATTTCTTATCTTTAATTTCACCAAACATTGTTCACTTACCAGTATCTTATGCTCATCTTGAATCCAAGCAATCTAATCAGGCTTCAGGTGTTTCAACCTTTCCAACTTCATTTTAGTTACCATCTCTTCATAAACCAGGTTCTCAGAACTTCCACTACCAAAAATCACTTTGCATCATTTACCATTCACCTTGCATCTGGTTCAAAATAAATTCTTCATCTGCAATGGTTCTTTCTCCAACTCACTTTGACATAATACTCTCCTATTCACTAACACTTCTCCATCTTCCATTTTATTAGATGATCCAATATGTTCTTCCTCAACAAAGTTTGTTCTTCTATTTTTCTGTCTTCTTGCTTGTCTCTCCCTGATTGCATTCAAATGCTCTATGTTCTTCTCCACCAAATTTATAATAGGTTCCTTTGAATATTATTTTCTCCTATCCTCTATCATCTCTTCTATAACCTTCATTTCAGTAACCACCATAACCTCCTCTCCTATAAGAGTTACCATCACCTCTATGGTATGAATTTTCATTCTTACTAACCTCCTTATCCTTGCTTTGATCTAGAAAAGATCCTCTACCTCCTCCAGTAAAAGGTATTCCTCTCTGTCTCTGCTCATGTCTCTTATTCAACTTATCCTATGCTTTAGGGCACACTAATATGCCTCTTCCACACTTTGCAACTTCCACGCTCTGCAACTTGATCAAACTGATTTCATCCTATATGGATGACCTCAAACCACATATCTAGCTACTTGCTCAATTTCATCCTCCGAATGTCCAGATATAATATTCAACTTATAGAATTCCTCAGTATATTTTGTTACACTAGATTCTTTCTGCTTTAGATTTTACAACTTCTTGAACAAACTAATCTGATATTTTGCAAGAATAAACTTTGACTTCAACTTATTCACCATCTGATCCCATGACTTTATCTTTTTTTCCCTCTTCTTTGCCTATCTTCCTACAAATGTTTCCACCAAATGGATGCATTTCCTCTCAACTTTGTACAAGAAAACTTCACCTTCTTATCTTCAGAGGTACCTTCAAATTCAAAATATTTTTCCATCTCTGTTATCCAATCTAACAATACATCTAAATCCAACTTACCATTATAATCCAGAGGATTGAAATGAGGTCTTGTATTCACCTTAGTTAGGGCTCTTATGAACCTCTCTTCTCCCTGATCTAGACTAGGTTGCTCACCTCTTCCTATACTTCTCCTTCTTCATCACTCACATCATCAATTGGTCGACCTCTTTTTTGGGTCATTTCAATTGCATCTAATATGGCAACGATTCCTCTTACCATCCCCATCACAGTTGGGTCTACATTTCGATGTGCTCCATTTCTATCATTTCTTCTTCCCACCATCTTTACACAAGCCCTCTGTAGCTGCAATTTGGATCCTCAATCTGCCATCCCACAACAAATCTTCAATAGGACTTCGCATACTCTGACAATCTCGCAAGGAACAAACCTTGCTCTTATACCAATTTGGCGCAGCCACGGTAGGAGGGTCCTCAAAGAGAACAATTTGAACTGTGCAGAAAGAGTAACACAATGAAAGAAACATAGAATATGGAGGAAAATTCAGATGTAAATATTCTCATTAATAGAAATCTTAGTTACATTCGGTTGGTAGCATCTAGGCTTACAAATTCCGCTCACAGGCTTGATAAAATATACAACCTTCTAACATGCTTCTATATGCGAGTTGAATATTACAATCATATCTATCTCAATCTACTCCATCAACTACTACTTGATCACTACCATTCTAATGATCGATTCCAAGCTTTATATCATATCTGTGGGTCAAGAAACATCTACATCAGCCAAAAGATCATTACATTCTCCAATGAAGAAAAATATAACGTGTGCATGAATAGGTCATCCTCAAATTTGAACTACTCTTCAACAGATGCATAAAATGAAGTGTGGACCTATACTGAAGGTCAGGGACACTCCACGGAACAATTAAAATCACACCGTTAAGATCTACAAGTCATGGGGACGATCTGCAATGATTGAACTAGCTGAAAAGTTTGAAATTATTCTGGTGGTAGTTCAAGAAACTACCAAGAATTTCTGAAAGCAATAACTTTCCAAAAAAAGATCCAATCACGCTCAAATCTTGGAACAAGGGAAATGAATATGTAGACGATGCAATCTAAGATCCACAAGGTCTGGTGAGTAAATATGACGAATCCACCAACATGAACTGAGCAAGAACAAAACAAGAACAAAAACTAAAAGAAAATATTTTTGGTTGATGCAAGATTGCCAAGAACCAAGGATGCTCCTGCATCAATGTAAGATGGTAGAATAGGTTTTTCATCCTTTGGAAGTTATGGAGGGGTATTTTGATGTGGTTACTCATGAGGAGGAGTCGAGGAGTATGTTTCTTTAACTTCTTTTTGAGCTACCCTTTCTCTGGTGGCTTCCCGTGTTCTCCTTCTTCGATATAACTTTTCACCTTCTTTCAGCTCTTCTTCTTCATCTAAAGAAATGTTTATTAGACCCCTTTCTTTTTCTTCCCTACTTATTTAGTAGGTTCACCCTTTTCTTTCTTCTTGGCAATAGGGGCACTAGAGGAAGGTCCCTCCTTAGCAGTTTGTACCTTCTCTTTCTTCACAGTTGTTTTAGCTAAAGTTTCTCCCTCCTTCTTAGTATCTTTTGGCTTCTCTAGAAATTTGGCCATGGAAAAAGGCATATTCAACCAATGAAGAGAGTGTGACATGACCTCTTGAGCTCTATCCTTGATGTTATCATTTTCTTTAACAAAACAATCCACATTGAAAATTGGAATATCGTAAATTTTCTAGGTTGCATACGCAGGATCCAAAACCTTTATATCTTCTACTTTTTCTTTGGGGATCTGAACCTTTGTGCAATGTCTCATTAGAAATATTATAAATCAACAATAATCATTTGTTTTTACTTCAAAGTCTTCATATTTTTCCCAATGATCTTGCTCGGGCTCATGGATGAAGTATGCATCCATCACTTTATTGATATTCTATGGGGTCAAATCTTCCCCAAGCATCATTGTACAAGTCAAAACTATATCTTGACATCTCAATTTATTTGTTCTTGTCATTTTGTGTATTTACACAAGAATACACTCCTATTTGAATTGGAAAACCATATCCATGTTTATGCACTACAACAAAATAGGAAATTAGCACCTAAAATAATGTCAAATTTTAGTACATTTGAGTTCATGAATTGGGCATTTCTACTAGCGCAAAAGTCAACGCTAAATGGCATGTTCACTTCGGCTCCAAATTTAGTGCCAAATTTAGCACTGAGTTTAGCGTTAGGTTTGGCACCGGGTTTAGTGCCGACTTTTGAAGCTTCCAGTTTGGCTTCTGATTTTGCTTCTAGTTTTTCTTCTTGTGTTGCTTCCACATTTGCTTCCAGTTTTGCTTCCGGTTATGCTTCCAAGTTTTCTTCCAATTTCGCTTTCGATTTTGCTTCCACGTTTGCTTCTGATTTTTCTTCCAATTTTGCTTCTGATATAATGTCACTTGTTGCATCTAGCTTTGCTTCCATTTTTACATCTTTTGTTACTTCTAATATGGGTTCTATTATTGCATCTTTTGTTGCTTCTAAAATTGCTTCCATTATTACTTCTTTGTTTTCTACCTGAATTGCTTATGTTTTTGCTTCCTAGATAATGCCAAGTTTTGCTTCCATGATTGCTTTTGGTTTGCTTCTAGTTTGGATTCCATTGTTACTTCCTTTTTTGCTTCTAAAAATGCTTCTTGTTTTGCTTCCATTTATTAATTTAATATGTTTTATTTCAATTTAATTAGTTAAATATATCATGCGTCTTAAAAAACTCATGATTATAGAGCAAGTAATTTAATTATTTAACTCATATGATTAAATAACAAGATAATTATTATAACATGATAATCATCTATAATTAAAATAAGTGAGTCAAATATCTATAATTTAATTGAATTTGACAACATCCATCCTAAGCAGTAAATTAAAATCATCATACGTAATAAATATCCATCCAAAAATCATTGACCACTTTCAATAAATATAAATTGACAAGTCAATACTGATAAGATCATCATCATATATAACTAAAACAAGTGGAAGTCAAATATGCTAGTAGATCAATAACATGTCAAAATGATACATGTCCAAGAGTCAACATAATTCAAAATGATACATGTACAAATGATATAAGTGAAACTGATAAATTATGTAACTCAAAATGATACAAGTCAAGATGATACATGTCCAAATGATATAAGTGAAAATGATACATTTCAAAATGTTACAACTCAATAATATGGTACTGCAAGTCATGAAAATGATACATATGATAGTAACCATGAAAAGAGGCATCATAATGATATATTAGCAATGATCCATGATGTAATCTATATGATCATGACTATCACTGGCTACTACCAGCAATTGCCTCAACATCATCATCACCATCATCATCACCATCACCATCATCATCATCATCATCATCATCATCATCATCATCATCATCATCATCACATGATCATCATCGTCATCAACCTTCGTGTCTTTTGTATATTCATCACCATCATCCTTTGCCATGTGATATGTACCAGAACCAAGATATTCTAGATCTATATCATGAGAATCATCTTGATCTTCTGGAAGACCCGTGTTCTAAAAATATATATATTTAAAATGAAAATTTATTATTTATTTCATGCAATAATTTATTTTTCTGTTATATATCTAATATTACAACATATGAAATGAAACAATAATCATATTACATCCATAATAAAATTTCAAAAAAGTTACAAGTGATATGTCATTCCAATGATGTAAAACATGCAACAATTCTAATAAATGTTAGTAAAATATGCCAACATTTGGTGGAAGAGGAAGAAAGATGACTGGAACTCTGGAGGCCCACCATAATGGATTTGGTATTCAACCATGAGAGCAGAAGAGAGAGTTGATATCATGTATCAAAACATTAAGCATGCATTCTTCCAGCCAACGGAGAAGGAGATGATTACTTTACTTCATTTTCATTTGCATAACCATATCATGGTGTGAACCAAGAATACCAAGGATGTCCAATTTTATGTGGAGGTAATGGATGTGGCCCAAACTTTAGGAGGGGCAAGAAGGTCAATGTATGATCCTAATGAAATTGAGGAAGAACAGCAAGAGAGGGATAGGAAAAATAAAAATCAATGCAAAGTTTCAAGGATTTGTCAAGCAAGTAACAGAGTTATGGGAGTAGCCTCATCTAAAATATTTTGAACTATAGTTTGATATACCATTTAGAGAGCTTGGTTTTCATGGAGTTCCTTTCAAAGCGTCTACTTTAATTGTTCCTACAGTAAACTATTTGGTAGAGTTGGTGGAATCACCTTTCTTAGTAATCACTATTAGTGAGATTGAGATTGTTAACCTTGAGAAAGTGGGACTTGGGAAAAAGGTATTTGATATGGCTATTTTTTTAATCCTATATAGCTAATGCAAGAAAAGTTAAGCTAGCATCAAATGACAAAAAAATTTAAAAATAACATGAAAACTTTTAGTTGTTGCTATGTCAAGAAAAAAAAAAAAGGAAACAATGTTCCTTCCAATGGCTTGATGATTGCAAATGAGGATTCATTTAATTTCAATGGAGTAAAATGAAAATTAAAAGTAGTTGATTCATATAATATATGTACATTAAACAGTTTATGGTGCAAAATTATTTTTGATGCCTTCTATAGCTAAATGCTACACTCATTTCAGCCATCAAGAAAATGCATCCCACCTAGAGTTTGTGTGACATTGTTTTTGCCCTAAAATCCTTTTCAAAATCATCACCCTTAGCTTGATTTAGGATAAAACATCAATAATGAGCAAATTAACAAAAAATCAAAAGTGAATAATACATAATCTATGTTGTAGAGTTAAAAAGCCTTATAAAAATACATATAAAACTCCAAAACATTTTCCATTTGTCTCTAAATTTTAGTCCAATCAACCAAAGCAAGAAACATATATCTTATTACTATTTAAATCAAAAGAAGATATCTAATATACAATTCAAAACATCAGCATATGAGCTAATTTGTTAAAGTATCCATTCTCCTCCACATCCTATAAATTTGATTCAGAAAAGCATGTTATCAACATCCAACTAAGATTGGAATTCATAAATAATAGCATAAGATTCAAAAACACTGATAAAGTGTAGAGGAATAAATTTCTTCTTCCAAACCTTACTATCATCAATCAAGTCAACAAGTTCAGGATCTTCCTTCAAATTCAGGTCTGCTAGCAATTGAATCTGAATTTGAACAATCATCAAAACTTTAAAATCTTGTCATACTAAAATATTTTAGATAGGTGAGAAGCAACCAATGTTATCCTCCTTATGCCAAGACTGAAAACAATTGTAAAACTCCATATCATGGGAAAATGAATTGAAAAGTCTTGTGAATGCAGCATTGGCTACCTCAAATTGAGGCATATTTCAATTTGCATCAAATGAATTAAGAATAACAAATAACTTTTGCAAGTTTGAATGTGGCTAGTCATGCATTAAAAGTTATATTCATTCATTGGCTATGAGAAAACCAATAGATTTTAAATACGATGAATTTGAGAATCTAATTAAGAAACAATTTTATTTTTTTTGCTATGAATAAAAATGATCAATTGACCAGCAACACAAACAAAGGCCAATGTGCAGCATTATACATATGAAATTCACAATAAGACTGTTCAAATGGGCGATATTGTCATAGAAAGATGAGTTTGTGGTTTGGTCAAGTTGAAGATTGACTAATATACTCTACAGCCACATTGCCTCACATCTTGTAGTCACGACTACCTTATATTCTACCTTAGTGGAAGATAAGACAACCAACTATATTGTGTAGCTTGCTCTGCCAAGAAATTACTTTTGAACCAAGAGTAAAAATATATCTTGTTGTAGACTGCCTAGTATCGATGGATCCACCCCAATTGGATTCAATATTTGAATAACATGCAATCTACAAATCTCTAATATAAAATTCCAAAGTTAAGGTTTCCTTTTTCGTATCAAAGAATTTATTTTGCAACTTTCCAATGCTCTCATTATATTTGTTTGTTACCTTAACTAGAGATGCTTGGTATTTTACCTTCAGAAGTAATCATCTTGAGCCATCAATATTTTTAGGGTCTTAGAGAACTCTCACATATAGTGCATCTTCTTTTAACCAGTACAACTAGCTTTGTGTCCACATAGCAAGGGTAGGATTCCTTTCATGGCACAAGAACAATAGTTGGTGAGCTCATTCAAACCCACGTTATAGCATTGAAAGGATCACATTGCAAAGATAAGGAAGATGGTATTGGTAGGTTGAAGAAGCAATTTGAAGAGAAAGAGAAATGCCAGGTTTTCCTTTGTTTCTTATAAATCTACATATTATTGGAAATAGGGCAGTATGTGTATCCTTGACATGCACAATGGACTAGTTTTTCCTCTTCTTTTGCATATTATTTGGTTCCTTGTTGAGCTTTCATCAAGGAGATATGGTGAAGCCATTTTTACTCAATGGAGTTGCAGTGAAGTCTAGAAAGCCATTTAGCATTGTAGTAATCCTCCTCAAGAAAGTCATCATGATAATACTATTGCATTAATAGGAGGATCTACAAAGATTTTTGATGTTTATGAATCACAAAGTTTTGGGAAGCCATGAGTCAACTTCATTTTCCAAATAGAGAATGAATTAGTTTGAACATTAAGACAATGTAGAAGAAAGAAGACATTCAATGGAGTGGTCATGTTTCAGTCATATCTAGAAAAATACAAACTGGGTTTTCGATAATTTTTGACAAAAATTGGAGAACAATAAAATAAAAAAAGCCAATAAATTTTGTGCAAGCTTAGTGCGTAATTTTTGAGAAATTTTCACCAGTCCATTGACAGTCACAAGGGTGTAGCAATGGTTTTTAGCTTGAAGATAAGAGCAAATAGTGATAGAAAAAAATTGGAAATGTTAATAAAATTTTCCATGAGACAAAGCTAAGACAAGTGATGAAGGACAGTTAGAAAGCATGAGAGTTTTTTTTAAGCCTAAAAAGAATGAACAGTAGTCAAGAATGGATTTCAATATCATCTTTAGTGAGTATTGGTCACTATCATATGAGTGCAAACCACTTTTATTAGTAAAAAGAAACATTAAGTGAGAATTGTGAAGAATAATAGCTACTATGTATAATGATCTTGCTACTCCCAAGGCCAAAATGAGTAGATTTAGGAAGAATGGTGCATAAATTAGGGGGACAACAGTTAAAAGAGACAAACATAGGAGTAAATAGGGTAGTTTTGGCTTCATTATTACTCATAAAGGAAAAATTTAACTCACCCAATGGATAAGATATTAGTTGGAAGGTAGTTTGGCATCATAATGACACATTCTTGAGCAGTTATGAAGGCCTTAAGTGGCCTATTTCACCTTCATCCAACCCAGGACCATTTCCACCATGAAAATGCACAAAACATGTGTCATATCTTCTTGATAGAGAGTTCATTGGCTTCATATTCGAATTAAATCCCAATCAAGGTAATCAAACTGTAAATAAGTGAATTTAGAAAGTAAAGTATGAATGATTGAATTCATTTGCAAGTTTGATAGAGGGTTCATTTTCTCTTGTTCATCAATATGGTACTTGGATAATATGTAGTTAAATAAATTATTTGCAAGCTTGAGACTACCTTCTTGATGATCACCTTGTTTCCAACCTCCATATGACTACTCAACTCCTTGCTTTAGATAATGTATATAAGTAAAGCTCAAATATAGGATCAAAGAAGGGCAACAAAAGGAAGTGTGACACAAATGAATACATTTCTACAACAATGGATTAGCTAAACCAACTCAAGGAGATAAGATTGCATGTGTTGCAAATCCACCATTCTCCATCAATCATGTTTAGCAAGATAATCTATACATGAATAAAGTTACTCAATTCATTTTTCAAAATACATATCAAGATGAGAGTGATGTTGATAGAGAATGCATGTATGATTCACTAGATGATTGGTTAAGATATAATTCTCAATCATTGAACCCTGATAAGTTAGATAAAGGATATGTTATTCCTGATTGGCTAAGATCTGATTATTAGTCCTTGAACAACAAAAAGAAAAGTATGACTGTTCACATTTTGACTAGTTAGGATGATGAAAAGATGGATGATGAATTATGCAAGCTGAATAGTCAGATTGAGAATGCAAATCAGCAAGAAAACTCTTTCCACATGTTGAGTTTTAGGTTTCATTTTGCTAACACAAAAATGGATTTTTTTTTGTTTCAATTTGCTATTGATTCTAAGCTTGAAATCAACATAAGAACATTGAATTTCACTATTTTTATCTAACTTTTTTGTTCACTATGCAGGTATAGGTTCATGTTTAATAGTTGGTTCATCATGTTCAACATTTTAGCATGTGGAGAAAATGGGCTCCCACAAGGGTTGAGCCTAGTATGCTACCCTCTTGGATTTAAAGAGGGATATGAAGCATATTTTAATCAATGAAAAATGACTTCTTAATCAATGAAAAGTAATTTCAATCATAGCAGTCACTACAGGTTCTTAAGGAAGCATATCATCTACCATAATGCATTATGATCAGAAAGCAACATATCATCAATGGGCCAGCAGAAACATACATGCCAAGTTTCAAGCATCTTACTTTCTTATCATTGTTTTGGGACAACAAAGTATATGCATATATAAAAAGGAAACAATGAAGTAGCCTTCACTATAATGCAAGTATGGCTTATTGATTAAGTACCATTGTGACAGTGCAGTTACCATGGTAGCTATAAATGGTGCAAACCAAGGTCATCAAAAGAAAGCAATGGTATTATCAAAGTCTGACAAATAGAGTTGAGATGTCACATAGCAAAAATACAATCAAATGCAATTTTAAAGCTTTGTCTCAAGCAAAGAGCAATACAAATATTTACAATTTTTTGTTATGGATGAAGTGTGAAATTGCATGTTAGATGTTTGATCATTGCTACAGATGCTATGTTGATAATACAAAAAAAATCAAATTAGTGAATATGACATTCTTTTAAAGGGAAACAACATAAAGAGTCAAAGGGAAGTTTATAATGAATAAAAGGACAGTGTTTATACTTGCCATTATAAGGCATTCAAAGACAACAAAGAGGTAATATGCAAGGATAATGTTTGTAAAACCCTCACACACTGACCATGTCAGCATAATATGCAAGGATAATCACAATCCATTCAAAATCATAAGTTTGGGCAACATATCTTTTAACAAAGGAAGTGAAGAGCAGAACTCAAGGCCATACCACTTATAGCAAGAGTACCTTTGCACATTTCTTGATCTATTACTCATTGAAGTTTAAAGTTTTATATTTGAGAGGCATGGAATATACAGGTCAAGTCTTAGAAATCTGGCAAAGTCAATGCAAATATTGAAGCAATATGCATAGATTATATTTTTAGACATATTCTTGCATCTGTGAGAAACTAATCAAAGTTTAAGAGTTGTTGTTTGAGATTATACAATAATACATTGAAAAGTCATGAGACACAAAGAACCCATGAATGTATTGCTCAAGAAACACAAAAAAAATCTCACTTAATGAGCTCAAATCGAGCTATTCCTTTAGAAACTAAAATATATTGCAAATATTTAAGTGATGGAAGCCTACCCATTGGTTATTGAACAAGGGAACATTCAAAACCCCAATGAAAGCTTCAAAATTCTTCCAAGAAATCAGCCTCAGAATGAGAGAGGATATCAATAGAGAATGGAAGAGAAAAAATACATTAGAAAATTGATTATAGTCGTGGCTAAGAATGCCAAAGGTGCATTTGAAATGATGGAAATACAAAAAAAAAATTGCACATTCGACAAGGAGCACTCACCATCAATTTCCTAAAGAATTTCGACACAAATAGTTGAAAAAGTGTAGATTTGAGCTTCAAAACCTAGCTCATGGCTGCACAACAACAGGTTTCTCCAAAATATGCCAAGTGAAAAATGAAGGAGGTCTTTAGGGTTTAATAGCTTTCTCTCAAAGCCCTAATTCGAATGATGGGGGTGTTTTGATTTGGCTTTATGAAAACATCATTTCATATATTAGTGTTGTGTTTTTGAAATGTTTGTGAACTCCACTTATATTTTTGGATGATTTTAAGAAAAAGTCAACTATGTAATTAAATATTGAGGGTAATATTTCATTAATTACCTTAATATTTAACATGTAATGTAATGTTATTTTCTCCTATGATATTTCTCGGGAAAATCACCTAGAAACAATGAAAAATGGTGGAGGATCGAGCTCAAAAGACAAAACCCTAACTCATCATGGCGGAAAAAATATTAATGTGAAAAAACTCCCACACAATCACATATAGTGTATATCTTTAATCATTGAATCTTTTAATATATTCAAAAATATTTAGAAAACAAAATACATATATTTTATAATAAAAAATTACTATTATCTATTAAATTTATTAATTTGTATGTTCAATTAATAATTAAAAACTATTGATGTTATTTTATATAAAATAAAAATATGAAAAATATCTTTAGCAATTATTAATTTTAATTTTAAAATATATATATATAGAAAAATATTTATTTAAATAAAACTAAAATGAATATGAATTAAATATATAATTTAATCATTAAATTATGATTTTAATTATTATAATTTAAAAAAATTGTGTGATTGTGATTGTGATTGTGATATTACATTAGATAATTCCTTGCACCCTAAGATTTTTTTTAATTAAAATAGATTTGCCTCTTGAATTTCTTCCAAACCATTCATATTATTATTGTAAAAAAAAAATCTAAATAATGATAAATATTCAACGCATAAATTTTATTATTATTTATTTATTTTATAATATTTTACAAATTAAATATTACAATTTTTAATTGAAAAGAAGATAAAAATTCCATTTAATTCAAATGCTATTAATTCTCAAATTTAAGATCATACTATTATCTTCATATTATCCTTTTAAAACATTTTTTTATCCTTTACTTGAAAATATTAAACATGGGAAAATTTTAGATGATTGAATGCAAAAGTGAGGTGTAGTATGCCATAAAATGTACAAAAGGGATATAGTTGAATTTTTATGCCCTTACAATCACACCAAGGGTATAGGGTTGAGGGTCCAATGTATAGGGTAGAGGGTATAGGGGTTAAGGGATTACGGTTTAAGGGTTGAGGGTTGAGGGTAGAAGGTAGAGGGTTGATGGATTAAGGGTTAAGGGTTGAGCGATTAAGGTGGAGAGTTTACTTGGGTTTAAGGGTTTAAGGGTTGAGGGTTGAGGGTAGAGGGTAGAGGTCAATTTAAGGGTTTAGGGTTTAAGGGTTGAGGGTTGAGTGTTTAAGGGTTTAAAGGTTGATGGTTTAGTGTTGAGGGATTAGGCCAGTAGAGAAGGAGGGGTGGATGGAGTGAGAGATGGAGGGAGAAGTGAGATAGAGAGAAGGACAAAAGAGGAGGGAGGGACAGATATATATGAGGGTTGAGGATCCAATGTATAGGGTAGAGGGTTGAGAATTGAGGGTATAGAGTTGAGGACCTATAGGGTTGATGGTTTAGGGTATTGGGTTGAGATTATAGGTTTGAGGGTTAAGGGTTGATGATAGAGGGTAGAAGGTTTAAGGGTTTACGGTTTAAGCATTTAGGGTTGATGGTTAATGGTTGAGGGTAGAGTGTTTAGGGTATAGGTTTGAGGGTATATGGTTAAAGGATTAGCGTTGAGGGTCCAATGTATAGGGTAGAGGGTACAGTGTTGGAAACTCAAGGGTAGACAACTAAGAGGGGGGGTGAATCAGTTGTCACCAAATTTCAAATTTATTCAACTTATTAGCCTTATTCTCAGATATGATCATTAATCATGAAAGCATAAATCAACAACACATTAGAAACACACATAACACCAAGATTTTTACATGGAAACCCTGTTAGGGGAAAAACCACAGTGGAGGTCAGTCCATAAGATTATACCTTGTTAAAAGTATAAGAGAATATGAATGGGGAATGCACATGCATTTAGGCACACTACCTAGAGCTCATTGCTCAAATACAAATAGGCTTACTTTCAAAAGGAAGACACACTGTCTTACAGAAAGGTTTTGATTAAATCCATCAGACTTTGAACTGAGAAAAGTAGCATATGCTAATGCCTGGTTACAATTCTGGTTAAGCACATGAACACATCTTCGCTCTTCTTCACTCTTCTTTACTCTTTGTTATGCCTTCAAATGATCTAAACATTATTCACACACAAGACTCACACACTTCATATACTCATGCACTCTCATGCCTTCAAATGATAAAATAATTGCTCTTATATATCTGCAACAAGAAATTACATCACTATAAGTTGGCCTCAAAGAAATAATAAAAGGAATATAAATAGTCAGCCCAAATCAATAAAGATTATTCATGTGAATCAACCAAGGTCAGCCACAACATAGTGAAGACCGAAAACAACATCCTCAAACATGAACCACTTCAATTAATTACTACTCAAAGATCCACAACACGCTTCAACACCTAGTCGGCCATGAACTGAGAAACATGAACACACAAGATAAAATCTCAAACCACAAGCACAACGATCAATCCAGACATGCAACACAAATAAATCATGAACTAGAAACATCCAAAAACATCATGAAACACAAGAGAAGCATCTGAAGCAATTGAACTTACAAAAATCACATGATCTTCATTTAGGAACATAAAGTGAAGTAAAAGAAAAACCTTCAGAATACAAATCTTCATAACTTGATCAAATCTTCACGCGGATCTTTGAAACTTGACATGGATAAACTAGATATACTCAACAAGAAACCATCTATTCCATAATCTTATAACAACAACGTACTAATCACACTGACAAATTGAACTTCACTTCACCACTGACAACCTGTAGCACTTCTTATTACAATTTTCTCAATATCCTCGACATATACAACTTCTAATGCAACAATGCTAATAGTGTTAACATCAATGACAACCACATATCAGCAACAAAACTACAACATCCAAAAATTTCCCCCTTTGGCATTGATGGCAACATATGATGTGAAAAATACCATCAACACAACGACACTTACTCCCCCTTAGGTTCTAACTCTTCTTCTCACAAGATTCTTCTCTTCTAGAAATTTTTTCACATTTCTCTTCTCCCCCTTTGACATCAATGACAAATATCTCTTCTATGCAAGATCTAAACCACAAATTTGAACACTTGAACATCTAACTACTCCCCCTAAGTAGTAGGCACCACAACATCAATCCAGATCAAAATATGATCATGAAATGCATGGATTGATGCAAACCAATGCATCTTAGTTCTGATTAGGAGGGGTAATCACCCCTAACTTCCCTCAAAGATACTCAAAAGTATCCTTAGGAAAGGGTTTGGTAAATATTCCTACAATCTTCTCCTTAGTAGGCACATACTCCAATCTGACTTCCTTTTCACTTACTTTCTCTCTCAAAAAGTGAAACTTAATAGATATATGCTTGGTCTTGGAATGCAACACCATATTCTTAGAAATGTTAATAGCACTTGAGTTATCATAGAATATAACAATAGGCTTATCATACACAACTCTGATATCCTTCAACATTTGTTTCATCCATAGTATTTGAGTACAATTATTAGCAGCAGCAATGTATTTTGCCTAGTAGATAAAGAAATAGCATTTTGCTTCTTGCTTAACCATGAAATTAGCTTCTTACCCAAGAAAAATGCTCCACCACTAGTACTTTTCCTATCATTAACATCTCCTTCCCAATCAACATCAATAAAGGAACTCAAAGCAAGATCATCATCTTTAGGATACCATAAACCAAAATCAATTGTCCCCTTCAAGTATCTAAAAATCCTCTTCACAATAGTCACATGAGATTCTTTAGGATCAGCTTGAAATCTTGCAACAATACATACAACATTCATGATATCAGGCCTAGTTTGAGTCAAATAAAGAAATCCACCAATCATTGATCTATGTCTAGTCTGATTCTCCTTTAAAGAATCATCATCAATTGTCAACTTGCATCTGGTCACCATGGATGTACCAACTGGATTTGAATCTACCATACCAAATTTCTTCAGCAATTCTTTCACATACTTGGACTGAGATATAAAGATCCCTTTATCTAATTGAGTAATTTGAAATCCCAAGAAGAATTGCATCTCTCCAATCATTGACATCTCAAACTCATTCTGCATCTCATTAGCAAACTTCATGCACAAGCTATCATCTCCTCCAAATATGATATCATCAACATTCCACAATCAAATCTTTATCATCACTCCTGAAATACATATTACTATTAGTAGTACCTTTTTTAAATCCAAGCTTCACCAAGTACTTATCCAATCTAGCATACCAAACTCTAGGGGCTTTTTTGAGTTCATACAATGCTTTCTTCAACTGACAAACCATATCTCCCTGATCAGTCAATTGAAATCCATCTGGTTGTTCAAAATACACTTCTTCCAATTCACCATTTAGAAAAGTAGACTTGACATCCATTTGATAAACTTTGTAGTCTTTCTAAGAAGCATAAGCAAAAAACAATCTCACAGCTTCAATTCTAGCAACAGGGGCAAAGGTTTCTTGAAAATCAATACCTTCCATCTATGAATATCCCTTGCATACTAGTATTTCTTTGTTTCTAACAACTTCACCTTGCTCATTTAGTTTGATTCTAAAGACCCATTTAGTTCCAATGAAATTCTTATCCTTATGTCTAGGAACAAGAATCCATGTATCATTCTTTTCAATTCATTATAGTTCCTCTTTCATTGCTTCAACCCAATTTTCATCTTTGCATGCTTCATTCACATTGTTAGGCTCAATCTTTGAAATCAAACAATATTCTTATGCAATATTTCTCCTAGTCTGGACAGCTTTGTTCTTAGCACCTATGATCTGGTTCTCTGAATGATTCAACCTTACATACCTCAGAGTCTTCTTAGAATGTTCTTCAACTTTAGGCTCTTCTGATCTCTCTTCTATTCTTCCACCAGTTTCTTCTTCATCTTGATCTTCTTGATTCACCGGAATGATTTTCACTTGACTTGAATTCTGACCTTTGTTTGTATTGTCACTCTAATCATCAAAATCATATCCATAGGTTCTTGCTATTGCAGCTATATCTTCATCAACCTTGACATTTGTACTTTCAACCATTTTCTTCAATATCTTATTGTAACACCGCTAGGCCTTACTTTTAGTAGCATAACCCAGAAAGATTCCTTCATCACTCCTAGCATAAAACTTTTTTTATATCTATATCTCTTTTGATATAATACTTGCTTCCAAAGATCTTGAAATATCTAACATTAGGCTTTTGACTAGTCCATAGCTCAAAAGAACTCTTACTAGTATCACCTTTGATTTGTACCCAGTTAAGTGTGTAGACAACAATATTCACATCTTCTTTCCAGTAGATATGAGGTACATTTCCTTCCAACATCTAGAACTATTATGTTCTTCCTTTCTACAACTCCATTTTGTTGAGGGGCCATAGTGCAGATGATTGTCTCTTTATTCCATGCTCTTCACAAAAATAATTAAATTCACCGGAAGTGAATTCACCACCTCTATCTGATCTCAAACATTTAATCTTCAGACCTGTCTTTGTCTCAACCATAGCCTTAAAGATCTTGAACTTTTCCAGAGCCTCAAATTTCTCCCTTAAGAAAGCAGCCCACGTCATCCTTGAATAGTCATCAATAAGCAACATGAAGTATTTATATCCTTGTAAACTTCTAGTTCTAGTAGGACCACACAAATTAGTATGCACAAGATCCAACAATCCATTTGAATTTTGTTGTTTACTCTGAAATTAAATTCTTGTTTGCTTTCCTAACTAACATTCCTTGCATATTGCATTAGTAGATTTCATCAACTTAGGAAGATCTCTCACCGCCCTAGTAGAACTTATCTTCACAATATTATCAAAGTTAACATGACACATTCTCCCATGCCACAACCATATTTCATCAATTTGAGGAATCAAACAACTTTTACTAGCAGCACTCAGGTGGAAAATATTACCTTTTGTTTTTGTACCTGATGCAATCACATTTCCCAATGTTTTGCACTTACCATCCATGAACTGAAGATTGTATCTCTTATCAACCATTTTTCCAACACTCAAAAGATTATGCTTCAAACCTTCAACATACAAGACATCATCAATATTATGCTTACCATCAATACAAATGCATCCTCTTCCATAGATCACACCAGATGTATTATCACCAAATCTCACAACACCACCATCATATTTTCCAAACTCACAAAATTATTTTTATCTCTTTTCATATGATGAGAAAAACCACTGTCAATTACCCATTCATCTTTCTCTTCAACTCGAGCAGCTATGGATTTCTCCACATTTGTACAACTAATAGATTCAATAGGCATAGGATTATTTTCCTTAATAGCAATAAACACAAATTCATCTTCACATGCATTTCCTTTGCCAGATTCATCATTTGTCATACCTTCATCAGCAGCATAGTAACACTTCTTTTGGAATTTAGGCTTGTTAAATCTTGGCTTGGAAACTCTCTCAAGACACCTTGATGCAAAATGACCTATCTTATTGCAAGAGAAACATTTAATAGGCAACTTTCCTTTATACTTACCTTGTCCTTTGGCTTTTCTTTTCACAATTAGTGCTTCAAGCTCTTCTAGCTCTCTTTCTTCTTCATCCAACTATTTCATTTCATCCCCATACTTGAATGTCTTTCTTGATGAACTTTCACCTGGATCATATCTCTATTTATCTCTTCCAAAAGTAGTGGCCTTGAATGCAGATTCAACCTTAGGAAGGGCATCACCAAATTGACTCAACTCAAAAGTAGTAAGCTTACCAATCAACATATCTTTGGTAACATTTGTCACAGTTCGAAGCTCTTCAATAGCACTATCTTTGAATTTGTAGGAATTAGGCAAGGATCTAAGCACTTTAGCAACAATCTCATATTCGTCTGTGTCCACTAGCACATCTAATACCATATACAAGTTCATTCACTGTGTGCATGAAAGTAGTAACATTTTCATCATCACCTATTTTCAACTTTTCATATTTCCCTTTCAGACTTTGTAGCTTAGCAATCTTCACATTAGCATCACCTTCATACAAGGTCTCTAAATTTTTCCAAATCTCATAAGCAGTCTTTAGATCCATCACATCTGTCATCTCAATATCATTCAAAGCACTCAACAACACTTCATTAGCCCTAATATTATATTCAACATCCCTTATTTCAACAAAAGTAGTAGGACCATTTTGTGGAATAACATATATATTTTTTGTAATGCTCCAGTAGGGTTCACCAATTCATCTCAGATGGCACTCTATTCGAGTCTTCCATAAGGAATAATTTGTTCCATCAAATCTAGGACTATCCTTCTTATAAGTTGCCATACCATATCACCTAAAGTTGTTGAACTTCTTCCAAGGAACTTTCTCTGATACCAATTATTGGAAACTCAAGGGCAGACAACTGAGAGGAGTGGTGAATTAGTTGTCACCGAATTTCAAACTTATTCAACTTATTAGCCTTATTCTCAGATCTGATCATTAATCATGAAAGCATAAATGAACAACACATCAGAAACACAAATAACACCAATATTTTTATGTGGAAACCCTATTAGGGAAAAAACCACGATGGAGGTCAGTCCTCAAGATTATACCCTGTTAAAAGTATAAGAGAATATGAATGGGGAATGCACATGCATTCAGTCACACTGGCTAGAGCTCACTGCTCAAATACAAATAGGCTTACTTCCCAAAGGAAGACACACTATCTTATAGAAAGATTCTAATTACCATCAAAATTTGAACTGAGAAAAGTAGCATCTGCTAATGCATGGTTATAGTTCTAGTTAAGCACATGAACACTTCTTCACTCTTCTTCAGTCTTCTTTACTCTCTACTCTACCTTTGAATGATCTAAACATTATTCACACACAGGACTCTCACACTCATGCACTCTCATTCCTTCAAATGATAAAACAAACACTCTTATATCTCTGCAACAAGAAATTGCATTGCTATAAGTCGGCCTCAAAGAAATAATAAAATGAATATAAATAGTTGGCCCAAATCAATAAAGATTATTCATATGAATCAACCAAGGTCGGCCACAACATAGTGAAGACCAAAAACAACATCGTCAAACATGAACCACTTCAATTAATTACTCGTTGAAGATCCACAACATGCTTCAACACCTATTTAGCCATGAACATGAAAAACATGAACATGCAAGAGAGAATCTCATATCACAAGCACAACAATCAATGCAGATGTGCAACACAGATAGAGAACAAACTAGAAACATCCCCAAGCATCATGAAACACCAGAGAAGCATCCACAATAACTGAACATACAAAAATCACATGATCTTCATCTAGGAACACAAACTAGAGTAACAGAAAAACTATCAAAATACAAATCTTCATAACTTGATCAAATCTTCACGCAGATCTCTGAAACTTGACATGGATAAACTAGATATACTCAACAAGAAACCCTTTAGTCCACAATCTTAGAACAACAACATACTAATCACACCGATAGACTGAACTTCACTTCACCACTGACAACCCGTAGCACTTCTTATTACAATATTCTCAATATTCTTGACATATACAACATCTAATGCGACAATGTTAATAGTGTTGACATCAATGACAACCACATACCAACAACACAACCACAACATCCAAAATATAGGGGTTGAGGGTTTAGGGTTTAAGGTTGAGGGTTGAGGGTTGAGGGATTAGGGTTGTGGGTTGAGGGATCTTTTGATGCAAGTGAAATGTAGGAAAGCAATTGAAGGCTAGTGAATATTGGGGAATGATTTTTTGTTCTAACACCCCTAATCCCTTAACCCTTAATCCCTGCTAGATCAAAATAATTAGGTGCTAAAACCAACGCTAAATATTTCATTAAATACAATGCTAAATTTGGTGTAATTAGTGCCTAATTTAGAGCCTACTTATTTTGATCAGGGCAAAAAATGCCAAAAATGGTGCCATCTTGATAAATAGTGCCGACGTTTTCAAAAAATTAGAGAAAAATACATTAAAATAGTGGGTGGAAGAAAAAAATGGAGAAAAAAAGTGAGCTAATCATAGGGATTTGTTGTAGTGATGTTTGACTACAATAAGTTGCTATACTTCTATAATATGTCTACAAACTTCCAACAAAAAGCAATTTATTTGATGGATATTGAGGAAGCTTGTATGGAATGTTGTGAAAACCTACCACCCTTATGTAGGTGAATGCCTTATATTGGATCAACCAGTATCCAATTTCTTCAATCACTTTAATGGATTCATTGGAGATCCTCCTAGAAAAGTCTCCCTCAAAACCCCAAATTATCATATAAATAAAATTATCATTAACCACACCAAAATGATGAAAACTTGCCTCTAATTCCAACAAGGGATAATGTTGGTAAATAGTTACTTCTTTGAGCTCAAAAGAGACCACCCTGGTGAATCCTTGGAAGGAGGATTGTGAAACCAACAAATAAACAAGGTATGAAGTCATGTAAAAATTGTGCATTGAAAGAACATTACTCATCTATTCATGGATGGTTTCACTGATAAGTTGAGCCCAATCAATTTTATTCTTGTTGGAAGAATTGATGACCTTGATAAATCTAAGTATCCATGGGTAGAAGTCCTTGGTATTTTGATATCTAAAGACCCAACTCAATATTACAATCAGGTCCTTGGCATCTTTATATTCACTCTTGTGTTGTATCTTTTCCAATTTAGCAACCACCTTTCTAGGCTTCTCCAACAAGTAGCTATTTATGTAATTCAAACTATCAATGGGAGAGTCATCAAAATACTTGATTGCTTTCTTCATATCTACTGCTTCATATTCAATGTGAGAAGGAATTATAAAAACCCTCCCTATCATTTCAAGAGTCAAATCCAATACAATCTCTCCATTGGACCCCTTGACCTTTTGAGCCTTGTGATTGTAATGTTGGGCACATCTTAATACTAGTTCTGGATATTGAACTATAATTAGGAAAGCAACATCTTTCATCAATCCTAATTGGGAAAGAGCTCGAGCCATTGAATTCCTAGTACCACTATCACTGATTCTTCTCTTAAACTCATCTGGGTTGGCATTTCCAAGGTCAGTGTCTCCAATCTCATTGTATGGGGAAAACATTTTAGAAGGTAGACGATAACCTTTGAATTAGAATTTCATCTCTTTTGAATCTTTAGGACGTGGCATCCTTTCTGCAAACACAAGTACCATAAATTAATATTTACATAATTGAGGATAGGAACTATGCAAAATAATCCAAGTTAGATAATAGAAACTTTTCATTTCTCATCTGAAAGTTGCAACTTGTCAAGATGAAGTTATGCAAAAGCTTCGAGGATCAACCTTCTAGCTTATCCCTTACCTACTACTTTAAGCGCTTGCACCTAAGAGTTTAGTTTTCCTTTATTAACCTTTTTTGGCTTCCGAGATCAAGGATCCCTTATAACTCTTTCTTTACTGTATAAGTGCATTCGGGTTATAAATGTATTCAATTCAGAGGTTGTGGATTGGGGATCCCTTTTATCTCTTTCTCATAAGGTAGATTATTTTACTAAGTGTTATCTCACTGGGCATTGGAGATTAGAGATCTCCTTTACCCCTTGCTTTTAATAAGGATGATTCCTTAAGGATCTATTTATGCTTGATTGGGCGTCAAGGATCAAGGATCCCTTCTACCCTTTTCATAGTTGATATCAGCATTGTTTAAATGATATTCTCGACTCACAAAGCTTGAAAGGATTTTGAGGATCGAGGGTCATTTTTTCGTTCTTTCATATTACTCCATTCTAGATATTCAATCAAAATCTAAGGAGTAAACCTAATTTTCTAATTCCAAAAGGATTTTTGGGACCGAGGTTTGGATTTTTTTGGAGTTTCACCCTTCAGATTACCATTCAACTTTAGCATCCGTTAAGGAAAAACCTCGATGCCTGACTCCCGATATGCATTTTTATTCATCTAACTTGACCTTTTAAAAAGAGGTTTAGTGAAGGCACACTTGTCAATCTTATCATTTGGACAAAGGTAATTACTTCATGTTGGTGGACATTGGGAGTCATATTTCCATCATACCTCCTACCTCTATAAGGAAGCATGTAAATGGTATCTCCAACACTCAAAGTTCGAAAGGATTTTAAGCGCAAAAATTTTGGCTAAGTGTTCAGTGTGCACTGTCAGGGATCGAGGATCCTCTTCCACCTCTATAAGAAAGGGTTAAGATGGATCTCTAATGACTAAAGCCCAAAGGTCATGAATAAACTTCTCTAAGTCATAAAGGCAAGGTTGAGAGTTGGGACTCAAATTTTTTTTTACCTTTTGCAAATGTTTCCAGGTATGAGGTAAGAGAAACTTGTGACGCTCGAAACCTAAAAGGATTTTATTTCTCAAAAATGATAAGACTAAACATGAAACAATCCTTGGGAAACCTAAGTTCCGCCACCCAATAGTGATGTCACAAACAACCTTAAAGGGGGCATCGAAGAGAAAATTGATTCGATGAGGTGAAAAAAACCAAAGGGGCAAGAAAGAAAATGAAAAACAAAAACACGGAAAAACACACAAAGGAATTCCCAAGATTGAATCAACAAGGAAAAAGAAAAAACACAAACAAAACAAAGGAAGCAAACACAACTGAAATATCATGCACTTGAAAAAAGAAACAACTGCAAATAATTAGCTAAAGGCACTGGATATCGACTAACCTAGAATCATGTGAGAAAATGAGAGGGGAGGACAATAAAACCACCACCAATAGAAATTTAATGAAACACCCATGAACATAGATGAACATAGATGAACACAACCACATGTGAGACCAAATGGGCATGAACTAGCTACCTCAATGTCCACTCGAACAAGCTAAAGGCATAGGAAAATTTACAACAACATTGGTGGCTTGGAAAGCACGAAAGGGAGTTGTATAGCCTTAGAAATATGAGTCACCAATTGAATAATCATGAAATGACTTGCAATCTAACCTAATAACCACCCATCAATATTGAATTAATGGTGTTCTTACATCCATGCATTAATGCATTTAATTTTGGTGGACCTTCATTAAATTTGAATGTCAGTGAGTATGTGCAAAGAGACCTAACATGACATGCATGGAATACGAGGAACCACTGGCCAACATTTGAATTTGGTATGCGATAAAGAAAAACCTCGATGCTCAAAAGGAAAAGGGACAAACAAGCAATGACACACCAAAACAAATGTCAGAATTCAGGCTCAACAAGGAAGGTATACCCTTCCTCAAAATTTTGACACCTCAATATTGAAAACAAAGAAAGAAAAAGGAAAAGAACAAGTGAAAAAGAAGAAAGGAAAAGGAAGAAAGGAGGAGGAAAGGGAAATAGACACACAAAAAATGAAGATGAGGGGGTCCCATTTTGCTAAGATAAAAAAGGGTTGTGAGTGCAAAGGCACAATGTGAGGGAGAGGTAAGGAGGGAGGGAAAGAGGTGAGATAGAGGTGAGATAGAGAGAGAGAGAGAAGTAGAGAGGTAAGGAGGAAGCTAGAGAGATTGAGAGAGGGAAGGAGGGATAGAGGGAGAGAGAAAGAGGTATATAGGGATAGGTTAGATAGAGAGAAGTGGGTATGTGCAGGATCATCATGCAAAAAATAGGCCCTTAAGTGGCAAAAAATTTAGAAAAATCAGTGTTAGGCAACTTGACGTAAATATTTGAATAAGTTATCTATATTATTTCAAAAATATGTAAGAATAGAATTTGTAGAAAATTGAATGTAGTTTCTAAAATACTAGGTTTATTTAAAAATAAATAAAATCTATTTGGTGAAAATTTGAAATTTCAATCAAGAGTACTTAAATTTCAAGGAAAAATAAGAAGTAGGTGTCCAATAAATACACCTAACCATAATAAAATTATAATATTTTTTTGCAATATTTATATATAAGTAGAGGACTCATGTTCAGATGTGATACATATTTTCTTGTAATTTTTCCAAGTAAATAATTAATTATGAATTTTTATTACAACTTTTAGAAAATATAAAACCTCGTCAATACACCACCTTAACTTGGTCAAAACTTCATGAAATTTAATTTTTATTTTTAATCCTACATAGGTATGTGAAGCATGGAATTTGTTGTATGTTTCAGATTCAAAAAAATATGATACCATTTGAAAGTTATAGATGTTTTCAATCAGCCTATCGATCACGGGACTTTAGTCGTAATTCTAATAGAAAATGAATAATAATTATTTATTAAATTCAAATTAAATCATAATTTATATTTTTGGAAAGCTGAGAATCTCCTCTAAAAACCCTTTTCATTTCATTAGTTTTGGGTGAAAAAAAAGTCGTCAGCCACATACCCTACAAATACCCATAATATTGCCACTTTTTGGCGCACCATGATCTTGCACATACCCAAGTAGAGAGAAAAGATTGGTTGAAGGAAGAGAGAGAGAGTGGGGGGAGAGAGGAGAGATAGAGAGGGAGGGAGAGAGAGTTCAGATAGAGAGGGAGGGAGGGAGAAGTGGGAGAGAGAGGAGTAGAGAGAGGAGGAAGTTGGAGATATTGAGAGAGGGAGGGAGGGAGGGAGAGAGGGAGAGAGAAAGAGGTGTAGAGGGATAGGTAGGTATAGATAAGTGGAGAGGAAAGGAGAGGAATGGATGGAGAGAGAGAGAGGTAGAAAGAGGGAGATGGGGATAGAGAGAATTAGAGAGGGAAGGAGAGATGGAAGGAGAGGTAGGGATGGAGAGAGATATGTGTGAGAGAGAGAGAGAAATAGAGAGAGGTAGGTAGAGAGGAAGGGGGAGATGGAGAGAATTAGAAAGGGAAGGAGAGGTAGGCAGGGAAGGAGAGAGAGAGAGGAGGAGGAGGAGGGAGGGATAGGTAGGGAGAGAGAGAGAGAGATATGCAATAGAGAGAGAAGTAGAGAGGTAAGGAGGAAGGTAGAGAGAGGGAGAGAGAAAGAGGTATATAGGGATAGGCTAGATAGAGAGAAGTAAAGATCAAAGGTTGGTGAGAGAGAGAGAGAGAGAGAGAGAGAGAGAGAGAGAGAGAGAGAGAGAGAGATGTGATAAGGTGGAGACATTGAGAGAGGGAAGGAGGGAGGGAGGGAGGGAGGGAGAGAGAAAGAGGTATAGAGAGATAGGTAGGTAGAGAGAAGTAGAGGGAAAGAGAGATGGAGGGAGAGGTAGGGATGGAGAGAGAGAGGTGAGAGAGAGAAACATAGAGAGAGGGAGGTAGAGGGAGGGAGGGGGAGATAAAGAGAAGTAGAGAGGGAAGGAGAGAGGGAGGGAGATGTAGGGAGGGAGGGAGAGAGGTGAGAGAGAGAGAGAGGAGGGATGGATAGGTAGGGAGAGAGGTAAGGAGGAAGGTGGAGATATTAAGAGAGGGAAGGAGGTATGGAGAGAGAAATAGGTATAGAGGGATAGGTTAGATAGCAAGAAGTGGAGAGTGAAGGTGGGTGGAAGAGAGAGATGGGGGGAGAGATAAAATTATAGAGGGAAGGAGGGAGAGAGAGAAGTGAGATAGAGAGAATTAGAGAGGGAAGGAAAGAGAGAGAGGGGGGAGATAGAGAGATGTAGAGAGGGGAGGATGGAGGGAAGGAGATAGATATTAGAGAGGGAAAGAGAGAGAGAGAGGGGTAGTTCTTGAGCTCAAGAGAGAGAGTCAGATAAAGGGATGGAGATAGTGAGAGAGAGGTCTAATGCATAAGCGATGAACAATGAGCGAGATAGAGAGAAAGATGATACAACTTGCTCATTATTGAAATTTGACCTCTTGGTTATTGAAATTTGACATGTTGATTACTGAAATTTGATTTCTAAAAAATTATAAGATCTTCCAAAAACTAGAATTTGCATTAAAACTCCAAGAGATCTGAAACCACTCTCAAACATCTTGAAACTATATACATGAAATATAACTTAAAGTATAAGAAATTAAATGTCCATATGTAAATGTCAACTTATACTTTCATGTATATAGTTTTCCTTGCAAAGAAAGAGAAATACAAAGAGAAAAAGAACTTAGAGTTCAGCGAAATGCATTCTAAAAGTTCATGCTTCACATTTGGCAAGCGCCAAATTTGGCTCTCGCCAAATGCGTTACATTGGGAAATACCAACCCAAAGGGTTGGATTTTCCGTGGCATCCAAACAACCATTTCATGCCAAGGACATGATTTTCTAAAAGGGTAACAAAATTCTCACATTTTTGGTCATTCTCTCCATCAAGTTTGCACGTGTTTCAATGTAAATTTATAAAAATATTGCAATGACATTAGGCTCTCTCTTAGCTATCAAACCATATAATTTTTTTTACATTTTGATTATGTTAAGGTTTTCATCTATAGCTTCTCTTGTTAGTGCCTCTATTATTTGTCAAAAACCAACATGTGCTAGTTTGGGCATAGATTTTTACTCATTCATCAAATTTTGCACAAAACAAATTACATGTTTAGAAACTAGACTCTGTTCTACACGTATTGAAAAAATATATTTTTTTTTAGTTTTCAAAAAAATTAGGGGGGGGCATGCTCAAATTTCTTCTTTTCAAGATGTGTCCACTTCAAAAATTAGTAAAATATTATACATTCATTAAAAAATTAGCCAAAAAATGACATAAACTACATGGTGTTAGCTAATTTCTCACCAAAGTGATTTTTGAATTCTAAATTTTTTTAACATTTTAGGGGGAGCATAATAGACGCTATGCTATTCTTTTTGATAAAAAAAAGGATCACTTTGTGTGCTCCCACTTTTTCAAGCCCTTAATCTTCATTATCTAAAAAGAAAAGTATTTTAGAAAGTAGATTCAGAGCACTACAACTCTTGTTCTTGTTGCATCTTCAAATTTTGAGCGTAACTATCTTCATTTTCTTGTGAACGTCAAACTTTGCTGATTTAAAAAAAATGGCATCTTAAGAGCCATTTTTGTGTCACAACTTGGTGCACATACTCTTTGACATGACTCCACTTCTTCTAGTTGTGACATCATATCAAAGAGGGGGAAGATGTAAACACCCAAAGTTCACCCCTAATTTTTGTCTCTTTTTTTTTGGAATTTAATTAATTAAATATGTAATTATTTAATAAATTATTCCTACAATTAACCTTTCTTTATTTATTCCTCCCCAAAGATAAATAATTAAATCAAATTGATTGATTTGATCTTAACCTCCATTTCCTCTAAAAAATCAAATAATTAATCCATTATTAGTTAATTGATTTAGACTCATTAATCCCAATTGTCATTTTCTTCTAATATTAAATTCTACCTCATCACATGTGAAAAAATTATTTGTCCTATAATCCTAGCCCTCTAATCCATTTGCATTGATAAAAGGTATAATACATCCATTATCTAACATGTGCCTTTGATCCCTCATGCCCCCACATGTGTGAACATGCTAAATCATCCCATACCTTTCGCACACATGTGTAAGCATGCTAGCTCTCCATATCATCCCATCCCATGCTCCCACATGTTTGATAATTTTTGAACCATCCCAATATTTTTTCACACATGTATGAGCATGTTAACATGGAGGAATCCTAATCCTCAACCTCATGCCTTGACCTTCACTCATCTCCACTTCCTTGCTCACACATGTTTGAGCATGCTTACCTTTCCACCTCATCTCATAATATTCATCCACTTGCTAACATCTCCTTGCATCTCATGATTTAATAAAATCTCCATCATTGGTCTTGAACATCTCAACCTCTTGTGGCACTTGTCACAAGACTAATAATCCTCTCCATATAGTTAAATCCCACCCCTCCATTTTCCACTTGGAAAATCTATTCAAGAGAGGTGTGCACATGAAGATGTAACACAAATAAACAAGATAAACTAAGTTAATCCATTTATTTATACCTATATGCAACAGTTTTATTAAGCATGAGGATTTGTGAAAAAGTGATGAAAACAATACAAAATATTACCATTACCACCCCTTGTTATATTGTGATTGTAGCTCCTTTATTAAAATGGACCATGAGATAGTGAGATCCTTTTTCTTCCATTGAGTGCATTGCCATAAATACCAAATGGACTTCTTTGGTTCTAGATATAAAGAAGCTCCATTCACACCTTTTCTCCACGTGGGATTTGATGCATATCCACAAAATTCTCCATTTGATCTATCCAAGTTGGTATATCCTTGTCTTCAAACTTATGCATATCCACTTCAAGTATCAAGTTCCTAGATCCCATGAGTATTACCATTTAGATCTAGATTAGTTGACTTGGATGATCCACCTTGGTTGCTTGAGACAACCATTTTTTAGTCTAATTCATTTTACATATATATGCACGTGTACATATTATCTAACATACTTAATATGAGTGATATATCCTCTTTCAAGTGATGTATATTATTTGTTGGGTGATGCATATCTTCATTCCTTCGCTTTACTAATGAAATCCCTTTAGCCATCTCCTTCTTCACTAATGAAATTTCTTCCTTCACCTTATTGATTTTATCATTAGTAGTAATATCCTCAATTTCTACATCATCCTTATCTAGAGATTTTTAATTTTTGACAACATTGTTTTTGCCTCTTGTTGCAAGCCCTATCATAATAGATTTTTTTGTAGTAAATCACACAAATCATTTAATCAAAGTATTTTGAAATTTGTATTATAACACCAAGGCTTAGATCTCATGTTCCAATTAAAATATCCAAGAAATGAGTTGATTTATAGTCTTTAAAGTGAATTTTGTGGAAACCCTAGTTTTATAATAAATCATTAAATTTGATCCATTTTATCTAAAATTTGGATTGGAGCAACTTGAATATCTTTTTTAAAAAACCCTCCAAAAATTATGAAAAAAATCACCAAAATAAAAAAGATAAGTGCTTCTCAAAAAGACCTCCAATTTTTTTAAAAAATTGTATTGTTTCTTGTTTTCACGATGCTAAAATTATGCTCTAATATCATTTGTATTGAAATAACTTGCACAAAAAAAAAATGAAGTATGCTTTAAATACCTAATAGTAATAGAGAATTTAATAAGTCATTTTGAAGGATAAAACATCTAAATATCTCCAACAAGAATACAATTCACTATATAATGATAGTAAACTTACCACTAGCTGGACTATATATACCTAATTATGCCCTAGCTATCACCCATGCTAGCTTAAATACTTAATTATAACCCCTCGAATGACTTAACTACCTATATAAGACTATAGTAATGATTATATAACTTAATTAGGAGCTAAGGTAGTAGCAAGCTAACTACTCAATCCTAAGAGCATATAGGATTACGAGTGTAGCATACAGGCATGCCTAAGATAAGCCACTGTAAGTTGCAATTAAATTGTTAACCTCCTACATTTGGGTGCTTATTTTTTTGTTAGTTCCAAGATGGTTCTTGTCTTCTACCACAAGGTGTTATCACCATCCAAAACTAACGACAAGTGTTAAAAATAAATCCATGGAAAGTTGAGTGTCCAAAACCACTATAACCTTCCCCCGCATACAAATCAATAATAAAAAATAATTACTATGATGGTGAATTCCTCATCCCTTATAAATGATTAAATAATATTAAAATGATTAAATGCACACTTAATCCTAACAAAATGACATTATTCAAATTATGGAATATTAAATTTAAATATAAACTATAACATTGTTCTTAAACATTTTTAAGAGAAATTGCATTGGTTGGATTCATTAGTATTCCATTTCTGCCTCCAACGGGTACTAATAAAAAGCATTACTTGAGGGAATTGAACCAGAGATCTTCGAGATGTAATAGTGTGGTAATCCTTGTTGACTGCATCAAGAAAATGCTATATACAAGTTGTTTTCTTAATGTTTTTTTTAATACATTTCAGAAATTTGCAGTTCGAGTCTTTAGAAGTAATGTTGGCAATCCCAAGGTTTTTGGTTCAAAAATCAGTGAGGTAAAGCAGGGTTTGTTTTCTTGAATTCGTGTTCTTCCACTTCCAAATTAGGCCCCTATCCTACGCCACTTATGCAAGAAATAAATCCAATAAGACTCCTTTGTATAATAACTCGAGAACTTACAAATAGAAAATGGTGAGTTTTTGTACACAAGAACGACTACCAAGGAACTTATATCTACACTTTGTAATCTTTATCATTTCCTACAAGCCCCAAAGTTAAATAATTAAATCAAATTGATTGATTTGATCTTAACCTCCATTTCCTCTAAAAAATCAAATAATTAATCCATTATGAGTTAATTGATTTAGACTCATTAATCCTAATTATCATTTTCTTCTAATATTAAATTCCGCCTCATCACATGTGGAAAAAATTATTTTTCCTCTAATCCTAGCCCTCCAATCCATTTGAGCATGGATAAAAAGTATTTAAGACATACATTATCTAGCATGTGTCTTTGATCCCCCATGCTCCCACATGTGTGAACATGCTAAACCATCCTATACCTTTCTCACATGTGTGAGCATGCTAACTCTCCATAGCAACCCATCTCATGCTCCCACATGTGTGAGCATGCTAGCTCTTGATATTAACCCATCCCATGCTCCCACACGTGTGATAATGTTTGAATCAGCCCAATCTTTTTTCACACATGTATGAGCATGCTAACCTTGAGGAATCCTAATCCTCCCCCTCATCCCTTGACCTTGACTCATCTCCACCTCCTTTCTCACACGTGTGATCATGCTCTCCTCACATGCCACCTCCATGACCACACATGCGTGAGCATGCTTATCTTTCTCCCTTGTTCAAACACTCGGCCTTCCTGTGCTTGAGGACGTATTCAAATTTCTATCTTGGGGAAAACAAAGCGGAGACCCTGGCAACGGTGCAGCAAATGTGGCAGTTGAGGTTAAAAGGGATTCCTTGTTACAGCCTAGAGGACACCATGGACAACACTTTAAGCTTGAAGAGATGCATCAAGATTACCGTGCTCTTCCCACTTTCCTCCATTTTTAAGTTTCTCAAGAAATTCCCCATTGTTGAATTGGCTGCAGGGTAATTTGGATAGTCCAGAAGCTTCTTGAAATACTCCCATCAATTCGGATCCTCCTTATTGACATTATCACAGAAAGGTAAGTTCCCAAATACTGACAATTTCTTTCTACATACTTCTTTCTGGATTAAAATATCCATTGGATAGAAGAAATAGCAGCAGTACTATCATTCAAGTGCCTATTTCAATACCTCTTTCCATATGCAGACAATCAATTGGAAGTCGATTTAATAATTAAGGACCATAAATACTTTTGTTAGGTTATCATAATCAGAATAGGAAAAGGAAATGGACAGATTTAATTGGAAGTCGATTTAATAATTAAGGACCATAAATACTTTTGTTAGGTTATCATAATCAGAATAGGAAAAGGAAATGGACAGATTTAATTGAATCTGATTTTTTTTTATTTTTTTTAATCTGATTTTTACTTATTTTGTTTTTTAATCTGATTTTTACTTCTTCTTTTTTTTAATCTAATTTTTATTTATTTTATTTTAAATTCTCTCGTTTGTAGTTAAGATTTATAGTATTGATTTGGATATCTATAAAAATAATCAATATTAGTAAATTATAATATCTTTAAAAAAAAAAATTTAATTACATCATCAAAAAAAATTTATCACAACCATAAAATCATTAAAAATTAATGACAGCTACATAACACCAAAAAATATTAATGAATAATTAATAAATACATATATTTGCCACCAAACATTACATCTAACAACTACTACAATTGACAACACCAAAAATCATTCAATACAATGTTTAACCAAAAAATCAATATTTACCTATCAACCATTTAATATTACTTTATTACTCTAAACAACTGTATACCACAATTTGATGACTTTATTAGATAGAGGTGAAAGTTATATTTATCATTTATCATTGTAACAGTAAAGTAAAGTGGAAGTCCTCTACATATTTACTAGTCTGTAAATCGGTATAGGCTGCATTTATAATTTCTCAGTATTGTAGATGGGAAGTACTCTACATAGCTAAGAAAGTCGAGTGATTATCAATATAAATAAAAAAAATAAAAAAAATAAAAACAAAAAAAGAAAGAGAGAGAGAAAGTCGAGTGACTTTAAATCAACTGACACAGAAAGAAGAAAAATCGTTATGAAATCTTCAGCCTGACGATTCAAACCATAGATGGCATTTGGCAAGAAAATAAGCTCTGCTAATCACCGTCTCCTCTTCTTCCTAGCTACAAATCTTCCATAAAGCTTGAGGATGTACTGTGTTTTTAACTTCTGTATTCTCTTCCTGTTAAGAATCTGAAACGAATTGCAGTTGTTAAATAGCTTTCATGGGGTACAAATGGCAAGGAAGAGAGAGCACATATTTAAGTATAAGGGTTGTAGGATTTACTGCTAGCTTTGTTATGATTTGTGGGCTGTTCATCATATGGATGGGAGACCAATCATGGCTTCAAAATGCACGCATGTTGGAGGTTTTCAACACCAGAGAGAAGAATTTGAATATTTCTGTGGCAGTGCAAGAAGGGCACCATGGGAAGAATGTGAATATTTCTATGGCAGAGGAAGAAGGCCTCCACGGGAAGAATATGAATGTTTCCATGGTAGTAGTGGAAGAAGGCCACCACGAGAAGAATTTGAATGTTTCTATGGTAATAGTGGAAGAAGGCCAGGAGAAGAATGTGAATGTTTCCATGGTAGTGGAAGATGGCCACCATGGGAAGAATTTGAATGTTTCCATAGCAGTGGAAGAAGGCCACTATGGGAAGAATATGAATGTTTCTATGGTGGAAGAAGAAGGCCAGTATGGAAAGAATGTGAATGTTTCTATGGTAGTGGAAGAAGGCGACCATGGGAAGAATTTGAATGTTTCCATAGCAGTGGAAGAAGGTCACAAGAAGAATGTAAATGTTTCCATGGCGGTAGAAGAAGGCCACCGTGGGAAGAATGTGAATGTTTCCATGGGGGTGGAAGAAGGCCACCACAGAGAGAATGTCAATGTTTCCATTGCAGTGGAAGAAGGCCAGCACGGGAAGAATGTGAATGTTTCCATGACAGTGGAGGAAGGCCACGAAGGGAAGAATACGAATGTCTCCATGGCAGTGGAAGAAGGCTACCACGGGAAGGATAATGATTCAACTCAACACAATAGAGATGGGTCTTGTAACCTTTTCACAGGAAAATGGGTGTATGATGAATCCTATGTATTATATGTAGATGGGTCCTGCCCTTTTGCCAGCCCTGATGTCAACTGCCGGAAGAATGGCAGAATGGATTCTAGTTATGAGAGATGGAGATGGCAACCCTACGATTGTGATCTCCCTCGGTGCGTAAACATAGATATCATGCTGCAATTTCGCATGCAAATGGGGTTTTGGCTGAATTTAAATATCATGTATATTTGCAGTTAAATGTATCACTTGTTATGGTAAGGTTCAAATATAGAAAAAACTTAAAAAGTGTTAGAAAGTACATAGGCTAGGGAAACAATGCAGTTCGTGTAAGTAAACGTCTTGTTTTCTGGAGTAGCATAAATTAACACATTGTTTGACTGGAAACATTTTTGACATATAAGTTAAGTGGCTCTCATACATAATTGAATTCAGAAACACTCATCTGACTGCAATACTTTATAATTTTTTATGTTTTGGTTTGCAGGTTTGATGTCTTACTGATGTTGGAAACATTAAGAGGCAAAAGACTAGTTTATGTGGGAGACTCCATAAACCGCAATCAGTGGCAATCCATGCTCTGTCTTTTGAGGGTAGCAGTGCCATATGATGAAAGCAACATGGAAACCAAAGACAATGGCTATTTCCTTCGGTATTTTGTAAAGGTACTTGTGATTTTCAAATTTTTTTTTTTTAAATATGAAACGAAAAACTCTAGACTGACATGTTGCATGTTGGGCATTTGGCTCTGTTTACAGAGCTATAGTTGTTCTATAGAATTTTCATGGGCTCCATTCCTGGTTCAGCAAAACTGGAACAATGGTAGAGAGACATTGAGGATTGATATGATTTCTCAACAATCACAGCGCTGGAGAGATGCAGATATTTTGGTCTTCAATAGTTGGCACTGGTGGACTCACCAGGAAGCCCATAAAGGGTATATATGTTGGTCTTACTTTTTCCTTGATCTTTCTTCTTGTACTATTCTGGATTTCAAAACATGTAAGGGGCTGGTAACTACTTGGTCTTTCTTTACTTGATAAGTAGGAGGTAACAATTCAAGCCGGCTTAACCTTGGAGAAAACTCCCTGGTTAAGCGCGCTTGAGCTGGAGCAGTACTGGGATGGGTGACCTCCCGAGACGGACCAGTGCTTCACCTCTGTGAGCATCACCTAGATGCAATGAGTGCTAAGTGGACCATTCGATATCATGAGAGATGGGTTCCGTTGAACCACTACTCATGAAACATGGGTCAATGAGTTTGACTCGAAACTACATGGTTGAATCCTGAAAGCAATATCATAACTTTCTTTACTTCTTCATTCTTGTTGTAGCACTCTGAGGGGCTAGTAACTCCTCCTTGTATGTAAATTCTTTCTTTGCTTTATTTTAAATTATAAAGAGGGTTAGCAGCTTCTCCTCCATTATTTAGGTTAGAATGTTCTATATTTTAAAATCTTCTTTTCAATTAAGAATATGAAATTACCACATTTATGTTATGTATTGATATGGTAGGCTTTCTTTTTTAACAGGGTTAACTATTTCGAGGAAGGAGGACAGGTCGTCCCTTATATGGAAGAGCATGCTGCTTTCGAGAAGGCACTGGGAACATGGGCCAAATGGATACGCACCAATATTAACCCTAACAAAACCCAAGTTTTTTTCCGAGGCTACTCACCTCTGCACTTCCAGTTACTTTCATCCTACTTCTTCCCATATTTTTTCCTTAATATCAAAGGCTGTATAAAATTTGAAGGCATTGTTGTGAGCAAAACTTCCTTTTATAGATTTCAGGTTAATTAACTTGGTTACTGGTGATGCAGTGGCAAGGACTGGGGAAAGCAAGTTGGTGGAGGATGCTTTAATGAGACAGAGCCCATTGATAAACTGGGGAAAGAGGCAAAAAGCAGTCATGGTGAAAGGAAAAAGATGGAAATAGTGAATAAGGTTGTTGAAGAGAGCAAGAATAGTGTGGAGGTAAAGTTGCTGAATGTTACAGAAATGTCAATGTACAGAAAGGAAGCCCATCCATCGGTGTATACGAGCAAGTACGGAAAGATGACAAATAAAAATGATTATAGCCATGCAGACTGCAGCCATTGGTGTCTTCCCGGCCTTCCAGACGTCTGGAATAACATCCTCTACGCTTTTCTGGTTTAAAGTAAAGAGTCAGTTTTAAGGGGCTCTTCCTAATAAGAGCCGGAGACTGGCCTAACCTGAAACAACATTAATGAACTTGTAGCAGGCTCTTGTTATTTATTGAAATAATCAGTTCCGATTAAATTTTGTTGTATATACCTGAATCTTCGAGTTCAGTAAAAAATTTAAAAGCCCACCAAACTCAACTCCCTGGTCCCCTCCTGGTACGGGGGATAGATTTTAAAATAAAATTGTGGCAAATTATTATTTTATAACTAGAAATTATTTTAAATTGTTTTGCGGGCGGTCTCCACTTAAAAAATATTACTGTTAAAAAACATTACATAAACACATTCAGAAATCTATGTAAATTGTAATTATGAAAGATCAGAATAAAATAAGTTAATTAAAACTGAAATTTTAGAGAAAAAATAGTTTAGAAAATATGGGTTATAAACATCACATCCATTAATAATACAAAAATATTGGTGAGAGTGAGCAAGAAAAAGTGTAATTAGGGAAAAATGTATAATATTTGGACTCAATAGTTCTTAGGTATATCCCAAAGTCTTTGTGAAAATTTTGATTCGCATAGGTAAATCAAGTAAGGAGGGCATTGGTGTTGCATGGAGGTGTAGTCACATGACAATTGTTATTAGATTGTAATGCTCGATACACCAAGCTTATGTTGAGAAGTAGCAGACCTCATGGTGAGGTTGAAGGGGATGTGATTCTAACCATTATCTTCATGCACACCCAAGGCATGTCAAGAGGTAGTGTTAGAGGGGGTGGTTCTGAAGAACCAACCAACTCGCAATAGAGAGAATAAATCAACTAGACAACTTGGTTCAATTGCTCCAAAGCTAAATAGGTGATAGGGAGGGGTCGGAGGAATCAATCACAGATTCCTGCTCTAAGGTCTTGCTTGCAAGACCTCCTTGGTGTTTTGCTTCACCACCTTAACCTATAGGTCCCTTCTCATGTTTAGGTACCCCTGGTTCTCCTAGCCAACCCCACTACCATCACCATTCAACCAACCAAGTCAATCTTGGTGCCATAGCTCTAACTCTTCCTAAGCCTTTAATCTGCCCTAAAGACTAACAATACCTCCAAAGATTGAACTTTGATTTGTAGGGGTGTGGAGGTGTTTCAATTCATTGCAATCCATCCAATTTTGGTCCTTGAGTGTCCTCCTAGCTCCATTTCTTGGTCGTTTTCATCAAACCCTTGTTTAGGTCTTAAAAAGGCTACTAGCCTAAGAGCCCCAATTAGGTCTCCTTCTCCAAGAAAACTGGTTGACTCTCTCAATTTCTCCAAAGAACCCACAATCTTTCTTTGAGGTTCTTGCTTCAAATGGACACCTCTCAAGGATTTTTGAGGTCTTGAGTCTTAACTACCCGTACAACGCCTCCACTCAAAAATGGGAAAAAACTAGGGTTTCTAAGCCTTTTCTGGCTGCTTGCAATCTGCTAAATGTTTCTCACACCAGATGGACTGATGGAGTTTCCTCTTGAAAACCAAGTCTTGGCAAGACTCACATCTACCTTCACAAAAAGGAAATTCAACAAAATTCAATCACCCCTGCAAGTTATGTGCTTTGCACTCCTTGTCTTCCCTAGCCGGACTCTTCCTGGCTCACCTAGGGCAAGACTTTGCCAACAACTCCTATGCTCACACCAACCCTAAAACCTACCATATGTACACACATGGAGTCTAGTCATTGTTCCCAAAGGGCCATACAATTTGTATGGTGGGAAAGTGAACTAACACCCCATTTCTACAACACTGTCTGGTTCAGACCAGCAACAGGGTTAAAGCAAACTATTTACAAACAATGATTGAAATTGAATCAAAAAGACTAAAAGATGGCACACTAAGCTTGAGAAAACATTAAACTAGATCCTCCACAAAACACAGTAACAATTTCAATCCATTAAAACTCTAATTTGAAGCAAAAATCAGTAATAACACACAAAAACATTATTTTCCTTCAGTTCACAAAACTTTCCCACAATACCAAATACTTCCAACCCTGCTCTCAGGTTGAGGCACACCTTAAATATGGTTCCCCAATCAGTTATGCTCCCTTGGTCGGACATATAAGTTACATAGTGGCAAAAGTTGCAAAATGCACTGTGTTTTTCAACTTTTGCCAATTTTTAGAAAACTAAGTAAGATGAGTTTCTAAACTCATCCATCCTTTCACAACTTCTATCCTAGAGATCAAACACATCCCTAAGCTATCTCCTCAACTCAATGGTCAACATGACCTTCATGGTAAAAAAACAAAATTTCATTCTAGATTTTCTAATTGCCTAGTGAAACTGCATGTTGCTCCTTAGGTGCTCCTGCACCAATAGGTCTTGGTGTCTTGAAATAAAGGAGATTGGAGGATGACATATAATTTCTAAAGAGCCTCATCACTCAAGGAGGTATGAGCTTAGGGTACAAGGCCAAGCCTCCTGGCCCATATGATGGCTAGATAGACAAAAGAAAATTAGAGATCTTCTAGGATATGGGGCCAACATTTGGATACCTTGAACAGATATTCAAAAGAAGAAAACGTGAGGACAACATCAAATTACCTATTAGGAAGTGCAATTTTTTGGTGGAGGACTAGAGTGGAGGATCTGAAGGTGGGTAAGTATATGACCAAGGTGGATACATTGATAGAGTTACAAGAGGCACTTAAGCTTTAGTTTGAGCCTAAGAATTCAACATAGACAACCAATGTGTACCCCATGAATCCAAAGTAGAGTGGAAGGATATAAGAGTATATCAAAACCTTCACTACCTTGATGTTGGAGATCAAGGACATGTATGAGGCAAACAAGTTGTTTCAATTCATGAGACGTCTTGCACCATGGGCTCATCAAGAGCTATGGCGTCAAAATGTCTAGACCCTTCCTACAACTATAGTAGATACAAACTGAATCCTTGATTTCAAGGGAGAATCATTAAAGGATCATGTCAGAGGGTTTGATTTTCACAAGGAAAAGAAGTCTCCCCCATCAAAGGATCAATGAAATCAAAGTCTGGTGGAAATCAAAAATCCACTAGCAAAGGATCAATGAAAGGACCAAAGGATGTCAAACCAAGGATATCGTAGAAGAAGGAAGAAGAGCATTGGGCCAAGGATTGTCTAGAGAGGACCAAATTAAATTCCACAATAAATGTATCAATAGAGAAAGTGATGAGAAATAAATAGGTTCTTATACCAATTTTTAGGAAATTTAATCTCTATCCAAATATGAAATTAATGGATGAGATACAAGGTTTAGACTACAACAACATGAAAATTTGAAACTTATACGCAAATCTAAAAATTAAGTTTCCATAATGGGTGGGTGTAGGAAGATGGGGGGCCAATTTGTGGCCACCCATCTTTGATTTTTTTTAAAAGTCATAACATGAGCGCGTTATAAGTTATATAAACAAAAAAAAAGTAGCATTTGCTCATTTTATTTTCTACAAGTTTCTTCAAACTAACGGCCTTCAGACCCTTAAGAGTGTGATCATGTTATTGGAGGCCAAATTCTTCACCAATTAATCGATGATTCTTCATCAAAATGTCACCACAACGTTGAGGAGGTCGAAGGAGTAAGTTATGATTTTTTTTGTGTGAATTTGTTACTAAATAAGTAGATTTAAGTGATCTTTTTATGTCAATTTATTTAATTTATAGGAATTGATAATGGACCTCCTTCTCAAAATCCTCAATCACCTCAACACCAAATACTTGATGAAGAACAGCCCCAACAAACACCTCCTGTAATTCCTCAATATGTCCCTAGAACACGAGAAAATTTAACGGAGCAAATTGAAAATAACAAAAATCAAATTGAGGACATAATTGCAAGGTTGAAAGATCCTGCAAGTTCAACCTTGCATAGAGTTGTGCTTGCTCAATCTCTTGAATCTATGTTATCAAATGTAGATTCAATTAGCAAGAAAATATCTACTTGGTCAAATAAGAGGAGAGAGTTTAGACAATTATATGTAGATAACTAATCTTATAAACAAGTCAAAAATTACAAAATTACAAAGTTTGACTTGTGTTCCCTTTTTTACAAACCCAGGAACGAATCAACCTCTACACCCTACAAGCAAGAGGTTCCCTATCCATTGGTGCAACCACCAAGGGTTAAAGAACCATTTTTGGCAGAGGTGGTGGATGGTTTTTTACCATCCTCCATGCAACAATAATGAGGTCCCGCAATATTTTTTGAGGAAATTCTACTACAAGTTTGTCCTCAATAAAGTGTCAAACTATTTTGATATTCAGGACTTCCAAGGTAGAGGTGGGGGGTCCGCACAAAATAAACCAGGGGCAAGTCTTGACCCACGATGGCTAGCAAGACAAGCACTCGCCAAACCAGTCTATGAGCACATGGCTATCCATTTTGTTGTGAAGGAGAATGTTGTGGTCAAGACACTACACTCCATTAGTTCCTTGACCCAAAGCATCATAAAGCATGCCAATCCTACAACACAGTGTGATCTAGGGGAGACTTCAAGGAGTAGGGTTATGCCCCATATTTGTTAGGCTTGTGGGTCACCATGTGGTTATGACCCCATGGATAGTCAACGCGTAGGTGCACAGGCTACATCTGTAGCTCAGCAGTTGGTGATGATAGATACCCTCCTAAATGAGGCTTTCAGCCGCCTTGAAACTCAGGTAAATGTTAGCAAGTTCATTGAATTTAATTTATTAAATTTAATTTTTAAAATGCAAGATTAACTAATTTAGTTTAATGACTGTAATGAAATTTTAGGTTCATAGCATTCATTCAATTTTTCAGGGGTTCTCCACCTCCATATTACATTATGACATGTACTACTGAGGTATGTAACTAGTAAAAAATTATAAATATTACATGTGAATATCATTGCTATATGAATGGTATTCTAATATCTTATTTTGGATGTTGAATAGGTTAATCTTGGAGATTTCACGACAACACCTAGTGGAGGTGGAGTTTGAAGTTTCACTTAGGTAATAAAATAAACAGTTTAACTAATGACTTGTACTTAATAGATTTTTGTATTTTATATTTATATCATTGATTACATTACATTGCACATCTTTCAAACTCAAATCATTACATCACATTGCATAACTAATAACTAGATGTTGATAGATGAAAAAATTCCAATTACAATTTAGTTTTTTAGAAAGTCAACATAAGCAATTATGCAATTACTTCACATTGCATAACTAATAATTAGGATTAGCTACCAATTGCATTTTCTTGTCATGCCATTCCATGAGACCACATTTTATTTAGGAATTTTTTTAAACATTTCATTACCTTGTCTATGTTATGGATGCTTGGAAAAAATCTATCAAAGCATAATAGTAAGCTATAGCATAGACAAGGCAATCAACTGTTTGAAAAAATGCCTTAAAGAAATGTGGTCTCATGGTGATGTCCATCACCATAGACCACATTTCTTTGAGGTATTTTTTCAAATAGCTCATTGCCTTGTCTATGCTACCACATTTTCCATACATGTCTACCAAAGCATTTTATCAAATAGTTCAATTCCTTGTTGTTATGGCTAAAAGCCTAAAACAAGTGCTTTCAAACAAACTATGGATTCTTGGAAAAAACCTATCAAAGCATAATAGTAATGTGGTAGCATAGACAAGGTAGTGAGTTGTTTGAAAAAATGCCTCAAAGAAATGTGATCTCATGGTGATGGAAAAAAAACCTTAAAGAAATGTGGTCTCTAAGACCACATTTTTTTGAGGCATTTTTTTAAACAACTCACTTCCTTGTTCATGCTACCACATTTTCCACACATGTCTACCAAAGAATTTTATAAAATAGTTCACTTCCTTGCTCCTATGGCTAAAATCATAAAACAAGTTCTTTCAAACAAACTATGGATGCTTGGAAAAATCTATCAAACCATAATAGTAAGCAATAGTATAGACAAGGCAATGAGTTGTTTGAAAAAATGCCTCAAAGAAATGTGGTCTCATGGTGATGTCCATCATCATGAGACCACATTTCTTTGAGGTATTTTTTCAAACAACTCATTTCCTTGTCTATGATGCCACATTTTCCATACATGTCTACCAAAGCATTTTATCAAACAATTCACTTCCTTGCTACTATGGCTAAAAGCATAAAATAGGTGCTTTCGAACAAACTATGGATGCTTGGAAAAATCTATCAAACCATGATAGTAAGCAATAGCATAGAAAAGGAAATGAGTTGTTTGAAAAAATTCCTCAAAGAAATGTGGTCTCATGTTGATGGAATTTTTTCAAATAGCTCATTTCCTTGTCTATGCTACCACATTTTCCATACATGTCTACCAAAGCATTTTATCAAACAATTCATGTTCTTACTACTATGGCTAAAAACCTAAAATAGGTGCTTTCAAACAAACTATGGATGCTTGGAAAAAATATATCAAAGCATAATAGTAAGAAATAGCATAGACAAGGTAGTGAGTTGTTTGAAAAAATGCCTCAAAGAAATGTGGTCTTGTGGTGATTTGAGGCATTTTTTTAAACAACATCCATCACCATGAGACCACATTTCTTTGAGGCATTTTTTCAAATAGCTCACTACCTTGTCTATGCTACCACATTTTCCATAAATATCTACCCAAGCATTTTATCAAACAATTCTCTCAAAAAAAAATCAAATAGTTCACTTCCTTGTCTATGCTACCACATTTTTCATGCTTATCACCATGAGACCACATTTCTTTGAGGCATTTTTTCAAACAACTCATTGTCTTGTCTATGCTGCCACATTTTCCATACATGTCTACCAAAGCATTTTATCAAACAATTCTCTAAAAAAAAATCAAACAGTTCATTGCCTTGACTATGCTACCACATTTTTCATACATGTCTACCAAAGTACTCAATTTTTTTTTACTCCCATACATTATTGACCATGACTTGAATCACTATTATAGTTTTCATAATTGAATAATGTTGTTTTATTTTCAAATGATGCAGGCGGAGACACCTCTTGTTGTTCATATGGCAATGGAGCATGGTGTGTCTTCCACAATTGATAGATCCATGCCTTTCATGGGGGTATGAGGTAGATTAGTAAATTTCAAATTACATTCATTATTATAGTTGTTTATTCTTGAAAAATCAAATGAATATTGATTTGTAGTTTAATTTCTATCTGGATGGTTTCTATAGGACATTAGAATGCGATAACGTGATCCTACTACTGTGGCAAATGAGAGGGATCATTTGGAGGTGATAAGTGATTATTTTGTTATGTTTCATTTTTATAATATAATTTATATATATTAATGTCTATAATTTTATTGTAACTACTAAGGCTCCACAATGAACTAAATAGGAGAAGCAGCCCTTGGATTCGAGTTAGATCACTCTCATATGCATCTCCATCTCCTCAAAGATCAAAGGTCGCCCATGAAATATTTTCTTCACCTAAAGGGGGATGACTTTTTATTGGGTTCATTTGTTGTATGCCTATATGGCATTTGTGGACATATTTTGTATTGCATATAATTGACATTGTATGCCTATATGACATTATTGTAAGCTTATATGGCTATTTTTTATATATGTTATACTTATATCGACAGATATTGATGTATGGTTGTATTATTCGAAATATGATGCCATTTAATTGCAATCCTAAAAATTATTTATTTCATGTATCTCATAAGTCCTTGGAAAGTGTTCTCAAACACTAGGATTAGAAAGAGTTTAATATTGGATGAAATAATCATGTTAATTGACATTTGTAATTAATTATAAATGTTAGGAGCATGTGAGGGTGTCCAGTATGAGTTCCTAAATAATAGGGGCACATGGGGCACCCACATGGTAGGTGACACTCACCTTGAGTTTAGTTAACTATTTAGAGTAAGAGATAACACTTCTAAATGCATGTAAAGATCATAGGAGTTAGGGTTTGATGCTTGTATGCATGAAGTTTAGTTCAGTTCAGTTTAGATTGGTTCAATTCAGTTCAGTTCAATTCAATTCAATTCAATTCAATTCAATTCAATTCAATTCAATTATGGTTCAATTATCTTCAATTAGTTTTAGTTGAATGCTAGTTGACTTTAGTTAACTTGGAATGCATGACTAATGACTTGAATTGCATGACAAATAATAGGGACTACCTTTAGTTAACAAGGGATGACCATTCTCGCATGAATGGTGTAGAGAAATGTTTCAGTTAACAGGAAATGACTTGGACCCAACTTGGGCGCCCAAGTTGGCTTCTTGGAATTAACTCCATTGCATGTTAAGATATTTTAGAAGGTTGAGTTAAGTGGGCTCACTCTTGGGCACCTACTTTGAGGATAAATCCTTGAAGATATTTACGAAATAAAGATTGAGTTACTACTTTAGTTTGGGACGCCCAAATGGATGAAGATAATGATTTGGCATTGTTCTTCACAGTTAAACTCTACTTGGAATAGATGGGAACACCTTTTAGGAGATAGGGATTAAGCTTTGTAATTGTAACTCTTTTGGAGTTTACAAAGTTGTTTATTTCCTATATATCTCAATCAAGTTGAAGAGAGTTTGTATTAGTTTATTGCAGATTGTGAAGAAGATTTGTTGAAGGAAAAAGAAGCATCTCAATGAAGAATTGGAATTATTGTAATCTACTTTAGAGATTAAATAATACATTGATTCTTGGTGGATTTTTTTTCTGAAAGGGTTTCTCCACGGTATATGTTGTGTATCTTCTAATATCATGTTTAATTATTCTACAACTTTTGTCTTCATTCTACAAATGATAAAATGAATTAATCAAATAATCTGTAACAAAGAATACATATTTAGTTTAGCAATCATAAAGTTTTACAAAGTATTAAGCTACATAAACACCTCAATTTTCAACATTTGGTATCAGAGTTGAGGTTGGGTAGAGTATTGGGATGCCTTTCTCTTAAAATATTGGAGGTTTTTTTGTTGTAGTGGGAGCTTTTACTATTTGTTGTTATTGTTGATTTTGGAAAATGAGTTTTTTACAATGAATTCCAGTTTAGATATTGAAAGGTTCAATGGATTTAATTATGAGATGTGGAAATTAAAAATGGAGGATCCTTGAAGAGGGAGATCAGTGGTTAGTTGTTGGTAATTAGACAAAGTCACCTACAATGATGTCAGATGAGGATTGGGCTAAGCTTGATAATAAGGCAAGAGGGACCATAATATTATGTCTTGTTGATGTTTTTCTCTTAAATGTTTCAAAAGAAACTACTACATATAAGTTGTGGAAGAGAATAGGTGATATTTATCAAACTAAGAGTCTTACTAATAAGTTGTATTTGAAAAGAAAGTTGTATTCTTTAAAGATGAAAGAAGGTGATTTTGTTGCAAATCATTTGAATGTTTTTAATTTGATTCTAAGTCAGATAGCATCTGTAGATGTAAAGCTAGAAGATGAAGATAAATGCATTTTGTTATTTTTTTATTTACCAAAGTCTTGGGAAAATCTAATTGTTGCTATTAGTGGTAGTGGTGGAGATCTGAAGATGGACAATATAATTCCTACTCTCCTATCAAAGGAGATGAGGAGGAAGTCTAAAACAGAAATCGAAGATGCCTTGTTTGTAAAAGGTAGGCCTAAGAAAAATGAACCTAAGGGAGACAAGGAAGGGAAGGGTAAGTCAAAAGGATAGAGTAAGGTAAAGTATTGGAACTGTGGGAAACTAGGACATGTGAAGAAGGATTGTAAGAACAAGAAAGAGATTTCTATTTCTTCTACCTGGAGGAATCCTCGGATGATAGTAATGATGCATTGGTTATTTCAGATAATATTGTTTGTGATAACTCTTTGCTTCATGTTTTAGAGTGATCTTCATAGAGAGGATGGTAGTCATGATGCCATGTGTGACTCGGTACCACAGTTCAGTGGGAGTTGTTGGTAGTGACGTGGATCCATCATTGGTAAGGTTATCTTCAGGTGATTGGGAATATTTTTTCTTGGTTTAGAGTGGTTTCTATTATGTCATGGTTTACTCTTGTTGAATTTAGAGTTTGGCATGGTTCTCTTGAGACTAGGATGTAGATATATGTTATGGTGCATGTGATCTCCTAGAAGGAGATGGTTAGATCATGGATGTCATGTTTATGTTCAAGATTGGAGCTTTGACATTGATCTTGTGTAGTTCTCTTAAGTATTGGGTACACTAATCATTTGCTTGATTACTTCATGAAAGTGTTGTGTTGCATTTGGAGTTTGGCATGAATTGGTTGGTTATAGGTCCTCATGGATACTTGGAGAAATAGGTGAGGCTTGATTTCTCTTATGGTAAGAGATATATGTTGGAATAGTTACTAGCAAGAAAAGTTATTTTCAATATAAAAGACCGAGGATCCTACACCTTGGTTGAACATGAGTTCAACACACTCAATAGTTTCACATGCCTCCAAAGAGGCGGTTTGGATACAGAGACTTGGGAAATGTATTGGTTTTAATTGAAAGTAAGTTAAACTTGAATGTGATAGTCAGAGTGCTATGTGTTTAGCTAAAAATTCTATGTATCATTCTTGTACTAAGCATGTTGATGTTAAGTATCACTTTGTGCAAGAAATGGTTGACATTGGGAAGGTATTAATTGAGAAAGTCAACACTTTAATTAATGTTACATATTATCTTATGAAACCAGTTCCTTCAGATAAGTTCTCTTGGTTTTAATAATTTTCTTGGAAGCTTTATGATTATGCAGGTTGCATTTGAAGTTGGCATGGATTGATTAGTTGGTGCAGGAAGGCCATTGGCCTTGAGTCCTGTACTTGATTTATAATATTTATTCCTTGTTTAGAATAATTGCAATGCATAATGTCAAGTGGGAGAATTTTGGAAATAGGATGTCATTTAATTGCAATCCTAAACATTATTTATTTCATGTATCTCCTAAGTCCTTGGAAAGTGTTCTCAAACACTAGGATTAGAAAGAGATTAATATTGAATGAAATAATCATATTAATTGACATTTGTAATTAATTATAAATGTTAGGAGCATGAGGGCGTCCAATATGAGTTCCTAAATAATAGGGGCACATGGGGTGCCCACATGGTAGGTGACACTCACCTTGAGTTCAGTTAACTATTCAGAGTAAGAGATAACACTTTTGAATGTATGTAAAGATCCTAGGAGTTCGGGTTTGATGTTTGCACGCATGAAGTTCAATTCAATTCAATTCAAATCAGTTTAGTTCAGTTCAGTTTAGAATCAATTTAGTTCAGTTATGGTCCAATTATCTTCAGTTAGTTTTAGTTGAATGCTAGTTGACTTTAGTTAACTTGGAATGCATGACTAATAACTTGAGTTGTGTGATAGATAACAGAGACTACCTTAGTTAACAGGGGATGACCATTCTTGCATGAATGGTGTAGAGAAATGTTTTAGTTAATAGGAAATGACTTGAAGCCAACTTGGGCACCCAAGTTGGCTTCTTGGAATTAACTCCTTTGCATGTTAAGATATTTTAGAAGGATGAGTTAAGTGGGCCCACTCTTGGGTGCCTACTTTGAGGATAAAGCCTTGAAGATATTTATGAAATAAAGGTTGAGTTACTACTTCAGTTTGGGATGCCCAAATGGATGAAGATAATTATTTGGTATTGTTCTTCATGGTTAAACTCTACTTGGAAGAGATAGGTGTACCTTTTAGGAGATAGGGATTAAGCTTTGTAATTGTAACTCTTTTGGAGTTTACAAAGTTGTTTATTGCCTATATATCTCAAGCAAGTTGAAGAGAGTTTGTATTAGTTTATTGCAGGTTGTGAAGAAGATTTGTTGAAGGAAGAAGAAGCATCTCAAGGAAGAATTGGAATTATTGTAATCTACTTCAAAGATTAAATAATACATTGATTCTTGGTGGAGTTTCTTCCCAAAAGGGTTTCTCCACAGTATATGTTGTGTATCTTCTAATATCATGTCTAATTCTTCTACAACTTCTGTCTTCATTCTACAAATGATAAAATGAATTAATCAAACAATCACCCACAAAGAATCTGTAACAAAGAATACATATTTAGATCAGCAATCATAAAGTTTTACAAAGTATTAAGCTACATAAACACCTCAATTTTCAACATATATGGCTATTTTTTCAATACACATCTTTTTTGTTGATGGTGTCTATATTTGCATAATAAATCCACACTTCAATATATGATGGTTTAATTCAAATATTTAAAGTCTAATTGTATTATATGCACTCTTCCTTTATATAATTGTAAATATATGACGTTTGAACATTATTCTCCTCTAAGATTATTGAATACTAAATCAATCATATGAATATAATAATACATGATGCAATCTAACACCCAGGTCTCTCTACCACTACATATCTAACCCCATACTCTGTAGGATCATTGTAGCATGGTAAGGAAATTCATGTAATAATACAATGCACTTTGAAGTATGAAACTAAAAATGAGAAAAACATTATTACAAGTGACCTCATATCTCTAGAAGTTTGTCATATAATTCTTGGAAGACATCTACCATTCCATGTGTATGCTTCATGACACCATTCCACGTGTATGATTCATGCTTCCTGTGTAGACTTCATGTATTATGTGTATTCCTATGTATACTTCATGTATTATGTGTATTCATGTGTACACCTCATTCTTCATGTATTATTTATATCTATTTTTTTACTTCATAACCAGATGTATCTTCAATAAGATTATTCCATGTGAATTAAAAACATTGTTTGTCGAAATGCTTTCTAGGTTGATAAGCACTAACATAAAAGGGGGAGAAATTTATCATTGAGAAAGACATCCATAGCATCCTTGAAGAATACAATTAAGAATACAACATTAGGAAATCTTGCAAATAAATTAATTTAGGGTCTCATGAATAGTGGCAATATGATTTAGGTTGTGAGATTTCAAAGGTGAAAAGTTGTGACCCTTCGAATAGGAAAGACTATATCCCTTTTATAATGAAGGGTGGTGACCATGCCTATTGTAGATGTGCCCAAATGGACATGTTGGCACTAACAGTTTGACCCCACGAAGAACAAAACAAAAAGTAGCCTACCTTGCAACTTTACACTACATGCATCTAACAATTTTAGGAGCATTAGAAAAACTTTCACCATGGGAAAACACCTCAGAGATATCAAAAAGTGAGAGAGGTTATTGTATATGGGCCCTACGTGATCCCATAGCCTTAGACAGATTGTTTCTAAGTGACACAATTTATGAGTAATAGCTCCTCAAATATTGCTAATTTTTTGCACTTTGGTCACTTAAGAGACTTTGCTAGTATAATGTAGCTTGGACTGTTTCAGAATGTTTGGGTGTGAAATAGGAATTTTCCTAGCATAAACCTACCAATACATATGTGTTGGAACTATCAGTTTGGTTGCACGAGGAGTAGAATGAAAGTTACACCCCTTTACAACTTTACACTACATGTATCTGACCAATTTTCCATCAACTACAAATTGGGCACCATGGGAAAACACCTCAAAGATATCAAAAATTAAGAGGTTCTTTTACAGGGTTCCTAGATGATTCCATAGCTTTATATAGAATGTTCCTAAGTGGCATGGTTTTTGAGTAACAGCTCGTCAAATATTTCCACCTTTTTGCACTTTTGACTCTTAAGGGATATCGCCAATACAATGTATCTTGGACTGTTTCAACATGTTTAGGTGCAAAAAAGGATTGTTCCTAGCCTAAATGTACCCATACAGACGTATTGGAACTGTCAATTTGGTTGCACGAGGAGCAAAATGAAAGTTACACCCCTTTGCAACTTTACACTATATGCATTTGACACTTTTTCCATCAACTAAAAACTAGACACCATGGGAAAACACCTCAAAGATATCAAAAATCGAGATGGTTTATTGTTGATGGGCCCTACATGATCCTGTATTCTCAAATAGATTGTTTCTAAGTGACACAGTTTTCAAGTAATAGATCATCAAAGATTGTTGTTTTTTTGCACTTTAGTCTCTCAAGATACTTCACTAGTACAATGTAGCTCAAACTATTTCAGCATGTTTGAGTGCAAAATAAGACCTTCTCTAGCATAAAACCACCAATCCGAACATTTGGAAACTGTCATTTTGTCTGCACAAGGAGCAGAACAAAAGTTACACCTCTTTGCAACTTTACATAACATGCATCTAACCCATTTTCCATTAACTAAAAATTGGACACCGCAAGCAAATGCCTCAGAGATATCAAAAAGAGAGTTTATTGTAGAGGGTCCCTACGTGATCTTGTAACCTCAAATGATTTTTTTCTAAGTGACACGGTTTTTGAGTAACAACTCGTCAAAGATTGTTGCCTTTTTGCACTTTGGACTCTTAAGGGATATTATTGATATAATGTAGCTCATACTATTTTGGCATGTTTGGGTGCAAAAAAGGACCATGCCTAGCCTAAACGTACATATCCAAACATGTTAAAACTATCGATTTGGTCACACAAGGAGGAGAATGAAAGTTACACCCCTTTGCAACTTTACATTGCATGCACTTGACACTTTTTCCATCAACGAAAATATTGGACACCATGGGCAAACCCCTCAGAAATATCAAAAATCAAGAGAGGTTATTGTAGAGGGGCCTGACATGATCTTGTAGCCTCAAAAAAAAAAATTTTAAGTGACATGGTTTTCAAGTAATAGCACCTCAAATATTGCTACCTTTTTGCACTTTGGTCTCTCAAGAGACTTCATCAATACAATCTAGCTTGGACTATTTCAGAGAGTTTAGGTGTGAAATAGGAATTTTCCTAGCATAAACCCACCAATCCAAACATGTTGGAATAGTCAGTTTAGTTGCACAAGGAGCAAAATCAAAGTTACACCCTTTGGAACTTTACACTACATTCATTTGACCCATTTTCCATCAACTAAAAACTAGACACCACAAGTAAACACTTTGGAGATATCAAAAAATGAGAGAGGTTATTGTAGAGGGGCCCTACATGATCCCATAGCCTCAGATGAAATATTTCTAAGTGACACGGTTTCTGAGTAACATCTCATCAAAGATTGTTTCCTTTTTTCACTTTGGACTCTTAAGGGATCACGAGTACAATGTAGCTTGAACTATTTTGGCATGTTTGGGTGTGAAATAGAACCATTTCTAACCTAAATGTACCTATCCTAAAACGTTATAACTATAAGTTTGTTCAATTGATGAACAAAGAAGAATCTACACATGCACCTTCCTCAACTTCTTGAGAGCAGGAAGAATCTCTTCATTGAATACATTATATATCTCATTCATTTTGGTTTGCTTCTTTTTTTAAAAAAATTAGAGAAAATTGACCTCCTTTTCATTGACGATAAAATATTCTTCTTATCTTTTCATTCCTTTTCTAAGTGGTTAATTTTAGTCTTCAGTTGTTTTGCTTCAATTTCAACACTTCCAACTATTGCTTTTGCATCTGCAACTTGACCATCCACAATTTTCCCTCATCTCTACTACTATTACCTATTAACACCCCTTAGTATTCCTTTTCATGATCTTCTAACTTATTTTTCATGTCTTTTACTTTAAGCTTTAGATCAACTACTCTATCATCAATGCTTAGGACAACAACATCCCTTTGTCTGATGGAGTTTTCAATGTCTTCAATAATTTTATGTGTCCACCACACTGATTCTCTTTTTTATCACTTACATTTGATATTGCTTCTTCCTTATCATCTATTTCTAGTTGTATTTTCTCCATGGCAGTCTTAAGTTCAATAATCTTTGACTTCATTTGTTCAAATCCACCTATAGCATCATCTCTCACTTTCTTTTCCTGCACAAATTCTTGCCAAATACAAAACCATGAGACCACATTTCTCTGAGCCACTTTTTCAAAAAACTCATTGCCTTGTCTATTTTACTTCTTACTATTATGGTTTGATAGATTTTTTCCAAACATCCATAGTTTGTTCAAAAGCACCTATTTTATGCTTTTATCCATAGCAGCAACAAACTGAACTATTTGATAAAATGCTTTGGTAGGCATGTATAGAAAATGTGGTAGCATAGAAAAGGTAGTGATTTGTTTGAAAAATGCCTCAAATAAATGCAGTCTCATGGTAATGAGTTGTTTGAAAAAATGCCTCAAAGAAATGTGGTCTCATGGTGATGTCCATCACCATGAGACCACATTTCTTTGAGGCATTTTTTCAAACAGCTCATTGCCTTGTCTATGATTTTGCTTACTATTATGATTTGATATATTTTTTTCATGCATCCATAGTATATTTGAAAGCACGTGTTTTAGGCTTTTAGCCAAAGCAACAAGGGGACAATGGAATGCGGTATGATATATATCAACACATAAAAGGGGGGATTTTCATGAGTGTTATGGTTGTAATTTCCTTAGTAGACACATGCAAAATGTGGATGCATAGACAAGGCACATGAATTGCTTGAAAAAATGCCTTAATGAGATATGTCCTCGTGGACTATAATGATTCCAGGGTATGCACAAAATGGATTTTTTTGAAAAGGCTTTAGAAAATTTCAAGAAAATGCAATTGCTAGGTGTAAAACCAAATTCTAAAGAATTTTCCAGCATCCCCCATCCTTATACCAAAATGGAAGCTTTGGAAAGGGGTATGCACATCCATAAAAAAGGATTGAGAAATGATCTATTATATTATATAGTTATAACTACTCTCATAAATTTGTATACAAAATGCAGAAGTATACACAAGGTAGGTCAATTTTTTAACAAAATGCCTCACAAAGATGTGGCCTCATGGACCACAATGATTACAATATTTTCTTAAAGTGGATTTGTTGAAAAATCTTCTGAAACTTCCAAGAAAATGTAAATGGCAACTGTAAAGAATTATGTAGTTTAAAATGTGCCAAGAGGGGCTAAGGCTATAATGAGAAACAAATAATGACGAACATGGAATATTCATAATAACAAAATAAAATCATTGTATTAAGCATGTATGATAAGGGATGATAAAGAAACATAATAGAATTAAGGAAAATTTAAAGAACATGAGTAAAGACTTGGCATACCTAAAAAATGAAGATTCGAATGGGGAGACTACCCAATTATGTAGTCTTATTCTTTTCTTGCATCAAACTCCTCAACAATTTGAGCTTTTCACAAACTTGCTTTCTTTTCAATGTTAAATTGTATATCACTCAAATAGAATTACTAACAACAATACAATTAACCAATGTATAATGTTAAATTCCTACAATTCAATCACAATTAACATTGCAACACTACAAAAATTGAAACTTGAATTTATATATATCAAATTCGATATGGAAACTATGTTATTTCCTCCTTCCTAAGTTGGAAAACTAGAAAAAGGTGGTGGAAATTTCTTGTAAAGGTGGTAGAATGTGTAAAATTTTCATGTTCACTTCCCAACAACATCAAAAATCTTCTTTCTTTTTGAAACACATGGATAACTAGGAGACTAATAGATCATGTGGGCTTGGATCATAGGTGTCCTAGCTCTTTTACCATTTTTAGGGTAAGCCAAAATACACTCATGTTATAATGCGGGTGCGTTTTAGCTTTCTATACAAAATGGCCATATTTTAACTTCTTCAAACTATGCTCATGTTATGAAAAAGTTGATTTCCTAAAGGTTTCCTAACTCATTGTCTCATTACCCACCCCTCTCCCCCCTCTATCTCGTTGACACCTATCTTTATCCTATGTATCTTACCCCTCCCTCCCTAGGCTATAGGTCTCTCACCTCTATATCTCTCAAAGGGATCTCTAGTTATTTCCCTTCCTCTCCACCTCTCTCCCTCCTCCTTACCCATATTTCCCTCAAGTTGTCAACTTCACTCTCTCATTTTCTTCTATCTCTCTATTCACCTCTCTATCTCTCACCTTTGTCACCCCCTCACCTCTCTACCTATCCCATCTTTAGGTCTCTCAGTCACTCCCTGTCTACCTCTCCATCCCTCCTTATCCATCTAGGTCTCTCACTTAACCCTAAACCTAAACCATGTCCCTAAAGCCTCAACCCTCAACCCTTAAACCTTAAATCCTAAACCCTCAACCCTCAACCCTCAACACGATACCTTAAACCATAATCCATTAAACCTAAACCCTAAACCCTATCCCTAAAGCCTCAACCCTCAACCCTTAAAAGTTAAATCCTAAACCATATCCCTAAATCCTCAACCCTTGACACTATACCTTAAACCCTCATACCTTAACCATCAACCCTAATCCCTCAACCCTTAAATATTTAATACCTCAACCCTTAGACCCTTAACCCTTAAACCCTAAACCCTTGACCCTTAAACCCTCAAACCTTATCCACCCCTCTCCTCCCCTATCTTCCTCACCCCCATCTCTACCCTATCTCTCTCACCCCTCTCTCCCTAAGCTATAGGTCACTCACTTTTATATCTCTCAGGGCTCTCTAGATATTTCCCTCCCTCTCCACCTCTCTCCCTAGGCTATAGGTATCTCACCTCTATATCTCTTAGGGCTCTCTAGTTATTTCCCTTGCTCTTTGCCTCTCCCTTCTCTAGGTCTCTCAATCACTCCTTGTTTGACTCTTCATCCATCCTTAGCCATCTAGGTCTCTAACTCTTTGTCTCATTACCCACCCCTCTCCCCCTATATCTCTCTCCCCCCTTTGTCTCCCACCCCTCTCTCCCTAGGTTTTAGGTCTCTCACTTCTATATCTCTCAAGGCTCTCTAGTTATTTCCCTTCCTATCTACCTCTCCCATCTCTAGGTCTCTCAATCACTCCTTTTTTGCCTCTCCATCCCTCCTTAGCCACCTAGGTCTCTCACTCCTTGTCTCATTACCCACCCCTCTCCACCCTCTATCTCCCCTATGTCTCTCACCCCTCTCTCCCTAGGTTTTATGTCTCTCACCTCTATATCTCTCAGGTCTCTCTAATTATTTCCCTTCCTTTGTACCTCTCCCCCCTCAAGGTCTCTCAATCATTCCTTTTTTTCCTCTATCCTATCCTATACATTAAACCCTCAACCCTAATCCCTTGACCCTATATAGGTTAAACCATTAATCCATCAACCCTCAACCCTTAAATTCTTAATCACTCAACCCTCAACCCTAAACCCTCTAACCTATAAATTATACCCTCAACCCTATACCCTTAAAGGCTAATCCCTCAACACTTAAACCCTCAACCCTTAATCCCTAATCCCTTAAACCCTCTACCCTATACATTAAAAACTCAACACTAATCCCCAACCCTATACCTTAAACCCTTAATCCATCAACCCTCAACCCTTAAACCCGTAATCCCTTGACCCTCAACCTTATACCATAAAAACCTAATCTCTTAACCCTCAACCCTTAAACTCTCAACCTATATACCTAATCCCTTAAACCCTCAACCCCTAAAACCTAAACCCTTAACCCTTAAACTCTAAACCCTTAAACCCTCAACCCTTAATCCTTAATCCCTTAAACCCTCAAACCTTAAACCCTAATCCCTTAAACCCTCAACCCTAATCCCTCAACCTTGAATCCTAATCCCTATCCCTAAACCCTCAACCCTTAAGCCCTAATCCTTATCTTTAAACCCTCAACCCTAATCCCTCAACCCCCAATCCTTAAACCCTCAACCCTCAAACCTCACCCTCTATCTTATACATTAAACACTCAATCCTAATTACTCAACCCTATACCGTAAAACCATAATCTCTTAACCCTCAACCCTTATACCCTAATCCCTTAAACTCTCAACCCTTAAAACCTAAGCCCTTAACCCTTAAAATCTAAACCCTCAACCCTTAAATCCTAATCCCTTAAACCTCAACCCAAACCATATCCTTTAACCCTCAACCCTAAACCCTATAACCTCAACCCTCATCTCTATGCCCCATACCCTCAACCTTATGTACCCTAAACCCAAAACCCTTACATGCATACATACATACATACATACAAGAATATATACATACATACATACAAGCATACATACATACAAACATACATGCATACATACATATAGACATACATACATACATACAGGCAAGCATACATACATACATACATACAAGCATGCATACATACATACATACATACAAACATGCATACATACATACAACCATAAATTCATAAATGCATAGGTACATACATACATACAGTCATACATACTTACATATACATTTAAGCACACAAACATACATATGTCCATTAAAACATATATAAACATACATACATCAAAGATAAATTATCTCTCTCTCAGGTATCTCGCTCCCACTATCCCTCTCACCCCCTCTCTCTCTCACTCCATCTCTCCCTCCCTCCATCCCTTGGACCCTTCATCCCTCTCTCTGTCACTCCTTCCCTCCCTATCTCTCTCTCAGGTCTCTCCCTCCCTATATCCCTCCCAGCCCCGCTCTCTCTCTCTCTCTCTCTCTCTCTCTCTCTCTCTCTCTCTCTCTCTCTCTCTCTCTCTCTCTCTCTCTCTCTCTCTCTCTCTCTCTCTCTCTCTCTCTCCCTCCTTCCCTCTATCCCTCCCAGCCCCTCTCTCTCTTAGGTCTCTCCATTCCTCACTCTATCCCTCCCTCCCTCTTTCTCTTTGTTTATCCATCCTTCCCTCCATTTATCCCCTCTCTCTCTATCCCTCCTTCCCTTTCTATCTTAGGATGCTCCCTCCCTTTATCCCTCCAACCCCCTTCTCTCTCTCAAGTCTCTCCCTCCCAGCCTAACTAGATAAATCCCTCTCTTTCTTAGGTCTCTCCCTACATATATCCCTCCCACCCTCTCTCTATCCTATACCCTCAACCCCTAAAACCTAAACCCTTAAACCTTAAACTCTAAACCCTAAAACCCTAATCCCCTCAACCCTCAACCCTAAACCCTTAGATACATACATACATACATAAAAGCATACATACATACATACATACATACATACATACATACATACATACATACATGTATGCATGCATGCATGCATACAAACATACAAGCATAAATTCATACATACATAGGTGCATACATCCAGGAATACATACGGGCATACGTACATACATCCAGGAATACATACAGGCATATGTACTTACATCCATGAATACATACATACATACATACATACATACATACATACATACATACAAGTATGCATACATACATACAAGCATAAATTCATACATACATAGGTACATACATCCAAGCATACATACATACATGAATATAGGTGTGCATGCATGCATACATACATACATACATCGAACATAAATTTAAGAAACTTGCACAAAAATTATTTCAAGCGAGACATAATGCGAGCACATTATAATTTTCATGCTCACATTATGTCTCACTTTTGGGAGGACAAAGCAAAAATAAGCCAAACATATCAAAAATGTTAAACAATGCGAGCATGTTATTTCTTGCTTTGGGAATCCCCAAGCCTGAGGCTTGGAGTGCCTTCCCAACCTCCAAAGACATGTGTATATTCTACAAAATTTGACATAATCTCATTTGTGCAACTATCAAGTTTGCACATGTTTCAAGGTCAAGTAAATCGAACACCCGGGTAATGTTAGGCTCTCTTTTAGCTATTTAACAATGTAATTCTTTTCACATTTTGACTATGTTAAGGCTTTCTTCTTTAATTTCTTTTGTTTGTGTGTCAATCTTTTGTCAAAATCCAATGTTTGGTAGTTTTAAATTCATTTTTTAACCATTCATTGAAATTTCAAATAAATTATTTTTTTATAAACTAGACTCCATTCTACATGTAGACACTAAAAATTGTCCTAAGCCTACGACTCTTATTTTCTCCGTCATTTCTCCTTTATTTGTCCATTCTTCATAAATTTTTTTTTTTAGACCAACGGAACGGTAGCACTTAGCCCTATAAATAAAGTTTATCGATCGGGCGTTGGGCCAAGGCCGGCCTGATCTCCCAGCGACGGGGAGACTAGAACTCACTGACGATAGAAGCCTTAGCGAATTACTTAGCCAGCGAGCTAGGGCCCATGCTGTCATTCTTCATAATTAAATAGTTGTTAATTATTTAATTATTTTCTAACCTCATATGTCTTCTATTAATTAAATAATTTTAATTATTTAATTAATTCACTTCTATCTTCCTAATTGTTTAAATAAATTTTATTAATTTTATTATGTCACTAATTAATCCCTTTCTTTCTAAAATTAAATAAATTTCTACGTATATAATTTATATACCACTTTCCACTATAATTAAATAATTACTTTAATTATTTAATTATTCATTAGCTTTTTCTTTCATAAATTAAATAAATTTTATATATTTAATTGGTCCACTCTCTTAGATTTTGAATTAAATCATTATTTAATTCAAAAAAATTCCTCCTATGTCACATTCTTCTATAATTAAATAATATCTTTATTGTTTAATTATTCAATGGGAACCAAAATTAAATAATGTTTATTATTTAATTTCTCTTCTCACCTCTTTGTCTGTGCCAATCTTAGCTTCCACATCAAATCTTATCTCTTGACATCTCATTTAATCTTGGCCCTTGATTGAATTATCTCATAATACAATCTCAACCCTTCATCCTTATCATTTTTTCCTAATTTTTCCCTAACCCTATTCCATACCTTATCTCTTAATCTTGACCATTGATTATTGTCCTTTCATCCTAGCCCTTCATTCAAAACTGACTTCTCTATAAAAGACCTTTGTCATTTCACCATCTTGGAACCTTGAGCTATCTAGAGTCCTTTTGCTATCATTTTTCATCCATAGTCCTTTAGAATATTCAATATTTTTTATTTTTCATTGTCATAGGTCATATTTCATACTCAAAATATGAGGGCAACCATATTATTCAAGCAAAATGGAGAAGTGAAATGGAGGTGAATCAATGAAGGCATGAATATTTGGTAATGTTGTTTTGAATATTTTATGTCTTTATTCTTATTTGTGCTTCATTGTTGATTAGGGTCTTATTTGCATTGTTATTTTCCTAACCCTAATATTTTATCCTTGATTACATTGGTGAACCTAACATGAGCATTCAAAATTGCATAGATCATATAGAAAATTCAGAATTATAGGTTTTAGGTACGGATTGTCGCAATCACAAGCTACAGAATGAAGCAATCACTAGGTCAAATGATGCAATTGCTCTGCATAAGGGTACACTTAGATTTTGAATTGTTTTTTGTTAGATCTAGATCTTTTAGCTTTCTAGTTTGTCATTCTAACCTTAGTTTTAGAGCGTAGACATCATTAGGTCATTTCTTTTTTGGCAAACTTTTGTTATTTTGAAAATTCCAAGTTTTTGTTTTGCTTTTGACTATTATTCATCGCAATTGTCATTCTGGTGCACCACAATCACCAAAAACCTAAGCCGCATCTATTCAAGTGAACTATAGTCGACATCCTGGGAGCCACAGTCATAGTTTCTGAATCGCATCTGCTCACTGTCATGCGCCGCATTCTTAATTTCTGTGACACAATTGCATGTCTTTACAAATTTTAGATTCCATTCAAAATTTCTAATTTAGGCCATTTTCATTTCATAGAATAGGAGTTTTCTATTACTAATATTTGATTTCCAATGTGTGGCATAGGTACCAAGGAGACTTACCATTTGCATTGATCAAACAAAACTATCTTGTCTTCTTTTCACTCATTGGCATTAAAATTAACCTTGCATTCTCACGTCATTGGGATCAATTTACCTAATTTGAATTTCACTCGTATGGTTAAAAATAATTTGCATTTTCACTCATTGGTTTAAAATTGATCTTGCATCTAGTTTCTTTCTCACATATTGCTTTGAGAACTAAAAAGAACAAGTGTTTGCATTGTCTTTCACACATTTGGATTTTGGAATTAAAATGAACCCCATGTGAGTGTGAGGAAAAGGTGTTTGTGTATGCACTCCCCTTATGCTTTGTGCAATCTTGGGTGATCAAAAATAGCATCTTTGTCTTGATTTTGTTACCTTTAGAGAGGCATGCCTTGAAAGAGAGAATGACTCCAACCGTTTTTCGCTCGAGCTAGTATATAAAAGGATAAGACTAAACTGGTAAGTCCTCATGATGGTCTTTACACTTGTCGTACCATGTCACTCGAAATCGGGTAGCTACCTTTTCTTTTCAAGGTATAAGAGCCCCTAGTAGAGTAATTAAAGCCTTAAGTGGCTTGTTGGACACTTGTGGGGAGTCGAGTCCCTGAGTATTCACTAAGAACCTTGTTGTAGTGGTCAAAATCCCTTTCACTTGCTAGCACAGCAACAGTCATTGTGAAGTTGCCTCACATCTTCACTAAGCATTGTATAGAGATAGGAATTGCCCCTTGTGGGGAATTGAGACTTGGTGAGCCCAAGAAGTGAGTGCACTATAAGGGGGAGCCTATTCCATCAAGTCTTTAGTTGTTTGCCTTGTTTAAGTAGTTGGAGAAATCTGTGTGGGGATCTAGCAAGTGGTATCCTTGAGAAGCCATAGGTTGTAAAGTGTGTTTGCAGGTGTTTTTTAAACTTTTCACATTCAGAAAAGACCAGAAACAAGTGTTTTCATAGTGTTTGCAATGTTTTCCAAAAAAATATTTCACATTATCACCTCAAACTTTGGACAAAATTCAACTAAAACTCAAACCAGTACACTTGATGAACCACAACCAACTGTCTTGAACCACAACTGCCAATTCTATGAACCACAATTGACAAATATAAGCCACAACCACCAATTTTGTAAACCATAATTGACTGTCCTAAGCCGCAACTACAACCAGAAATGACTCAATTTCCTGAGACAAAAATTTGAGACCAAAACTAAAATAAAGCCTCTCTCTAATTAGTCTTGAGCATAACCAAAGTATTCACCTATAGACTTGCAAACCTATCATTTAGCATTCATTCATCTAGTTTCCATTGCATATTTTGCATCCATCATAGACAAAACATTAGCATACCTTTTAGCTTGCATAGACCTTGGTAGAAACCTTAGCAAACTTAAGATCAATCCATAGAGACTAAATTAAAGTTTCCCCGATTTCATCATCCTCCATCATTTTAGTCCTTTTGTCACCTAGGTTGTCCCTCAACTCCCAAGGCTAGTTTGAAGGTCACCTTTTTTCAAAATTTGTCACTTAGTCACCATTACCATTGAAGTCTTGGTAACCCAAATTGGCATCATTGTTCCTCTTGGTTTAGTTGAGCAATCTTACCTTTGGTTCCTCATAGGGTAGTTCATAGTCATACCCTCCAGTCTCATTTCTAGGTCATTTCCATTATAATTACTTGTATTGGCATTACCACACTTTGGACCTCATTGTGACACTTACATTTGAGACCTTGACATCTTGTCACTTTGAATACATAGTTGGTTATCATCCTTAGGCATATTATACCTCCAAAAATCTAAAAATCCAAAAAAATATAGTTACATAACCTTGGTTTTAGTTACACCTTGGTCATCCTTAGACATAGTCTTTGCATAGTCATACCATATCACAAACACTACCCCTTGCAAGTCCCACATGGTCAAAACTAGGTCTCAAACAAGACAAGAAGATGAGATGGCTTTCCCAATAGATAAGGACTTTATCAACCCATTTGCAAGTTCCTCACAAGGGTCTCCCAAATCATACAAGTCACTATTTGAAAAAATTGTCACTAGAGACCAAAAGGGGCATGTTATGGTAGAAGACATAGAGGCTACCTCACAAGATCTTGAATTTTCCTCCTTATAGATGAATACTTGGCACATGACCCCCAACGTTACTTAGCAAAACTTTTGTCAGAAGGTGACACACTCCCTCCTAGTTTTGACATAAGTACCATACAATCAACATCCACACCTAATAACCAAACTCAAGGGAACAACGCGTCCATTCCACAAGTAAACATGTTCATCCCACAAGTGAACACTTCAAAAATAAACACATCCATGCCAATAGGAGGAACCACACAATATGCAACTAAAATCCATACCTCCTTTTGTGACACCTAAAGCATGACAGAAGGCACAAAATTTACCATAGGAGCTTCATCATCAAACCCATTTGGCTTACATGACACAACAAATAGGCCTAAAAAATTTCTTAACACTACAATGGCTATACCAAACACACAAAGGAACCTACACAGCCATACCTTTACAAGATCATCCAAATCATTTCATAACATACACATACCAACCCAAAACATTCCAACTCAAAACATTCCAACCCAAAACATTCCAACTAATAACATTCCAATCTAAAACATTCCAACTCAAAACATTCCAATCCAAAACATTCCAACTCAAAATATACCAACTCAAAACACAACATATACATCCCACTTTCAAAACCAAAATCCATCCTACACCCACACATTAAACCAAAACCCATCACATAGAGTTGGATTGCAACATGGCTATATAGACCCAAACAATACGCAAGTGGAAGTCTTGGAAACAAAAATGGCAGCCGTTCAACAACAAAAGGACGAAATGCAAATGACAACCAAAAATCCATACTGTTGGATGGTGTGGTTGTGTTGCTGATATGTGGTTTTCATTGATGTCAACACTATTAGCATTATTGTATTGAAGGTTGTATATGTCGAGGATATTGAGAAAATTGTTAAAGGAAGAATTATAGGTTTCTAGCGGAACAGTGAAGATCATGAAGGTGTTTTGTTTTGTATGTTGAAAACCAGTTATTGTGGACTAAAGGGTTTATTGTTGAGAGTATCTAGTTCATCTACTAGAAGTTTCAGAGGTCCTCATGAAGATTTGATCATGCTATGAATAGTTGTGTTCTAACAGTATTTTTGTGGGTTCTGTAAGTGTTCCTAATTGAAGTTTATGTGATTCTGGTAAATTTTTTTGTTGCAGATGATTCTCTATTAGTTCTTGTTATTTTTGGATGCTTATAGATCATTCTCTATCCTTGTTTTGCATTCGTGTTGATCGGTGTGCTCGTGGTCAAAGTTTTTTCTCATGTATGTTCGGTTTTTCATGTTGTTGGCTAACATGATGGTCGTAATGTGTTGTGGATCCTTGAAGATTTAAAATATGAATGTTTGGCACACTTGAAGACATTATTTTGGGTCTCATCATAATATTATTTGGCATTGTTTGATCCACATTGAAAATTTATTTGTAAATATGGGACAACATTGTAAATATGTTTTATATTTTTGGTCGACAAGGTTGTTGATGTAATTTCATGTTGTGGATATATAAGAGTGATTTTTTGAGAAAATTTAGTGTGTGCATAAGAGAAAATGTATGCTAAAGAAAGTGTAGATGTGTGAATAGTGTTATAATCATTCGATTACAATGCGGAGTGAGAAGAAGTTTGATCGAAGTGTGAAGAAGGTTTTATGTGCCTGATTGTATGTGCATTCCCATTATTTTTCATTCTACTTTTAACAAGCTATAATGTTGTGGATTAACATCCACTGTGGTTTTTCCTCTAATAGGGTTTCCACATAAAAACCTTGGTGTCCTCTACATTTCTAATGTGCTGATTGTTTATGGTTTATTGTTGATTCATCATATCTAAGATTAAGTTAAGTTTGAAAAGTTTAATATTCTGTGACAACTAATTCACCCCCCTCTTAGTTGTTTGTGTTTGCTTTTCCAACAATTGGTATTAGAGCAGGTTCCTCTGAAGAAGTTTAAAATCTTGAGGTGATCCGAGATGGCATCATAGAAGAAGGAAAGTCCTAGATTCGATAGAAAAAACTACTCATTGTGGAAAGCTAGGATGGAATGTCATTTGAGGTGTATTGGTGAACCCTTCTAGAAGATTACAAAGAATCCATATGTTATTCCTTAGAATGTTCCTTCCACTGCTGATGAGATTAAAGAAGCTAAGATTAATGTCAAGGCTATGGAAGCTTTGTTGAGTGCTCTAACAGATTTGGAAATGACAAATGTGATAGGTTTGAAGACAACTCATGAGATGTGGATGAAGCTAGAAACTTTGTGTGAAGGAGATGTACATGTGAAGGTGGCTAAGCTATAGAGTTTGAAAGGAAAGTATGAAAATTTGAAGATGGGTGAAGATGAAAATATTTCTTCTTTTATGCAAAGAGCAAATGAACTAGTGATGGGTATTAGATGTGCCAGTGGTACTCTAGATGAGGAAGAAATTATAGCTAAAGTGCTCAGATCATTGCCTCCCTCCTACAAAGCAAAGGCTCATGCTATTGAAGAAACCATATCATTGACGACTATGACAAGGGATACACTGATTGGTAAACTTGTTGCCTTTGAGTTGAACGAATTTAGTGAATATGTTCCCAAGATTGAATGTGCATTCAAGGCTACTGTATCTAGAGGAAACAAGCAAAGATATGATCTAGGAGAGTGTTCCAAAAATTCATTCAAGTACAAGGAAGAAATGAAACATCTTGAAGATGAAGAAAGAGAAGTAGAAGAATTGGAAGCACTAATTGTGAAGAAAGAAGGCAGAGGACAAGATAAGTATAAAGGAAAGTTTCCTATTAAATGTTTTTATTGCTATAAAATAGGTCATTTTCCATCAAGGTGTCCTAAAAGAGTTCCTAGATCTAAGCCTTACAAATCTAGATTCCAAAAGAAATGTTACTATTTTGAAGAAGGAGTGATAGATGATGAGTCTAATAAAGATAATTGAAATGAAGATGAATGGGTGTTCCTTGCTATCAAGGAAAATGGTCCAATGGCTACTAAATCTGGTAAAGTTGAGAAAGCTCTTTCAACCCAAATTGAAGAAAAGGATGAGTGGGTTATTGATAGCAGATGCTCACATCATATGACTAGTGACAAAAGAAAATTTGTAAGTCTTGAAAAGTATGACGGTGGGGTTGTAAGATTTGGAGATAACAATGCTAGTGTGATTCATGGCAGAGGATTTATTTGTCTTGGTGGTAAGCATAACACTAATGATGTTCTTTATATTGAAGGCTTGAAGCATAACTTTCTGAGTGTTGGACAGATGGTGGAAAAGGGTTATGATCTTCAGTTCAAAGATGGAAGATGCAAGATACTTGGAAGATCTGGAAAAGTAATTGATTTAGGTAAAAAGACAGAAGGTAATATTTTTCACCTGAATGCTACTAGTGAAAGTTGTTTAATTGCTCAAGTATATGCAAGCTAGTTATAAAATAGAAGGTTGTGTCATGTGAATTTTTATAACATTGTCAGAGTAAGCTCCACTCAAGTATTAAGAGATCTACCTAAGGTAGTGAAGCCTACTAACAAAATTTGCAAGGAATGCCAGATGGGAAAATAGACTAGAGTTTCTTTTTGGAGCAAATAACACCATTCAAATGGATTACTAGAGCCGATACATATTGATCTATGTGGTCCCTCTAGAGTCAGAATTCTTCATGGAGAAAGGTAATTTATGCTACTTATTGATTATTATTCTAGGTCGATATGGGTTTCTTTCTTAAGAGAAAAATGTGAAGCATTAGAAAAGATCAAAAGTTTCAAAGCTATGGAATAGAATGAGAAAGGTCTAAAAATCAAATGCTTAAGATTAGAAAAATGCGGTGAGTTCACCACCAAGGAGTTTAATTCTTTTTGTGAAGATAGTTATCTGCTCCCTGAACCCCTCAACAAAATGGAGTTGTAGAGAGGAAGAACATAGCAATTTTGGATGTTGCTAGAACAATGATGATTGAAGGAAATGTGCCTCACATCTATTGGAGTGAAGTTGTAAGCATTGTTGTGTACACTTTAAACCAGGTAAATATCAATGGTAATTATGGTAAGACTCATTTTGAACTATGGTTTGGTTATAAACCTATTGTTAAATATTTCAAGATCTTTGGAAGCAAGTGTTATATCAAGAGAGATGAGGATATAGGCAAGTTTTATGAAAGAAGAGATGAAGTAATCTTTCTAGGTTACTCTACTAAAAGCAAGGCATGTCAGTGCTATAACATAAGATTGAGAAAAATGGTTGAGAGTGCAAATGTCAAAGTTGATGAGGGCTCTACTAAATAATCTAGATACTGTGGATATGATTTAGATGACCAAGAAGATAGCACAAGAAAAGGGAAGAATGCTCAAACAAAGAATCAACTTCAAATTTTTCCATATGTTCTAGTAAAACAACTTCAATTTGTTTTAGTAAATCAAGGTAGTCAGGAAGCAGAGACAAGTGCAAGTGAAAAAGAAGGAATAGAAGAACCAGAAGTTTGAGAGAATCCTAAAACTCCAAGGTATGTAAAGCTAAATCATTCTGAAAATCAAATTATAGGAGACAAGAATAAAGGTGTGCAAACTAGAAGAAATATTGCAGAAGAGTATTGTCTGATTCCCAAGATTGTGCCTAAAGATGTCAATGAAGCTTGCAATGATGAACATTGGATGGAAGCTATGAAGGAAGAACTAATGTAGATTGAAAATAATGATACATGGATACTTGTTCCCAAACCTAAAGATAAAAATGTGATTGGTACTAAATGGCTCTTTTAGAATAAGTTGAATGAACAAGGTGAAGTGGTCCAAAATAAAGCAAGACTGGTATGTAAAGGATATTCACAAATGGAAGGTATTGATTTTGAAGAAACATTTTCCCCTATTTCCATAATTGAAGTTGTAAGGTTATTTCTTGCTTATGTTGCATATAATAACTATAAAGTCTATCAAATGGATGTGAAGTCATCTTTTCTACATGGTGAGCTAGAAGAAGAAGTATATATTGAATAGCCAAATGGATTTCAACTAACTAATAAGGAAAACATGGTTTTCCAATTGAAGAAAGCTCTATATGGAATCAAGTAAGCCCCTAAAGCCTGGTATGCTAGACTAGAAAAATACTTACTAAAGCTTGGATTCAATAAAGGTATTACTAACAGCAATTTGTATTTCAAATAGGATCATGACAAAGAGTTAATTATTGAGGTCTTTGTTGATGACATTATTTTTGGAGGAGATGACAATCTATGTATGAAGTTTGTTGATGAAATGAAGAATGAATTTGAGATGAGTATGATTGGAGAGATGAAGTTATTTTTTGGGATTGCAAGTTGCTCAGTTAGATAAGGGTATCTTCATATCTTAGTCCAAATATTTGAAAGAGCTGCTAAAGAAGTTTGGCATGGAAGACTCAAAACTTGTTGGTACTCCCATGGTAACTGGATGCAAGTTAACACATAATGATGATTCTCCTAAGGAAAATAAAACAAGATATAGGTCAATGATTGGTGGATTGTTCTACTTAACTCAGACTAGACCAAACATTATGAATGTTGTATGTATGGTTGTTAGATTTCAGGCTGATCCAAAAGAGTCTCATGTGACTATTGTAAAGAGAATCTTCAAGTATCTAAAAGGAACGGTTGACTTTTGGATTTGGTATTCTAAAGATGATGATCTTACTTTGAGTGCATATACTGATGCAGATTGGGAAGGAGATGTAGATGACAAGAAAAGAACAAGTGGTGGTGCCTTCTTCCTAGGGAAGAAGCTGGTGTCTTGGTTGAGTAAAAAGAAGAATTCCATATCCTATCTACCTGAGGTAGTATATTATAAGTACAAATAACTGTAATTCAAGTGATGTGATGTTCAAGATGTTGGAAAGATATCGCAGGCGATGAACCCTATTTCACATAATGACAACCTGCGCACTATTATATCAAATAATTTAGTGCCGCCACCTTACTAACAAGCATATTAACTGCTTCACTCTTGAGGGAAAAGTGAATGAGAAAGTTAGTGTCGACAGAGTATGTGTCTACTCAAAGCACATGCCTGTAGACATTTTCACCCGTTGTTGCTCCATGATACCTTTGAGCATCTCAGCGGATGCTAGGGTGATTACCCTCCCCGATATGAACTAAAGATTTATTTTGTATCAACCAAGGTGCCATAGATATTTTGATCTAGATTGATGTTTTCTTTGTGGTCGCTACTCAACGTATATCTGATAAAAGTGTGATATGGTCTCAGAGTTTGTATGTGGAAAAGTAATGCTTATTCCCAAAAATCATTTCAAAGTGGGGAGAATATCAATGAAAACTTTAGGAGGTGCGAAATTCTACGGAGAAGAGCCTTAACCAAAGGGAGTAAGGTGCGGTTGATGGTATTTTTCATCATCTATTTCCACTGCACGCCAAAGGGGAGATTGTTGACGTTGTGGTTGTGTTGTTGATATTTGGTTGTCATTGATGTCAACACTATTAACATTATTTCAGATTGAAGGCCGTTTGAGGCTGGTTGATATTGAGAAATTTATTAAAGGAAGAGTTGCAGTTGTCGCTGGAAATTGCAGCGAACATTCCGCTGAAGGTGTTTTTGATTCTGCACATTGGAAGATCGGCCAAGCGTGAATTTAAAAAGGGTTTATTTTAAGAGTATTTATCTCATCTACCGAAGTTTCAAAGGTTCGCATTTAGTTGATTTGATCGCGGATATGCCTCCGGACAATATTTATGTGGGTTCTGTCAGTATTCCTGATTGAAGTTTATGTGATTCTGGTAATTTTTGTTGTTGTAGATGATTCTCTATTAGTTCTTGTTGTTTATGGATGCTTCTAGATCATTCTTTATCCTTGTTGTACATCCACGTTGATCGATGTGCTCGTCATCAAAAAAATTTCTCATGTATGTTTAGGTTTTCATGTTCTTGGCTGACATGATGGTTGTAACATGTTGTGGATCCTTGAAGATTTAAAATTTGAATGTTTGGCATGCTCGAAGACATTGTTTTGGGTCTCATCATAATATTAGTCGATGGTGTTTGATCCACATTGAAAATTTATTTGTAAATTTGGGTCGACATTGTAAATATGTTTTATATTTTTGGCTGACAAGGTTGTTGATGTAATTTCATGTTGCAGATATATTAGAGTGATTGTTTGAGTGAAGTTAGTGTGTGCATTAGAGTGAATCTATGCCAGAGAAAGTGTAGATGTGCAAATAGTGTTCTAATCATTCGATTGCATAGCAGAGTGAGAAGAAGTTTGAGTGAAGTGTGAAGAAGGTTTTATGTGTTTAACTGGAACTGTAATCAGGCTTGTGTAGAAGCTATTTTCTTAGTTCATACACTGTGGATCTAATCCAAATTGTTGTGTATTGTTGAGTAGTGAGCCCTCTTGTATTTGAGTAGTGAGCTCTAGGTAGTGTGCCTAAATGCATGTGCGTTCCCATTTTTTTTCATTATACTTTTAACAGGGTATAATATTTTGGATTAACATCCACCGTGGTTTTTCCCCTAACAAGGTTTCCACATAAAAATCTTGGTGTTCTCTATGTTTCTGATGTGTTGATTGTTTATGGTTTATTGTTCATTCATCAGATCTAAGATTAAGTTAAGTCAAGTCTAAAAAGTTTAATAGTTTGTGATAACTAATTCACCCCCCCCCTTTCAGTTGTTTGTCCTTTTTTTTCCAACACATACATAGTGCAAGACCTATGTCCATTTCCTTTTGACAGAAATTTGTACATGCCACCCTTTCCATAGGGATGTGTCATACCAAATTTCCAAAGTGCAATGGGAGGCACAACCCTCTTGAGCACATAAGGGAATTTACCACACATTGCATGGACATCGCATTTGATCCTATGTTTCTCATGAGACTTTTTCCATGAATCCTTACTAGAATAGCCCTTGAATGGTTTTCTAAACTCCAACTTGCATAAAAACATGGAGTGAACTAGCCAAAAAATTCATTGAACACTTTGCCTTTAACATCAAAAATGAAATCTCAATAGACACTTTATGTCACACTACCCAAGAGGAAGGAGAAAAAATTATCACCTTCTTTCAATGGTGGCAAAGCTTAGCTAGTTGATGTCCAAATAAGATACCCAAAAAACAAAAGGTCGCTATTTTCCTAGAAAACCTCAACTCAAAATTGAGAAGCGAACTAAGAGTACAATGTTGCACATCATTTGTGGATCTTGTGGAAAAAGGAATTATCATTGAAAATACTCTCATTGATAAAGGTGAACTCAAAATGGCAAACAAAACCACAAGCAACCAAAACATCCCAAGTGACAAGAATAAATATTGGTCTCAAAATAAGAATGTCACCAATGATGGAGTTGTTGATGCCAAGACCATACATGCAAGTCCTATCATTTCACT
>VDFB02271358.1:193092108-193184364 GCA_007258455.2 Sequoia sempervirens
CACTCTCTCTCCTCCAAGTGTCCCACATGCAAGCATCAAAATGGCACCAACATGCAACTTCCAAGTGTCAAACTATAACCCATCCAAAGTTGGGCATTCATATCCAAGAATGGCATCTTATAGCATCTTATGATGCATCATAACCATCATAGATACCTCCAACATGCATCCTATCCAAGATAGGTGTATGGGGCTAAATATAGCAAATATACAACTAACATATCCATCATATGCGTCATAGAATCTCATAATCTTATGACAACTTGCAACTGTCATAGATTCACTTACCAAACATTATGACAGTTGTCATACATGCCAAAAATAGTAGATTCCTCAAGGGAAAATGTCTACCCTCATTTACTTTGATTTTTTACAATTGCCAACAGTAAATGTCACTCCGTAATTACCTTCGGTGACTTCGAAATTACCCCTGTTAGTGAAACTAGTATATCTCCTCATGGATAATTACAAATTACAAATAATAAATGGAATAAATACAATATTGGGATTAATAATGTTAATGGAATCTTGTCCCAACATTCTCCCACTTGACATTATACATTGTAAATCAACCCATAGGAAATCAAATGAAAAAAAAATCGTGCACTAGAAACAAGGCACATGGCTTCTCTGCACCACACGAACTTCTCTATGCTCATAGGTTTGGTCAATGAATCTGCAAAATTCTCCCGAGTGTCTATCTTCTTCATCTCAATGTATCTATTTGCAACCAAATCTCAAACAAAGTGATACTGAACATCAAAATTCTTAGTCTGAGCATGATACATAGGATTCTTAGCTAAACAGATAACACTCTGGCTATCACAACCAATTTGAATGATCCAACAATCGAATCCAATCCCTGTACACAGTATCCTCAACCAAACTGCCTCCTTAGAGACATGAGTAGCAGCCATATACTCTGCTTCTGTGGTGGAAAAAGAAACTGTGGGTTACCTCTTACTCATCCAACTCACTTCACCTCCAAACAGAGCAAAAACATAGCCACTAGCGGACCTTCGACTATCCAAGTCACCTGCCCAATCTGCATCGACAAAACCCTGTATGTCCAAAGATTTATCAACACTATTAGTACCAAAATAAACCAAACAATGATCAGGAATACCTACAAGATATTTAAACACCCTCTTGGCATAATTCCAATGTTGTCTACTAGGTTTAGAAATAAATCCGCTGAAGACTCCCACTAGTTGGGAAATATTTGCCTAGGGAAAATCGTTGCATACATCAAAATCCCTACAACACTAGCATATGGCACATTATACATATCCTCAAGGTCATCCTCAGTCTTTGGACACATATCTAATGAAAGCTAAGGACCAGTAGGTAAAGGAACTCTAACTGGGTTACAGTCTTGCATACCAAACCTCTGTAAAATAGTATTCACATACTTACTTTGTGATAACCAAAGCTTTCTGTTACCTCTATCCCTTTTGATCTCCATTCCCAGAATATACCTGGTAGCTCCAAGATCCTTCATATCAAATGCACCTAGAAGTTGGGCTTTAAGCTCATTGATCATATCCTTAGTATTGTTGAAAATAATATGTCATCAACATACAAAGCAATAACCAACATAGAATCACCAACATAATACATTTAAACACAACGATCCTCCTCACTTCTAACAAATCCCAATTTCAAAACAAATGAATCAAACTTTTGATATCACATTCTGGGGGATTGTTTTAAACCATAAAGAGACCTCTTCAACTTGCAAACCCAATGTTCTTTTCCTTTTACCTCAAAACCTGTAGGTTGTTGCATATATATTTCTTCTTCAAGATCTCCATGCAAGAATGTAGTCTTAACATCCATTTTCTCAATCTCCCAATCATAAGTTGTAGCAATGGATAAGATAAATCTAATAGAATTTAATTTAGCAACAGGAGAGAATATCTCACCAAAATCAACTCCCTCTCTTTGGGAGTAGCCCTTGGCTATCATTGTAGCCTTGCACTTCTCCAATGAATCGTCTGCTCCAAACTTCTTCGTGAAGACCCACTTACATAATATGGCCTTTCTTCCTTTCAAAAAATGAACAAGATCTTACGTGTTACAAGAGTCTAAAGTCATCATCTCCTCTTGCATGGCTAAATACCAAGACTTACTATCATCTACAGAAATAGCTTCCTTGTAAGATCTAGGTTCATAATTAGTACTCAATAAAGCATATGCACACTATCAACTGGAGTCCATTGTCTTGTGGATCTCCTCAAGGGTGGAGTAAGAGACTCAATTGGTTCTTCTACATGATCATCTATACCAACTTCTTCTGTAACAATAGACTCATCTTCATTAGAACTACTCAAATATTCTTCTTCTTCACCCCCCAATCCATCATTCTGTTCTTCTTGAGGTGCATCTTGTTGCTCTAAATCAAAGTGCACCTTCTTTACCTTTTCTTCTTTTTCTTTTAGTTGCCTAAGTTCAGAAATAGCTCTAAGTTCCCTGAAAATAACATCTCTAGAAAAGATAATCTTGCAAGTTAGTGGATTCCAAAGCTTATAACCTTTCACATTATCACCATATCCAATGAATGTACACTTTTTAGCTTTTGGATCCAACTTAGATCACTTTTCCTTAGGCACATGAACAAAAGCCTCACAACCAAAAACCCTTAAATGTGAAATTCAAGGTTTCTTACCTGTCCACACTTCATAAGGTGTCGAGTCAACATCCTTACAAGGAGATCTATTTATCAAGTAGCAAGCAATACACACACAACCTCTACCCAAAAACATTTATCCAATTGTGCATCACTCAACATACTTTTGGCCCTTTCCATAATTGTTCGGTTCATCCTTTCTGCAACACCATTTTGTTGTGGTGTATACAGAGTTGTCTTTTGTATGACTATACCCGCATGCTTACAAAACTCATCAAATTCCTTAGAGCAATATTCCCCTCCATTGTCAGATCTTAATATTTTTATCTTCAAACTTCATTGGTTCTCTACTAAGACTTTGAATTCCTTAAACTTAATGAAAACTTCAGATTTATGTTTCATAAAATAAATCCATGTATATCTGGATACATCATCAATGAAGGTGACAAAATAACGATATTTTCTAATAGATTCAATATCCACAGGCCCAAACACATCCATATGAATAATTTATAACTTCTCTTTTTCTCTATTAATTATTGAAGAAAATGATTTTATGTTTTGTTTACCAAATACACAATGCTCACATAAATTGAAGTGCTCATCAGAATAGGAGAAACCATCCAACAAATTTTTATTCTTAATATTTTTTAATACATTATTGCTTGTGTGGCCCAATCTACGGTGCCAGAACGTACATGCATTTTTAGTATTGGTCTTGGATACATAGGAGGCATTACAAACTGTAGTGGCTTCAAGCTTGAACAGGTTTCCCAATCTCTTCCCCTTCACTACCACCAAGTTCTTTCTCACTAATCTACAACCATGCTTGTCAAAAGTCACATGCATTCCCAAATCATTCATCTTTGAAACAAAAATCAGATTTCTAGTTAATTTAGGAACATGATAAACTTTAGGGAGGGTTTTAATCCTCCCATCACTGAAACACAACAATACCTTACCTTCTCCAACAATTGGATATGAAGAGTTGTCTCCAAGGTATATATTACCTCCATCATATTTTTCATATGTGGAGAACCATTCCTTATGCAAGGTCATATGGAACAAGCATCTTGAGTCAACCAACCAGTGATGATTAGCAACAACATTACAAGTAGAAATTAAAACATCTTCACTTGCATTCGAGGACTTATCAGAAGCACTCTTCCACCGTTTCTTTGGGTTTCTGCAGTCCTTCTTTACATGTCCCCTTTTACCGTAGTTCCAACACTTAACTTTGTTCTTCTTTCCAGAAGTCTTAGATCAGCCCTTAGACTTTTCCTTAGCCCCTTTTTGATCTCCTTTTAGTCCCCTTTCCTTAGACCTCCCCCTGATGATGAGAGCATCCCCTAAACTATTTGAGCTCTTCTTCCTTAGTTCTTGTGCTAGTAAAACTAAAACAAGGGCATCCAACTTCAGATCTATGAGGTTAGTAGTGATAGCAAGGATATCATTCTCCCAGGACTTAGGTAAAGAACAAAGTTCAGCAGGAACATTTATCTTCCTTATGAACTTCAACATCTACTAAAGCAATTTGAATCATCAATAGATTAAAATAATTTAAATTATTTGAAACCGACTCACCCTCTTTCATTTTCAAAGAAAAAACTTTCATTTTAAATAAAGTTTATTTACCATTCTCTTGGCTTGGTAGATCTCACCCAACCAATTCCACAATTTATATGCGGTCTCTTCCTTTGTGTCATTCAATAGGACAGAGTCTGAAAGACACAACTGAATGGTTCCCCATGCCTTCTTATCCAATCTATCCCACTCATCTTGATAGACATCATCGGGTTTCTTCTCTTTTTGAACAACCAACCATTGGTTTCTTTCTTCCAACAAATCCTCCATTTTCAGCTTCCACAACTCACACCCTGTTCCATTGAACTTTTCAATGTCCAAACGAGAGGTTGATGCAACGATGGATGCAACCATAATTTCAATGCAAGATATGCAAAAAAATGCAACCAAATCTCCCACTGTAGCTACAAATTCCACACTACCACCCAAGAGTCAAAGCTGGCCAGGCTCTGATACCAAATGATAGAAATGAAAGCAACACTACTTCAATGGAAATCTGATTCAAATAAATTTCTGCAATATTTTAAGTGTGCAATAACAATGGAGATGGGAATATGAAATTAAAACTATGCTTCACAGAGATGCAAAATAATAAAACTTAACACATAACACAATGCCACAGTGTTTATCATGGAGAAAACCCTTTCATGTAAAAAACTCCACACAGGAAAGAGGCCCAATGTTTATATTAATCTGCAAAAGATTGTACAATCCAATAACACCACCAATCTCTCCTTCAGCCTTCAATCTGACAGCATTTTGACAACACCCGACTCTTCTCCCCGTTTGACATCAATGACAAAGATACACATTTTCTCCACACAAAATCTAAACCACATTTTTGAACATTTGACTACTTCCCCTGAGTAGCAGCCACCACAACATCAATCCAGATCAAGATATGATTATGAAATGAATGGACTGATGCAAGTCAATGCATCTTAATTCTGATTAGGAGGGGTAATTACCCCTAGCTTCCCTCTGAGATACTCAAAAGTATCCTTAGGCAAAGGCTTGGTAAATATATTTGCAATTTGTTCCTTGGTAGGCACATACTCCAATCTAACTTCCTTTTCACTCACCTTCTCTCTCAAAAAGTGAAACTTGATAGATATATGCTTGGTTTTTGAATGTAGCATTGTATTCTTATAAATGTTAATTGCGCTTGAATTATTACAGAATATAGCAAAAGGTTCATCATACACAACTCTGATATCTTTCAACAGCTACTTCATCCACAATACTTGAGTATAATTGTTAGCAACAACAATGTATTCTACCTTTGCAATAGATAAAGAAATGGCATTCTGCTTCTTACTTAACCATAAAATCAACTTCTTTCCCAAGAAAAATGCACCACCACTAGTACTCTTTATGTCATTCACATCTCCTGCCCAATCAACATCAGTAAAAGCACTCAAAGTAAAGTCATCTTCTTTAGGATACCATAGGCCAAAATCAACTGTCCCCTTCAAGCATCTAAAAATACTCTTCACAACTGTCACATGAGATTCCTCAGGATTAGCTTGAAATATTGCAACAATGCATACGACATTCATGATATCAGGTCTAGTTTGATTCAAATAGAGCAATCCACCAATCATGGATCTGTATCTAGTTTGGTTTGATTTAGGAGAATAATCATCTTGTGTCAACTTACATCCAGTCACCATAGGTGTACCAGCTAGATTTGAATCTTCCATACCAAACTTCTTGAGAAATTATTTCACATACTTGAACTAAGATATAAAGATCCCTTTATCTAGCTGAGTAATTTGCAATCCCAAAAATAATTTCATTTCTCCAATCATAGACATCTCAAACTCACTCTGCATCTCATCAGCAAACTTCATGCACAAACTATCATCTCCTCCAAAAATGGTATCATCAACAAAGACTTCAACAATCAAATCTTCATCATGATCAATCTTGAAATGCAAATTACTATCAGCAGTACCTTTATTAAATCCAAGCTTCAACAAATACTTGTCCAATCTCGCATACCATGCTCTTGGGGCTTGCTTGATTCCATACAATGCTTTCTTCAACTGACAAATCATATCTCCCTGATCAGTCAATTGAAATTCATTAGGTTGCTCAATATACACTTCTTCTTCCAGTTCACCATTTAGAAATGTTGACTTGACATCCATCTGATAAACCTTGAAGTTTCTATAAGTAGCATAAGCAAAAAATAGTCTCACAACTTCAATCCTAGCAACAGGAGTAAAATTTTCTTCAAAGTCAATTCCTTCCATCTGAGAATATCCTTTACACACCAGTCTTGCTTTGTTTCTAACAACTTCACCTTGCTCATTTAGTTTGTTCCGAAAGACCCATTTAGTTCCAATTACATTTTTGTCCTAGACCTAATGTATAGGATATTCAAAACAAACTGAATGAGCAAGGTGAATTTGTTAGAAACAAAGCTGGATGGTGGCAAGGTCTTCTCACGAGATGGAAGGAGTCAGTGAGCTTGCTCTTGTTGCTAGGATTGAAAGCTGTGGTTCTTCTTGTGCTGCTACGAAACTTCAGGTTATTGAATGGATGTCAGTCATTTTGTGTTAGTGTGTGTTTAACCTGTGGTGGTGATAGGGAGATATGGTTGTCGGTTGAAAAATCGTGTAATGAATTAAGCAACGAGGCTGTGTTGGGTGGACGAAGTATTGTTAAGCAGATTAAAACGCTGCTGGCTGATATTTTATTTCAAGATTGATTATGAATTTGATTGTTAATCTGATATCGACACGGAGAAGGCAATGAACTGTTCCGTAATTTCTAATAGATAAAGTGGTGAGATGTCTATGAATGGAAATTGACACAGGGATTACTGAGTACTGGCTGAACAAAGGGATCTTTGTGTCTCGATCCAAGTGAGAAAAAGTGCTCAGGACAGTATGAAGACAAATCAGCTGGGCAGAGATGTGGTTTGCAGATGATCTCGTCGGGAACCGGAACAGATACAAATCCATGATTGGTGGTGCTGTTTAAATCAAGCCAGACTTGATATCGCCAGATGTCGGTAATACGTGTTAATGTTCAGCTGATCTTGAGGTCTGTGATGGTTGTGAGGACACAGATGTGAGGGGCGGTCAATTTGATCTATGACGTCATGGAATGCGGGTTCTTTGCAGTGTTGAGCAAGAATGTTGAGATGAAAAATGCTGGTGTGTGCACGTGGAAAGTTGTTCATGGATGAAGTAAGGCATGCCATTTCTTTCAGCCTGCTGCGGTGAGGCCACGACCGTGCCAGCTGGTGTACTCAGCTGTTAATGGATAGTAGTTGACGAAAGATGTCGATTGTGTGTGATGAGCCTGTGCTATATTGATGTTCAAGGTGTGATGTATTCTAAATCGATGCTTACGTTCTTAGCCTGTCAAGTTTCTTTGAAGAAGACGGTGAAATAAATTGGTATGTGCCCACTAAGGAACAAATTGTAGATATCTTTACAAAGCCATTGCCTAAGGATACTTTTGAGTATCTCATAAGGAAACTAGGGGTGATTACCCCTCCTATTCAAAACTAAGATGCACTGACTTCCATCAGTTCGTGCATTTCATAGTCATATCTTATGATGTAGATTGATGTTGTGGTGGCTGATACTCAAGGGGAGTAGTCAAATGTTCAAAAATGTGGTTCAGAGCTTGTGTGGAGAAAGAAAATTTGTATCTTTGTCATTAATGTCAAAGGGGGAGAAGAGTTGTGAAAAACTATGAATTATCTGGGGAGAAGAGTCAAAATCTAAGGGGGAGAAAGTGCTAAGAGAAAGTTATGTTGATGGTGTTTTCACATCATGTGTTTCCATCAATGCCAAAGGGGGAGATTGTTGGATATTTCTGATATGTGGTTGTCATTGATGTCAACACTATTGGCATTAATGTCTTTAAGGTTGTATATGTCAAGGATATTGAGAAAATTGAAATAAAATAAATTGTAGGTTGTCAGTGGTGCATTGAATTTCAGTATGTTGGCTAGCATAGTATGTTGATGATAAAAGGTTGTGGATTAAAGGGTTTTTTTTTATTATATCTAGTTTATCCATGTGAATTCTCAGAGATCCACATGAAGATTTGATTGAGTTATGAGTATTTGTGTTCTGACAGTTATTCTGTTGCTTCAGTTGGTGTTCCTGAAAGAAGATGATATGATTCTAGTAAGTTGAGTTGTTGCGAATGCTTCTGTGGTGATTCATGATTCTCCTAGATGTTTCTAGATCATGCTCTATCGGTGTTGTACATCCGCATTGATCGTTGTGCTCGTGATTGGTGATTTTCTTCTTTGAGTTCATTTTTTTCATGATCATGGCCGACAAGGTGATTGTAGCATGTTGTGGATCTTTGAGGCATAGTTTTTGGAGGTGTTTTGTGTTTAAGGATGTTATTTTGGGTCTTCACTATGTTGTGGCCAACATTGGTTGGTGTGCATTGAAATTTTTTTATTGAATTGAGCTGACAGTTTGTACATGTTTTATATTTTGTTGAAGTTGACATGTAGATGATATTATTCTTAGTCGTGGATATATATGTGGGATTGTTTATACCATTTGAAAGCATGTAATGTAGTGGTGTGCAAGTCCTATGCGCGAATAATGTTCTAATCATTCAAAGGTAGAGGTAGAGTGTGAAGAAGAGTGAGTGAGTGAGCATATGTTTATGTGCTTAACCAGAATTGTAATTAAGCATTAGCAGATGCTATTTTCTCAGTTCAAAATCTTGTGAATGTAATCTGAATGTTTTTGTAAGATAGTGTGTCTTCCTTTGGGCAGTAAGCCTTTTGTATTTGAGTAGTGAGCTCTATGTAGTGTGCCTGAATGCATGTGCATTCCCATTTATAATTCTTTATACTTTTAACAAGGTATAATCTTGTTGACTAACCTCCACCATGGTTTTTCCCCTAACAGGGTTTCCACATAAAAATCTTGGTGTTATGTGTGATTTGATGTGGTGATGGCTTATGATTTCATGTTTATCTGTCAGATTTGAGAATAAGTTTAATTTGTATAATTTTTGTGACAACTAATTCACCCCCCTCTTAGTTGTCTTCCCTTGTATTTCCAACAAGTCCATCTTTCTTTCCTCTCATTAATTTTGACATTGTATGTTTGTGTGTCTTATCTTGCTACTTCATATCATACATTCATGTGTGTCCCTTTGTGATTATGTTGGTTTGCAATGGGATCTTGGATCCTAGTGGCTTGACCACCTCCTTGATATTTTTCATTCTATCCCATCAACATTTTTACACTTGGACCCCTCTTGACGTATATTTGTCTACTTTAGTGTGAGTTTGAGCATAGGGCTCATCCTCTCACTAAAGTGGGGGCTAAATGTAGTATAGAAAAATGTACACCTTTACATTTTCACACTATGTTTGGGTCCCTTAATTAAATTGGACTTAATTAAGCCTCCAATTGGCCCAATTATGCATTTAAAAGTCTAATTAATCCTATTTTCCAAAAGGGGAAAATTGTATTGAACAATTGCAAACATCAAATTAAACACCTTGAAAATTGTGTGTCCTAGATTTAGGTCCCAAGACCCATTTTCCCAAGGGAAAATGGGTCCCATTTAAATTCCATAAACTAATTTGAAATATTTTTTTGGTAGTATTTTTATGATCCAATTTAGGTTGCAACTATCAGCTTTTGAATTTTAATTTTTGAGAAATTAGAAAATCACCTATAAATACCTAGTCTTTTTATCAATTCAAGACTAAGGAAAAATCTAGCATTAACGAAACTTTCACAAGATAAAATATTATTATCAAGAGAATTGAAGAGTAGATTTAGCAATCATCTACAATAGCATTTCAATATCCTATCATGATGTCAAAGTTTATGTTTGTTCATGTATGTTTTTGGGGCTAACATTGTGTTTCAAACACTCAAGTCAAGATTCAAGCATCAAGATCCATCATAAATCAAGTCATTTCATGCAAGATCAAGACCTTAAAGAGATGTGTTAGACTTCAGTCCTCTAAAGATATCCATTCAAGGGTTTGGTGAGTTACAACAAGCTAGTGTTCATTCATCATTCCTTCTCTTTATCATTATTTCATTTCAAGGTTTAATTACCAAAACTAGGTTTGACCAAGGAAACCCCTATTCACCAAAAATAAAAAAAATTCCCTCTCTTTGTGTGTTAGCAGATCTTAGGTTGAAGAAAGGATTGAAGTTGAAGATCTCAAAAGTGAAAAATTGCAAAAGTTGTCACCAAAAGTTGTCAAGACCACAAAAACTCAAATCCTGAATTCATTTCTAACATTTTTGTAGTGAATCCTATGGGAAAAGGAATCTCAAATCCATCACTAGAGGCTCCCAAAAATTGGGGAAAATTTATATACAAGGATGCTTTGTGACATTTTGGGACACTTAGCAACAAATTTTGGTGACAGGTTTTTAGTGTCTTACCTTCTTAAAATCTATTAGAAATTTGTTGTTTTTGCTAGATTTATGCTTCGTCTACACAATTCAAGTCTTACATTGCATATTTGAGTTCATTTACTATTTTATTTTTATCTCTCAAGAGTTTTGTTTAGAAAAATTTGACCCCATCCTCAATCATAAGGAAATTTACAAGATCTCAATTGGTTTGACTCACCTAGGGTTGAAAGTCAATCCTACCATTGGGGGATTTCATTTTCTAATGAAATAGGAGAAAGATAGGTTCATTACACCCCATTTTTCCCATTCTATTTTTAGTAAATTATTGGTGAACCCTCATTTTAAGGAACCTAATTTTCTTTGTTTCAAATATTTTTTTGTTAAGATCATGGAATGAAGAGGAATTTGCTAGTTCCTAGGACTCCTCAATACAATGGAGTTATGGAGAAGAAGAATAAAAATGTTCAAGAATCTACTAGAACAGTGACGAAGGAAGAAAATTTGTTGGATGTCTATTGGAGAGAAGCAATTCATGTTGCAATCTACATTCTTAACGAAGATCAAGAAAGAGTGAATAGTTCAAAGACTCCCTGAGTTATGGTATGGTAAACCTCCTACTGTATAGTATTTCAAATTTTTTGGAAGAAAATGCTATATCCAATGAGATGAAGAAAACTTAGGAAATTTTGATGCAAGATTTGATGAAGGAATCTTCCTTGGATACTCTACAAGAAGAAAATCTTGTTGGTGCTATAATAAAAGGTTGAAGAAGATTGTTGAAAGTGCAAGTGTTAAGGTGGATGAAGAACCATTGTATAGTTTTGTACTGATAGAAGGATATGAATTTGATTAATCTCCTTGTAGTGAAGAGGAAAAGGATGACGAGAAGGAAAAATAGATCATAGTTGAAGAGGAAAAAGCTCCAAAAAAGATCCCTAAGACTCCAAAGTATGTGCAAAAGAACCATTTTGAAGATTAGATCATTGGAGATAATAGAAAAGGCGTGTTGGCAAGGAGAAAATTTTCTTTGATAGAGGAACAAGTAAATTCTACTTACTTTCAGAGGTGGAACCTTAAATAGAGATTGAGGCATGCAAAGATGAGAATTGGATTAAAGTTATGGAGGAAGAATTGGAACAGATTGAGAAGAATTAGACTTGGGAATTGGTCCCAAGACCTGCAAATAAGAATGTGAAAGGAAGTAAATAAGTTTTCAATAACAAACTAAATGAGGATGGAAAATTTATCAGAAACAAGGATAGACTTGTGTGTAAGGGCTACTCACAAGTAGAAGGAATAGATTTTGAGGAGATATTTTATCTTGTGGAAAGGATGAAATCCATTAGAATGTTTTTGTCTTTTGTAGCATATAAAGAATTCAAAGTATATCAGATGGATGTAAAGTCTACGTTCTTGAATTGTGAGTTGGAAGAAGAGGTATACATTGAAAAATTAGAAGGATTTCATTTACCAGATAATGCTAATATGGTCTACAAATTGAAGAAGGAATTGTATGGACTCAAACAAGCTCTTAGAGCTTGGTATGCAAGGTTAGATAAGTATTTGTTGCAGCAAGGATTTAGAAAAGGTACTGCAGATAGAAATATTTACTTCAATATTGAAGGAGAACAAATCCTGATTATGGTGGTGTATGTGGATGAAATTATCTTTGGAGGAAATGAAGGTATGTGCAAGAATTTTTCAAAGGAAATGCAGAAAGAGTTTGAGATGTCAATGTCTGGGGAGATGAATTTCTTCCTTGGATTACAAATCAGTCAATCCAAAAAAGGTATTTTCATTTCATGGTCAAAATATTTCAAGGAAATGTTAAAGACATTTGGAATGGAGGATTATAAATTGGTATGTACTCCTATGGTTACTGTTTGCAAGTTGAGAAAAAATGATGAATCTCTTAAGGCTGATCAAAGAAAATATAGATCAATGATTGGTGGATTGCTATATCTAACTACTACTAGATCAGATATCATGCATGTAGTTTTTCTTGTGTCTAGATACCAAGAAGATCCCATAGAATCTCATGTTGCAACAATGAAGAGGATATTTAGATACTTGAAGGGTACTCTAGACTATGGTTTGTGGTATCCAAAGGATACTGAATTCTCCTTAGGTGCATATACAGATGCAGATTGGGTAGGATGTGCAGATGATAGAAGAAGTGCAAGTGGTGGTGCTTTCTTTCTTGGAAATGGATTGGTTTCATGGTTGAGTAAGAAGTGAGATTTAGTGTCAGTATCTACTATAGAATCAGAATATATTGCAACAACATCATGCTACACATAGGTGTTGTGGATGAAGAAAACATTGAAGGATATCAAAGTATCATATGATGAACCTATTTCTATCTTATGTGATAATATAAGTGCTATCAATATCTCACAGAACTCAGTAATTCATTCAGGGAAAAAAAATATCTCAATCCAGTTCACTTCTTAAGGGAGAAAGTTGCAGAGAATGAGATGAAGTTGGAGTATGTGCCTACTAAGGATCAGGTTGCAGGTATTTTCATGAAGGCTCTTCCTAAAGATACCTTTGAGTATCTCTAGAAAAATTTCTAGGAGTTATTTTCCCTCCTTTCAATTAGATGCATAAGTGTGTGCATCTATTCGGGAAGCATTTCAAGATACATTCTTGGTCCTAGACTAATGTTAATGAAGGGTACCTCTCAGTGGGAGTAGGTAGTAGTGTTGTTGGTACAATCAAATGGAGAATATTTTGTGCCCCTAAGGGTGAGAGTGCAATTGCTTGCTAGTGTTGCAAGTGTTGTCAAAGTGGTGTATGTAGATGTCAAAAGGAAAGATTCTATGTAGATGATGTGTGAAAGGTGTAAGTATTGTCCTTTGAATGTTGTCAAAGGGTGAGAGAAAAATAATTCAATAAAGGAAAGAGATTTGGATGACTCTATGTCCCTTTTCCATTGATGCCAAAGGGGGAGATAATTAGAGTGGTTGAAAAACCATAGTGTAGAAAAGAATATGGTTTGAATACCATAGGGGGAGAGAATGTTTAGGAGCAAAAGAATGAGAGTATGAAGAGTTGTCCCAGTCAAGGGGAGTGCTACTTGTTGTAGAGTTGTTATTGGTTGCTTTTGTTGTTGATGGTCTTTCAGAGAGCTGGTGTTTCCATCAATGACAAGGGGGGATATTGTTGCAAGTATGTTTCTGGTATTGTCGTTGATGTCAAAAATTGTTGGTGTTGGTTATTGTTGTCAAATGTATGGAGAGTGTGTGTTGGAGTTGTTGAAAGGATGTTGGTGTTGTCATAGTTAGGGAGATTGTTGTCAAGTGCTTGTGCTAATATGGATGTGTTGTGATTTGATAAGAAGGTGTTGTGGTTTTGTTATTAGTGTTTTCATTGATGTCTTAATGGATAAGAGTTGTAGTTGTAGTAAGTTGACTTGGTTTCCAAGTGGTTTTGAGAAAATTTGAATAAAAGAGTGTGTAGTGTGACAAAGGTGTGTTTAGTGTTGTGCTCCATATTTCTTCATGGTTGAAGATGTGTTTGTGTAGTTTGGATATGATGATCAGGGGTGTTTAGAGGTTCTATATCCAAAGTTTTAGGTTCTAGATCATTGTATAGTGAAATTTGTGTTTGATAGTTTATCTATTTGTGTAGAAGGTTTTCTGGGAGAAATGAGATTGCTCCACATTTCTCCACAGTAAGGTTTCTTGTCTTACAAATTTTGGAATGTTCTTTTATTGTCTATAACTTCCTTCCCTTGAGGTTTCAGATGTTGAGATGTTTCACAAGGTTGGATAGTGAGTTGTGTTCTGTGGTAGTGTGTCTAGTTACACAAAATGATGGTGTTTTTAGTTTCAGGTGATTGTGGTAGAGTTGTAGAATATTTTGATGATGTTGGAATATTCAAAGATGTTGTGTGGATGTTGTGAAGTGTTGTTCTATGGTCCACATGGCTTGGATAAGCATGTATGTGGTCATTTGTAGTGTTAGTTTAGGTTTGGTTGACGTGGTGTGCTAACACTATTTGTAGAGGTACCTCATGGATTGTAAATGTGTTGAGTAGAATGGCAATGTGGACTTGGGTCCTAGTTAACCCTTAGTGTTGTCGTCCTTCACTTATTTCCATCGTGGAGGTTTTTGGTGCTGATCTATTTTGGTGTTGCACATTTTAGGTGCATACGTTTCATTAAGGCTGACCTAATTAAGATTGTTTAGGTTGTGGATGGTATAAATGTAGGGTGAATTGTTGGATGTGAGTGTGGATCTATAGAATGTATGTGAAAGATGTGAATTTTATTAAGTGTGGTGATTTAATTGTGATCTTAATGCCTATGATTCCAACATAATGAGGAGAAGGGTCTACATTTTCAATGTGCTTGAAGTTGTTAGAGGTAGTGAGCCAAAGATTGCAGATGGCATACAGTTTCAGTGGTGGATTTCTCCTATTGCCTTGAGATAGTGAATCTATTTGTTACAGTCTTCTTCTATCTTTTTTCTTCTTGGCAGTGAGCCACCCGATAGTGAGCCTTTCTTATTTTTTTGGGTAGTGAGCCCTTGGAAGTGAGCCTTCTTATATTTGGTGTTATGATTCATATATATGTGAGCTAATCCTCACCGTGGTTTTTCTCTTCTTGGGTTTTCCATGTAAATTTGGTGTCCTTATGTGTTTGATGTGTTTGCATTGTTGTTTCATATGTTTAGATTCTGCTAATGCATGATAAGGGTTTAATGGTTAATAAGGGTTTGAAAATATATTGAGGATTTGAATGTTTTTAAGTATACAACTGATTCACCCCCCTCTCAGTTGTCCTGTGCATCTAACAATAGTGTGTGTATGGAAACTATTTAGAAAAATGTCTTCGAAGAAGAGGATGAGATGGGTCATGAGAAGACCTATAAGAATATTTTTGGGAATAATGGAAAGGAAAGATGTATAAAAAAAGTTTTTATGAAGAATTTTTAAAGATCTAAGCTAGATTAAATGTTCTTGAAATTAATATAGATACAAAATATTGAATAGCATAAACAAAAGCATGTGAAAAAGTTATGTGCAGGAAATATGGTGGTAGATACAAGGTATGAAGTTCAAAAACATGAAGAGTGGATAGCATGTTATCTTGAAGAAGTAAAGGAGTTGGATATCTATCATAAAATAGAGAGATTTTGCAAGAAGAAAATCCTCTTGTAAGATGATAGAAAAAAGAAGAATGAAGAAAAGTAGAGTTTTGGCAAAGAGGACAACGAAAAGAAGAAAGAAAAAATATAGATCTGCAACCCTATAATGGAAGGGGCATGGAAGGAAAAACATGTGGGAGAATCTCACACAATTATATTTGAAAAAAGAAAAGAAAAAAAGAAAGCATATATAAAGAATGGAGAAATAAAGAGGAGAAAATGGTCATTATGTATCATAAAAGTAATGGTGATGGGTAAGTGCAAGAAGTTGAGTCCACGAAATGTGGAAGTTTTTTGCCTTAGCCAAAAAATTGAAATTGACATCGAACAAACGGGATCCCGATTTTTAAAAATCGGGATCCCGTTACGGTTCGGGATCCTGAGCCTAAGACCAAACAGGATCCCACTTTTTAAAAATCGGGATCCCGTTTCCCGTCGGACTCCAAAGCAATGGAGATGGAATGGGATCCCGATTTAATAAAATAGGATCCCGATTTATAAAATACGGGATCCCGATTTATAAATAACGGGATCCCAAGTTGTATAAATCGGGATCCCGTTTTATACTGTTATTTATTTTTTTTAAAAAGAACAGTTTTCACTTCTGCGAATGAGAACCTGAGTGATTGTTGGTGACAGCGACCCCACGAACAGTTATAGGTACCCCACCTAAACACCATTTCTTTGCATTTTTTTAGTTTGAATTGAAATTTTAAAAGAAATACGTTAATTTAGCATGTATTCTTTTTAATTTATGTCACATTTTAATCATTTTTTTAATTGTTATTGTAGAATTCATTAACTGTCAAAATAGACGAAAACTTGCAATGAAACTTAAATGTTTTTTAATAAAAATGAAAAAAAAAACCTTGAATTGTGTTTTAGAAACAAAATTTAACTTTTAAATCTTAAATTGTTCGATTAAACCCAAAAAAAATTGATTTTGAAAACCCTAATTGAAACAAAACAAAAAAAATTGCATTTCAAAACCCTAGAGATCGAAATGAAATAAAACATCGCATTTACAAATCCAAATCGAGCTTTTTGAAACCCTGAATTCAAATCAAACGAAAAAAATTGAATTTGAAAACCCTAGTTTGAATTGAAACGAAAAAAATTCATTAAAAACCCTAATTGTTTAAAACTGAAACCCTAAATTGAATTGGAACAAATTTTTTGTTAAAACCCTAAATTGGAATCGAACAAAAAATCATTCACATTGCTTAAATGTTTTAAATTTTATTTGCTTTGTATGGAAAAAATGATATATATTAAACTTTAGTTTCAATTTTAAATTATAATTAGATTAGAAATCAATATGTTAAAGAATGGTTAAAGTTCATAAAGTTTATCTTGATGTTTGTTTGCAAATTTAGTTAACAAATTCGTAAATCTAAACACGTACAATCGATTCCAATTGACACTAACTTGCAACTCTAAATTATGCCAAGGGCCACCCAAATTCACCCTAAGTTTGCTAAACCCTAGACCCTAAACTGTAAAATCTAAACCCATAACACTAAAGCATTTGAAATTTATGAACCCTAGACCCTAATCTTTCATTGGACATACCTAAAATTATGTAGGTTCAATGTCAAGAATGGGTCTATTTGGTAGATTTATGAAAACTATTTTGAATATCTAGAATGCCATAAAAGTATAATTATAGCAATTCCAATTGGAAACACTTGGGTACATATATATCGTATGAAATTTAAATCTAGGAAGGTGTCTATCATATAGGCGAGTTGATAATACATGGAAAGAGGTTTGTATGGGAATATATGTATTAAGAAAAACATACCACATGACCTCTATAGGATTTTTAAGATGTGATCCTAGATAATAATCCACCCATCCTCAATCATAATGGATTATTTGGCAATTAAGAGAGATTCAATTTAACCATAAAATTACCTATATTTTGATACTATATAGATTTATGTGGAAGGATAGAAATGCATCAATATGCTTTGTGCCATATTTTATGAATATTAATATTTAAGAAAAATCTAGATAAGATTGACCTAAGTAGATGATTTATGTAAGGGCTTTTTAGTGAACAAGTGACACACCATGGAGATTGGGATGGTATTTAAATTCTTATTTATAAATATAGTGTACCCCCTTTAAATTTGTATTTGGTTTTTATAATGAGTTGAAATTATCAATGTGTTACATAAAAGAAATTTGTGCTTAGATATATTTAAATTAGATAATAAAGATATAGTTATATAAAATAGGGAATCCAACATGAGGAATAAACCTTTAATGTGCCATTGTGTGCATCTAATTTATGCCAATGATTTAGTAAGAGTGATCGTCTAAGAGGATGAAATAAGCCTTGAAAAATTGTAAGATCTAACACTATTTTAATGTAGTTTTATATGTGTGTACATGTCCACTATGTTTTTTGAGTTTATGTTAATGTAAGATAAGGAGGATTGGTGGATATATTTGAAATCTAAAGAAAAAACAAAAATGATGTGAATATATAGATATATATTTTTAAAATGATTCTTTAACTTATCTATATTAAACATTGTATATTATCTCTATATTACTATCATGGCTTGATTTTCATTATGTCTACTAAATGTTGCTATATTTATTCATTGTTGTAATTAAATTATAGGGCTCAATGTGTAATCTATTTTACATCAAATTTTATAGTAGACTTATAATCCTAGAATGTTTGTAAATTTAATAGCTAACAAATAACTTGATAGGTGCAACTAAAAACCAAAAAGTGTGGTTTGATTTATCTCCATTAGGCTGGAAAGCTAAAAAATCTACTAGGTTTATCCCTATTAGGTTGAAAACCCAAAAGTGTAGCTTAATAAGTACAAGTGGTGAAAACTCACAAAAGCACTAGAAACTAATATTTGCAAAACTACCCTTGACATATCAAAAAAAGCCAAAGGTCACCATATGTCATACCTGTATAGGTTGTATAGTTATATTAGATACCTTATAGTATCTCCTATTGGTTAAATATGTTTGAAGATGACATTAGCGACACATCCCTACATTTATATGAGATATATTATTAACATGTCGTGTTACACATATGCTAAGATACTCAAATATGGATAAGGAGAACTAGGGAATATATATTAGAAGAGAAAGATATACTAAGCTATCCAATATTATATTTTTGTACTTAGTGTAGAAGAGAAATTCTAGACCAAGAATGCAAGTGCAAACTCAATACTCTACTTCTAATGAAAGGTAAATAAAATAATGAAAGATTAGAGAAGCATAATATGTTCCATAACATTCTTTTATGGCTCTAAATGTATGTGTTGAAGTTGCTCTTTGGTTCTCTAATGTGATAACATATACATACAAATTTTATCATATGGAAACATTTGGGGATGTCATTATTTTATAGAGTTGAGGGGAAAGGAATGGAGGACTAGGTTTTTTTGGAATCGAGGACTAGAATTTCATGAGAGAATTTTTGAATTTGAATTTGAGAGGGAAGAGAGAATTAAATGTAGGTGGTTGGGTTGATGGAGGGCTTGTGTTGACTTGATTAGGTAGATGGGAATAATTGAATGCTAATTTGAATTTGGATTGAAGGTCTAAGTTGGAAATGAATGGCTATGATTAGTCTAATTGATTTGATGGCTAGGATAGATTATTAATTTCATTTTAGATTTGATGAAGTGGAAGTAAGTTACATTAGTTTGAGTTTGGATTGGTGATTTGGAATTATTTTAATTTTAAGCTATGGATGTGACATGATTATCCCCTTAATGGTTGATTAAAAGTTAGGATTTGGGGATTTTAGCTAATTAAATAATAAACTCTAAAGTCTAAACCGTAAACCCTAAAGCCATCATTTTTTCTTAGGCTCTTAATGAAATTTGGTTGTCTTAGGCAACTCCACCAAATTTCATTACCTTATGCCATGTAATTGTTTCCTAGGATCTTGCATGTAGATCCCCTTAAGCTATCCTATTACCTTAAACCCTAAACTCTAAAGTCTCTAAACCCTAAAGCCATCATTTTTTCTTTAAAGGCTCTTAATGAAATTTGGTTGCCTTGGGAAACTTCACCAAATTTTATTCATTTGAGCCATGCCATTTTCTCCTAGGACCTCACTAGACGTAAATCCCCTTAAGCCATCCTGTCACCCTAAATCGTAATTCAATTTTCTTAAGGGGTTCCAATATGACATTTCTTAAGGGGATCAAAGAAGTTCTTAAAATTTGGTGATCAAAATTGCCCAATGCCCAACCAAATTTAACAATAATAAGATCCTGCAAGATTATACAATATCAATAGTTAATTGTATTTTCATTCAAATAACATGTGCCTTAGACATATAAATGAGGCTTACATATAATTTTATCATTTGTATTCAATTATTTAAGGCCATTTATATTGAATGGTTTAACTTGGTATTTCCTAAACATGTATCTTACATCTTGAAATTACAAATCTAATGCAGGTTCACTCATATCTTAAACTTCACTTCAAAAATGGTGTAGATGATGCTCCCTCGATAAAATCAACAAAAAATCAAATTGACCACTGTAAATACAATAACTTATGAAAAATAATTGATTTTTAGTGCTCTCGGCCGTACATGTGAAGTTGCAAAGTTGCAGACTTGACAGTAATTGTGCACAGTGTTTTTAAATAATATAAACGGGATCCCGTCTATAAACGGGATCATTTATAATTAACGGGATCCGTTTATACGGGGATCCCCATCAAATCAAATGGGAGCCATTGTAAAACGGGATCCGTCTTATAAATGGGATCCCGTTACCTTTACAACGGTCGAAATGGAAACGGGATCCCGATTATAGCACGGGATCCCTTATTATTAAACGGGATCCCGTTTTATAATCGGGATCCCTTTTTTTAAATTTGAATTTTGTTTTGCATCGTGGGCGGGTTTTTGCCAAGGTTTTCGGTTCGGGAAAAGCTTTGGAAGTCTGAACCTAAGCCTTCAACCTGGTTTGACCTGCAAATTGAAGGCCCTAACAATGTCAAAGAAAAATATCGACTTTGGACATATGGCTGACGACCTTTTTTCAAAAAATTTCTGACGAAAATAAAACCCATTTTAGATCAAACAATGCAGATTCTAAATATGTAATTTGTTTTGCAATTGAATTATTTTTTCTATTTTTCAATTAATTTCTAATAAAATTGGTCCATAAACTTTAAATATCGAGTTTTTACTATTTTAATAACTTTTTATCAACATAACATTTTGACAACGGATTGGAGAGCAAACTTAGACAATTCTTTTCAATTTGAAAAAAAAATCAAAAAATGATAAGTTTAGGTCATCTTATGCATGTCATGACGATTTTTCAAAACGACAAATCGCCTAATAAAAAATTAACAAAAAAAAAATATTCAATAAAAAATTACAAAAAAATATCAAGAGCAAGGTTCGTGAGTCATAAAACTTTTCCCAAAAGGATTTAGAAAAATACGATAATTTAAGTCAAAATATGGATGTCGTACAGTGCATGGTATGGTAAAAAAAAGACTTTTAACAGGTGGATTGAAATGCCTATTGAAACTCAATTTGTACAATCGGTATTGAAATAAATTACATATTTGGAAACTAGACTCCGAGCACTACATTTTATGATAGTGACTTTTTAAAGATTTCATCTCTAAGTGCTTCAAATTTTAAGGTCAAATGTGTCAAATACTGAAAATCAGGGAAAACACTTCCACTTTTTGGCCAAAAAGTGGACTCAACTTCTTGCACACCCTGATATTAAAGATTTTATTTTATCTAAAGATGTTTTTTTTTTGAGGAGTTAGAAAAGACAAATAAAACGGTAAAAAGAAGAAGGGTACACATAAAATAAAAGAGGTATCATATGATGATGTTAATGATGATTTACAAGAAAGATAAGTAGATGGAATTGTAGAAGAAGATGCAATAGCGTGTCATGCATATAACACTAGAGAAGAAGGAAATATCCTCATGAAAGAGAGTAAAGAAGGTGATGGGGAAAAGAGAGAAGTAGTAGTTGATACATGTCTTGTTGAAGCCATAAATGTGAAGAAAAAGGAAGTTGAATGCATAGAAAATGAAGTTGGAGTAGCAAAAATAAAGGTATTATCTCATTATTTTGAGTTTTGTAAAGATAATATTGATGATGATTTCCATGTAGGAAAGATAAAGGAAAATGTTAAAGTAAATGATTGTGAAGTTTGAGCAATGATTAGTCCTTGGAAGGACTCAAATTTGTTAAAGAAAATGGCATAGTTGAGTGCAAAGGAGGAGGTAGAAGAAGAAAGGAACAATATTGTAGCAGAAAAACAAGAATAAAAGGTTGGGGTAGCAATAGAAAATAAAGAAGAAGATGACTTACTAATGTAGGTTGCAACAGTTGAGAAGGAGTGATTTGCATTGACAAGTGGAAAAAAAGTTGTGGCATTGAAAGATGAGGTAAAATTTGTATTTTGTGAATTCTTTGATGAATTAATTTGCATGTAAGTGACATGGTTAGAATTGAAGGGTACGAAGAGATTGAAAAGATGTTGCAACAGTAGAGGAAGAAAACAAAATAGAGGTAATCAGTTATTGTTTCTGCAAAGATGATGTTAAAGTTGATTTTTATTCAAATAAAATGGTAAAAGGATATGAATAAAGAGAAGTGGAAAAGTGTAGCAAGAAGATGTTACAAGCTGAGGTACAATAAGGTGTTATTAATTTTATTATGAATGAAGAAGAAAGTGAAGAAGAAACAAGTGAGAAAGATGTTCAAATGGAATTCACTAATTCTCATGAATTTGTTAATGTTGATTTGTATGCAAGTGTTGAGGATTAAAAAGTGGAATTTAAAGATGAACCATGGTGCAACAAGATGAATTTAATGAGAGGAAGAAGAAGAGGAAATGTGAATTAAGGAAGAGATAATAAGTTTCAGAGTAGGATGAAAAAGAAGAAAATTCAAGTAGACAAGGAAGAACAATGGATGAAGAAAAAGCTATGAATATTTAAATTTTCACAAGTTTCTAATTCATGTAACATTTCCTCTTACCCCTATTTTTTGATACAGGAGCATCCAGGGGGGTTGAGCAATCTTGCATCACCAAAAAAAATCATTTCTAAGCTTTGATTTTGTTTGGTTTTCAACAAGTTACAGGTACATTTCAAGCATTGGATTCAATATAATTGAGATTTTTACTTAATTATTTATTTTTGACATTCTATTTCTATTGATGCAAATCTCATGAAGGGTTCTAAGGTTTAAGGGGAAACAATTTAAAATTTAAAATTATTTTTGTAAATTTAGCACCCAAAATTGTAAAAGGTGAATTTATATAATAATGTCAATGCTAGAAAAGAAAAGTAAAATTCCCAAGTCTTGATTGTTACAAATACATACCTCATGGGTTCCTTGGTAGTTTTGGAATGCCCCTTTCTTGTTGCACATTCATTTTGGGTACCAAATTGAGGAATGCAAACAATTTTGAATTGCTAGAAAGTGCCTCTAGATGATTTCACACCTGATATGGAGTTTAGAAATTGATTTTGTAGGAGCAATGAGAAATAAATCCAATCCATCTAGGTATGTAAATGAATAAGGATTGCAAAAGAGAAAAATGGTTGAGTTGCTGGTGAAGTTTGCAACATAGTTTTAGTGCCCAAAAATGGGTTTTCTGAAATTTCTGCTTGAAAATTAGCATGGTATTTTTGGTAGGAAAATTTTGACTCACTTGTATTCCCGTAGATGAAGGTGGGAGATTTCCTTGTCAAAATTTTCAAAATAAATGGAAGATGTTTGCATATTATAAGTAATTTCTGAAATGTGGTTTATTGAGAGATTTTTGTGCACATTTACAAAAAGTTTAAATTTGAATTTTATAACTTTTTTGGTTCATATATTTTTCTGAGTATGATTTTTTGTTGAATAGATTAAGGATTTTTTTAGTGGCTACGAAGATCAACACTTCGATTCAGAGTCTTGATTTTCAAATGCATCAGTACAATTCCCAATTCTAAAAAATATCTAGAATTTATTACATAAGATATGTCCAAGTATTAGAATATATGTATTAAGGTTTTATAATTTTATGCTCTATCATTAGTCTAGAACTTTAACTATGTATTATTTGGGTCTAGATCCACATGTCTAGATTTGATATTTATGTTTGTGGACCTAAACCTAATGTGCATATATAAACCTATAAAATATAGAGAGGATTTGTTGAATCCTTGCAATTTGTAACACTTTTCACCTCATTTCAAGTATTTGAATTCAATAAGAATGTGTGGTGTTCAAAAATACCTTTAGGGAATCTACCAAATCACAAGGGCCATGTTCTTGTCAATAAAAATACTATAATAAAAAATTACATCTATAAGAAAATGGATTGAGAATGATAATCAAGCATAAAATAATCCCATTCTGATGTGATGTTGATGTAAACTCTTTTTTTCCACTTTTATATTGAGCTCTAGTTGTGTTGTAGCTATTCTAAATATGATTCATTCTATTGGGGTCAGTATTTAAATACAACACCCTAACATGTGATTTGGCATAATTTATACTTTAATCAACTTATAATTTGGCTAATGAAACAGATGGCAAAAGTTTTTGAATATAAATTTCATTTTTGGAATTGTTTGGTCCATATCCATGTGTATGGATGTGATTTGGATCCCTTTTGCACTCATGAAACTAAACTAAGTCAATGAGAAATATATTTTAGGTTAAGAGATGAATATATGGAGGTGAGTTATATCAAAATCACAAGTGGATGAGGTCATTGTGTCAACTTTAATAAAAAAATATAATTGTAGATCTAAAAAATGTGATTATGCAGAACATAAACAAATAATACCCAAATCACAAATCAAGATTACAACAATGAAGCACAAGGAAATGACATAAACAAAAACATAAAACATGGATCATATTACCAAACCCTTGTTTCGCTCCATTGTTGTACTCCAAAGGTACTTGAAATATCGATTGCTCTTCAAAAGGGCATAACCATGAAGCACAAGATGATGATAATGCAAGATAATAGCTAAGTAATGCAAATGATAGCTCTAGAATGCAACATAATTTGATTATAGTTTTGGTATGATAAGAGTGCAAGATTGTGAAAATGCAAGGGAAGAGTCTCTTGTATAGAATTTTGAAAGAAAACCAAGGGCTAGGATTAAGAGATGAAAGAATGAGTGATCAAGATTAAAGTTAGAAGGAGAATCAATAGGATTAAGAGGTGGAAAGATCACATTCAAAATGAATGATTGGGATTAAGAGGTGCATTGAATTTTAACATTCAATGAACCTAGACAAGAGGGAAATGACAAAGAGAATGAAGAGGTAAAGGACACTTGTCACATGACTATAATTTTATATTTGAATCCATGTGCACAAGATGATTGGCTAAGATTTAAAGAAGAAAAGGCTAGTAAATTAAATAAATAAATAAAATATTTATTTATTTAATAGAGGAAAGGATAGGAAATTACTTAAATGTTTATTTAATTACAAGATAGAAAAAGATTAGTGAATTAATTAAATAAATTAAAATATTTATTTAATTAGAAAGAATAAATTTAGGTCTTTACAATAATATTATCAAATAACACATTAGGACTTAAATGTTATCAAGGAATTCAAACACATTTTTCTCCATAGATAGTAGGATCCCAAAGGTGATATGTAGCTCCACACTTTCTCAAAATTAGGTACAAACACTAGCAAACAAGTTCTATAAATTGCAAAGATGAAATTCTACAATTGTTAAAACCCTACTAAAAAAAATCTATAGACCAAATTGTAAGACACATTCTAAAATATTAAACATTACAACTCATTTATGATAAATCTTCAATCATAAATTCAATATCGAATATTAATTTACAAATATTTATCACATATCAATAAATAAAAATAATTATCAACAAAACATTAAAATGACATAAGCCCTAATTCTATCTCAACATTTCAATTTCCCTTTATTTCATAATTATTTTTTATATCAACTCATATTCATAAATTTAGACTCCAATCTCTATCAACTTGAATTCCTTTGTATTAGATTATCAAATCAATCATAGGGTGTAAATTCTTTAAACCACATAAACCTTATTAAATCAAAATAAGATATATCTTTTTCTATGTTTACATTCTTTTAGATTTTTATTTATTTTTATTATAGAATTTATATCAATCACAAAGCTCAACCAATTGAGTTGAAATCTTCGATCACAATCAAAATATTTTTTTGGAAAATATTGGAATAATAAATTATAAAATTTAGCTAAGATGGTATCACTAAACTTAGTGAAGACATGTCACATCTTCCTTTTATTACAATCACCAATCAAATATTAAAGATAGTGAAAGATGGTTAGGACAATGAAATATAAAACCCAATTTGACCATATTTCAATATATAAACACAAAAAATATGAACTACTTCAATTTTTTTTAATAAGCATATATTATTATATATTTAAATAAATTACTACAATATGATGTTCAAAAGAGCTAGTTATCATATATGTGACAACATCATTTAGTATATAGTATAGATATGATTTTTATCATTTGAATTTTATTATAATTGGTCACTAAACTTTAAGTCATTAATTTGTAAGATGATTTATTTTATTTTATATGTTTTTAATATAAATGAAATTGGTTATGTTAAGTTTTTCTAAGTAATTTGTAAGATAATTGATTTTTTATATATATTGTTAACATAAATGAAATTGGTTATGTTAAGTTTTTCTTAATTTTTTAATGTGTTTCTAATATTTTTTGTGTTCGTAGTTAATTTTTCTACATGTTTAGCAATCTCTAAGTTGAATTTTGCAAGAGTATGAATTTCTTCTTGTAGAGTATCATCTATTGTTTGAGTTCTATATTGGACCACAATGCTTATTGCGTGATATTGGTAAAGATTAGCAACATGGAACAAGACCTTAAAGAAAAATTCTAGATTTATAACTTCAAGTGGTTGTGAAGTAGTAGAAGAAAAGAGTAACATGACAATAGATTAGCAACATGGAACAAGACCTTAAAGAAAAATTCTAGATTTATAACTTCAAGTGGTTGTGAAGTACTAGAAGAAGAGAGTAACTTGTGTTTCCAAAAAAACCAAATAATAGTTTATTAGGACTCAAACATGACAATAGATGAAAGGGGGGTAGTAAAAAGGCATAATTGTAAGATAATTGATGGTTGAGTATAGCAAGGAAGGTAGAAAGAATGAATTTGCATCAATGGTGCATGCATGGACAAAACTAGAAAGCATGCTTAATAGATTCTTGTTTCTTGCAAAAAGGATAGAGGACTAGGATGGGTTGGACGAAAACTAAATTCTCTCTACTTTGTAGGAGTTATGGAGGAGTTTCCACATAAAGAGTTGTGATTACAAAGAACCTATTGACGAGTGTTTTGACACACTCGTAACATAGATGAAAATCAAAACAAACTTACATCTCTCTTAAAAATAAATCAAATCTTTAGGCAGAAGATGGTTGCCCCAAGGTTCTAGTTGAAGCATATATTTATTATTTTATTGTTCTCGCTAAGGGACTTACATGATTGTATTATTGAATCTACCCTTTAAGGGTTAGGTTTTGATGATTGCATAATTTTTAAAAGTGTTCAAAACCCTAAATTGGGTTTCCTTGATCTTGAATCTAATAAAATATGAGTTATAGGAATACCATAAGATAACTAATTTTTCAATATTTTTCTATTATTTTTCCTATTTATAAACAATTTAAAAATAACAAGAGAGGTGAGAAGGATAATCCTATCTTTTAAATTATACTAGAATAATAACATGCATGAATAAATTAATATTAAAATGAACCAAACTTTGCTTAACCAAATTAAATCATAGAGCCACAAATTTAGTGCAATCTCTTAAGGAAATTTGAATCACTTCAATTTCCATTTTTTTAAAGAACTTGTTGATGGATTTTTTTGCATTCACCAACACAAAATAAAAATACTAAGTATCTTATTCTCTCTTGAACAAGGAAACCTTATTTGTTGACTAGCTGATCAAATAGGATTACCCCAACGCTCCAAAAGTCAAGTCTTGACCATGTTTTAGGATAGCTCGGTGAATGATGTGATATTGTTGGTAATCACAAGGGGAATTATTCTTGCTAGAAAACAAGAAACTTCTCTGCAACTTCTCTTCAACAATTTTTTAGCTTTTCATGAGATCTAAAATCTTTGATTTAGCTTTCAACTTCTGATATTTTTGTATTTTCTGAATTTTTCCCTCAAATAAAATTCAAAAGGATTAAGCTTTGGAAAACCCAACTTAACCTATGATTGAAAATAAATTGGAATCAATAGATAAGTTCCATAAAACCCTAATTTTTCTTTCCCATTTTAACACTACACAAAATAGATGCAATATTCAATGATTTCTTAAAGATTTTTAGATTATAAATCATTCATTAAACCCATCAATATCAATACAATTTAATAAATAATATATAATTAAAATTATGCATAAAAATGGATTAGAATAACTATGCACTGAGACTTACAGTTAGCAAGAATCAAATGGCATGAACCTGGAACTCCATTAGATATTAACTCAAACAAATATTTAAGCAAGCTAAATTAATTTTAAGAGATAAATTTAGAGTAGACACATGCAACCATGCTAATATTAGAAATTGAACACAATATAAATTCATGAAGCTGAATTTCTATATTAATTTTGGCAGTATCTTGGCAACAATTACATGTTCTCTCATTTTTTTATAATGAGACTTGGCATAGCCTTTTTATAAATTTTCAAATACAAATCAAAGGCATCCATTTCTAATCAATGAACTACATCTATCCAAACTAGGGTGGTTTACATTGCATTTCAAGTGTTGAACACTTGTGATACTAAGAGGGGGGTGAATCAGTATCCTATTAAACCATCCAATCATTAACCATCCAATTACCAAAGCATATTTAATTGTTATAAAGAATGAAAGCATGAAAACATCCACAACATCACATAACACATGAACACCAGTATTTTTACATGGAAAACCCAAAATGGGAAAAACCACGATGAGGATTAGCTCACAATATATTATAACTGGTTATAAGATATTACAAAAAGGCTCATTGCTAGGTGGACTCATTGTCCAAGTGAACTCACTGCTCACAGAGAAAAGAAAGAGAAAGAAGGTTTGTGGCTACACAACCAAGATTTGAACCGATACAAAATGCATCTACCATATGCTGGATTTAGTTCCTTTGAGGCTCAAAAAATTGACTTAATACTCTTCATCCTACTCAAATCACAAATATCTTCTCTGCTTTACATTCGTACACCTCTTCTAAAATTTCACAACTCATTCGCTCATCTCTTCTTATTTTCGCATTATTTCTTGTAATCAGATCATGTACAAATTAAAACTCAATCTCTACAATCTCAAAAAATTCTTGTGTATATATCAAACTTCATCACAAACATCAATTAGGTCGGCCTAATTAGATGTAACCCTAAAACATACAAAATGTGCCTTGTTGGCACCTAATTCAAATCAAAATGCCTTTGCACCCAAAACAACATTTGAAAAGTGTAATATAGGTTAGCATGGACCTATAATAGCTCCCTCTTACATTCGCATCATATATTTAATCTCCACAACCCTTTACATATATTAGGTCGGCTAGGCATAGGACCTAAAAGAAAAATACTCTAACTGTTCATCACCGCAAGACACGTAGACCTCAAAATGTCACACCATCTAGAAAACACAATGCTTTGAAACATGCTAGCATTTTCCCAAAACCACAAGTTCTAACTCAAATCTGTGGAGGAGTGCATACTAGATAATTCATACCCATTACACAAAAAACTAGATGTAAACCTTATATGTTGATCTTCTATTACTTGCATCTTACAGACCATCTATCCAAATCAAGTGAAATTATAAATGGAGATACTAATGAAAATTATAATCAACATATTATAACCATAGAGGTAAATCTCTAAGAGAAAAAAAATGTGGACCAAAATATCAAAGGGCTCTGTGTACTGAATCTTCTGGTGTAGGCACTTAGCAACAATACTTTACTATTCTGTGTGTGGATCAACCCCTCTTGAAAAATGTCTCTTCTACAATCAACCTTCATATAATGTTGACATCAATGACAAATCATTATTGACAACCTTCTTCATTCTTTCAACAATCTCTCCCTTTGTCATTGATGGAAACATGTGCCAAAACAAAACTTCTCCAAGTATCTCTCCAAATATCTCTCCCCCTTTTGACATCAATGGCAAAGGGTGTACTAGTGCTAACACTTTGTATGCCCCCCCTCAAACATATACAAACTGAAATAATTGAAATGAATGTACCGGCTCCCCCATAGGAAGTTAACCAAAAACTCCTAGACCATTCACATATTTACAAAAGAATTTGTAAACTTGAAAAGCTGAAAAATGCATAAAAGTAGAAATGGTCAACCCAAAGATGTTGACCCCTAAAGCTTCTATAGAATGGCTTGCCAAGCAAAATTACCTTCTCCCCATCTTTTCTTCACTACTGCAAGTGTTCTATATTGAGACTCAAGTTCCATCAATGTTTCCTCTCCTTCTTCCAAAGTACTAGGAGTAAGAATTAACTTTAAAATTTTATCAGTACCAACAAGGGCACTTGAGATAGGTATGTGCTTTATTTTCACCAAGTCCCTTAACTTTCCAACTTACTTGATTATCTCTTCCTTCTAGCCTTGTAGGGTGAATAATCTATCATGCAATTCTACTATGGTAGACTGTGTCTAATCATCTTTTTCCAGTGTTGGATCATAGGCACTTGATGCATTGCTTATTTGTGACTCAATTGAGTCCATTTCATTCTTTATGCTTTGTGCAACATTTGACCACTTCATGCGATACAAAAACAATGTATTTTCCTCTTCCTCACATGCTTGTAATTCCTTCAAACACTCTTCAACCCTATTATGTGTGGATGCACATTTATCTATAATTTATGACAACTTTTCTATAAGCCTCATCTCAACCTCTATTTCAACTTTTCCTTTTAAATTGGAGGCATATTCCTTGAAGGAATCAATCAATAACTTGAATTTTTTCCATTGTAGACAAGGATATATCAACATTTTTTATGGGTGTTACCTCTTACAAGGTATTTATGGCTTCAACTATCAATTCACCACTCCTTTGGTGTGTTTCAATAATATTTCCTTTTTGATGCATGAAACACATAACCCAACTGCAACCTTTGAATGGGAGATATTTTTTTCTAAATCTACACTACCTTGCTACATGGGCAACTGCAACAATTGAGATGAAACTTTTGGTTGGAACCCTAATTGTTTAGCTAAAATACCTTTCAAAGGATTATCAAAGGAAGATTCACCAGAAGGCTTAGGTAACTCCATAGTTCTTTCAGTTTCTTCATTCTTTCTGATCTCAATGTCCCCTTCTTTTGTTGCCTTTTCTTCATCTCTAGAGGCCTTATCTTTATCTTTTTCTTCATCTTCCTTTTTCTCCTCATCTCCTTTGTCCTTATCCTTCTCTCCTTGCTCACTCCCTTCATTCTTTGCTTCATATCCTTCCTTCTCACGATAATCTTATCTTCCTTTATTTTCTTCACTTTCTTTCCATTGTTCTTTATCGACCATGCTTATCACCTTCACTGGTGGCCTGTTCCATGTCTTCCAAAGGGAAAAATGTTTTTCGATTTCCTTTTACAGTATCATGTGTTACTAGAGGAATAGAGTGTCATCCTTTGATGTTTCCTCTTTGGTCCCTATTTATCCTTCTTTAGTTTCTCATCCTCAACATCTCCTTGCATTGGTTCTTCTATATCTGAAGGAGTATTGTCTATATTTTCCTCTACATCAATAAAAATAATGTCTTCTACATGCTCTTGTTGAGCTATAGTTATCGATTCTTGTTCTTTACTGGTGGTAGTAATGGGAATCATATTGTACTTCTAAGAAATTTCTGTGATCTTTTCTTTTATTTTCCTTTGCATTTTCTCAAGCTCATCATGTTCTCTTCCCATAAGAATTGTAACTCTTTGTTTAGTTCTGAATTCTTTACTATATACGTGGGCCATTGTGGCCTTATCAACATCAAAAAGGGAGAACCCAATTTTCTCCACAACATTTGATCTAATCTTTTCTTCCTTTTCTATTGCCTCTTTTCTCCTCTCCAACAAAATGTTCCACATCATTTGGAACCTTCTTCTTTATGTTCTCCATATCTGCATCAATGATGATGATGTACTTGATGATTGTTTCAATTATGGTGGCTATTTCCACCTCATTAGCATTTTGGTATAAGGATGTTGTTTCTCCCAACATTTCATGATGTAAAATGCCTTTAAACAATGTGTCCAACTTCATTGGATTGTGAGGTCTTTTTGGAATTGTATTCTTCTTCTTCTTTTTTTGCTCTGGAACAACTATTTTTGTATTCATTTTCTTCTTTTCTTTCATCTTCTTATGCATGTGTATTCCAAAGGTTTTCTTTTCCTTCTCAATTTCCTCTTCATTAGAGGTATCAACTATGTTTATCTTTTGTTTCTTTGTGCTAGTACTTCTTCTCAAAATCAATGGGTGTCCATCCTCTTCTTCTTCTTCAGCTAATACACTCGGGTTTTTCTCTCTTACAAATTTCTCTTTTATTCTTTTTGATGTAGTGGCAGTTGTGGGGGCTACCAGAGTAGATTTTTTATTTTCTCAAGACTTTTGGCCTACTAGACCTAAGGTTCCTCTACCACCATAGCACTAGTCTCCTTCCTCTTAATTTTGTTGGTAGTGGATGTTGATCTGGAGGGTTGTTGGATATTAGGGGGAGTGGTGGAAGTTGTTCTTCTAGATCTTCTAGGTCTAGTGGACCCACCTATTGTGCTTTATTCTCCCTTTTCTCTTTCTTTTTCTTCCCTCACTTATTCTTTTGTGAATTATTTTCTCTTTGCATACTAATATACCATCTTTTCTACCTTCCTCTTTATCTCTAGCTTTTTCAGCTCCATGTGCACTTCCATGGATTTCTCGTCATATGTCCCATATCTTTCTTGAGTAGTCTCTTTAGGGATTTTTAACAATATATCAACATAGCCATTGAATTCATCTTCATTAGTTTCATAACCAAGTGGAAGAATCCAAATAGTTTTGGGTTCCATAGCTTGAATGATACATTCATCAGTTGTAAAAAAAATGCGATATCATTCTAATATTTTTCTACCACTTAGGGATCCTCTCTCTTTCATGAATTCTCTTCTAGAATACTACAAATAATGTAGTAAGTGCTTCATCTTGTGCTTTCATGTCACCAATGTTGTGTAGGTATTCTAAGATTTTATGGACTACAAGTCTACTCTTATCCCATATAACATTGTTTCTTCCCAAGAACTCCTTCAAAAAGTAGAATAGAAAACAAATTATTAAAGAGCCAAACTTGAAGGGATATTTATTCTCTTTGGTTTTCTTCAAGTTCTCAAAAATTTATTCCCTGACCAACTCACACAAATCATAATATTTTCCTTTCTCTTCCATCTCATAGGCTACATTAATTGATGTAGTTGACTCAAAATTCTCTTTGTTTGTGTAGTATATTTTATACCGTATGACCATGGTAGCATATCTCATCACAAGATTCAATATAGTATTCATAGTGAGAGCTCTTTGATTAAATCCGGCTCTAGTCAATTCCATCACATCCTTGTTCTTGACATACTTCAATACCAGAACAAGTTCAAGGGCACAAATTCCAATAACCTCCCTTATAACTTCCTTACTTATCAAACAAGACATGTCAGTCCATATGAACTTATCATGCACTGTACTCAGTGCCATTCTCACAATTTTGTTTCATCATCATAAATGAGACTTGGACACCATTGCTAGACATCCAGTTTCTTCTTTACTATGTTTTCATACTCTGTCTTAATTTGGAAATCATCCTTAATAAATTCGTTTGTCCACAAGTTGGTAAATATTGTGTGGTTATATTCCTCCATTTTCCTATGGATATAGGCCCTAATATCTTTTATAGGAAGAACCATATATAGAATGTTTGAAAAGGCTCCAAGTGGGTCATTATCAAACACTTTAATGGGGCATTTCTTAAACTATGGTTGAGGCTTCTCACTAAAATTCACTATAGTAGGTGTTTCCATCTCTTATCGAATTCAAATTCTCAAAAAAAAAATCTATTTCAACTTTAGACAATGGTAACTACCCTTTTCTTGCTTAGCCAAAACTAGGGTTTCAATGCTCTGCTTCAGAAATTGCCTTTGATCTCTTGAATTTTCTCCAACTCACTCTTCTTGCTCCAAATGCTTAAAAGTGAATTAAATTGGCTAAGTTTAGATACTTATAACCCTTTTATCTTCCCTAATTTTCATTTAATGTACCAAACAATAAATTTGGTAAAACCCTTCTCTATGCAACAGTAAACCCTAAACCACTCTAAAAATCTTTGTAGTTCTATATTTTCTTTCGGTTTTTTCTCCAGAAGATTAGAAATGTTCACCTCTATCACATATATTTGTGCTAAGCCATGACACCTTATATCGACTGGGTTTTATTTATTTATTTATTGTTATTTCCCCTAAGCTAATACTTAGGTTCAATTCCCAAAGGAATCATCTACACAGGAGGGTGGTACAGATTCATTTGTAGTCTCTAATTCTTGTTCTCAGTCTCCTCTTTCTTTATCTAAATATTTTCCATTTCCTTCTTTACTTCTATTGGATTAATCTTTTTGACTGGTTTATTTCTCTTTACTAGATTATCCTTGTGTTTTTTCTTCTACAAAATTTGGCAATATGTCCAGGTCTACTACAATTGTGACATACAACATTCTATTGAATAACTTCCATTCATTCCATATATGCATTGATTAGCCTTGTGTCCAAATCCATAACATATATAATAGTAACCATTGAAAGGTTGAATCATTCTACCATTTTTATATGCATTCATCATTTGAATTTTGCATTCATTTGCTTTTTGAGCATTTGGTTGTTTGACCAAGGGTCTTCTAGCATTTTTTCTTTGATTCTAGATCTTGCCATTATTCTTCTTGTATTTAGTCTTCTTAGGTTCATTGATCTTCTTTGCATTAGGTGTTTGATCTTCTTTTGAGTTTTCACCTTTTTCAAGTCCCAAGCCACCTTTGTCTTTGGATTCTTTTTGGCCTGCAATCAACTCATCAAGCATTGTAGAACTTTTCTTGAATTTGTCTTCATGACTTCTTACTTTCTCCACATCTGATCTCAAAATTACTTCTTGTTCAAGCCTCATGCATTCATCAAATTTTATTTTTAACATTGCATTTAGACATTCCTCAATTCTTTTCTTTTCTTCCACTTGCACTTTCAATCCAATGATGTCTTCATTTGCTTGCTTCAATTGTTCATTAACCTCCTTATGCCTTTCTATGAACTTCTTGTTTTTCTCTCTCAATTTTTTGATGCATTCATTTTCTTTTTTAATATTTTCCTTTAGATCTTTGCTTTCACCTTCAACTTTATTAAGATCTTCAAGAGAAACTATGAGTTCTCCATCTTTGTCAAGCATGCAATATTCTTCTATGTATTTAATAACAGGAATCTCTTCTAGAGGAGTAGGAAACTTTCTATCAACCATGTGTTCTATCTCCAAGATCTTCCCAAAGTAGTCAAGATCCTTCCAAGGTTCCAAGCTCTGATACCAATTGTTGAATAGTTGTGATATTGAGAGGGGGGTAAATCAATATCCTATTAAACCATCCAATCATTAACCATCCAATTACCAAAGCATATTTAACTATTATAAGGAATGAAAGCATAAAAATATCCACAACATCACATAACACATGAACACAAGGATTTTTATGTGGAAAACCCAAAATTGGAAAAACCATGGTGAGGATTATCTCACAATATATTATAACCGATTATAAGATATTATAGAAAGGCTCACTGCCAGGTGGACTCACTATCCAGGTGAACTCACTGCTCACAGAGAAAAGAAAGAGAGAGAAGGTTTATGGCTACGCAAACAAGATATGAATTGATACAAAATGAATCTACCATATGTTGGATTTAGTTCCTTTGAGGCTAAAAACATTGACTTAATACTCTTCATCCAACTCAAATCACAAATCTCTTCTCTACTTTACATTCACACACCTCTTCTCAAATTTAACAACTCATTCATTCATCTCTACTAATTTTTGCATCACTTCTTGTATTTGGATCATGTACACTTTCAAATTTGATCTCTAAAATATCAAAAAAACCTTTTATATATATCAAACTTTATCGCAAACATCAATTAGGTCGACTTAATTAGATGTATCCCTAAAACATATCAAACATGCCTTATTGACACCTAATTCAAATCAAAATTCCTTCACATCCAAAAAAACATGTGCAAAGAATAATATAGGTTAGAATGGACCTATAATAGCCTCCTCTTACATTTGCATCACATATTTAATCTCTGCAACCATTTACATATATTAGGTCAGTCAGGCATAGGAGCTAAAAGCAAAATACTCCAACTATTCATCACAAGGACATGTGGACCTCAAAATTCCACACCATTTAGAAAATACAATGCTTTGACACCTGTTAGCATTTTCCCAAAACCACAAGGTCTAAATAAAATCCACAAAGGAATGCAAACCAAATAATTCATACCCATTACACAAAAAACTATGTAAACCTTATGTGTTGATCTTCTATTACTTGCATCTTACAAACCATCTATCCAATCAAGTGAAATTTTGAATGGAGATACTAATAACAACTATAGTCAACATATTAGAACAACAAAGGTAAATCTATAAGAGAAAATGAATGCAAAGAAAAATACCAGAGGGCTTTGTGTATTGAATTTTTTAGTGTAGACACTTAGCAACAATTCTTAACTGTTTATATGTGTGGATCAAACCCTCTTGAAAAATGTCTCTTCTACAATCATCCTTCATACAATGTTGACATCAATCATGTAGTGTTTTTTATTATAGGAAAAGTAGATTTTGAAGGGACCCCAAAAACCTTTACAAAAAAGACCACCACTTTTAAAGATAATCAAAACAAACAAAGCAACCACCCATCAGCAAAAAACAAGTGAACAACCAACCAAAAAACAAGACATAACCAACAAGCAATTATAGATTTTTCAAAATGTCAACAACTTCCAAATCACTAGCTATGATTTTCTCATGCATTTCCATAACCTCAACGACCTCCTTCATAGAAACCCTATTCTTAGTCTTATTGCACATATGGGTGCAGAGGCCCTTCTCACTATCACCCCCTTTTGGATCTTTGGGGAGATCCATGAAACTAGCAATAACATCTTTTATCACACCTGAAGAATCCCCTTTCCACATCCTATCCTTTTCTTTGAGAAATCAGAGACCCTTAGCTTCATTATGGAGAGCCAGTTTACCAACTTTAACCACTGTTTCTAGGTTCTCATAGGCCCTTGCCATTTTATCCTCCAAGACTGAGCTTCTAAGTTTAAAATCCCTTTTCAATTTCAGCATCTCATCTATAACAGTCTTCAGAACATCAAGCAATTGGTTCACCTGATCCTAAACAGAATACCCCTAGGGATTAGGAGTAACCCCAACATTATTAACCAAAGAATGAACCTTAACATTGGTAAGTTTTAGTTCATTAAACATCCATTTGAAAATTCTGAAGAAAACTAAAGAGCCATCTCTCACCATCCCTAACACATTCGGTAAATCCTCCCAATTGTAGCTGAAAGTATCCCTATCATCAACCAAATCCTCAAGAGAATCTTGATTATCCTACACTTCCTATAACACATATTTACCTTTATAACCACCATCAAGAACTTTAATTCTACATTTGGACCTATCCACATCAGCAGGCTCAAGAATACCCAGCTCCTTATCCTTCTCAAGATCTTCATCAGTAGACCACTAGGGCTCATCATTAGGAGTCTCATCAGGCTCATCACTAACAAAATCCTCTTGAGGCTAACATTTCCTACTACCAGAATGCACTTTACTCTTTTCCTTCTTTAGACTAGTACCTCCATGCAGCTACATCTTCCTCTTTCAGTCTGAAATAGGGGACTCCACCTCCTCGTCCACTTCATCATCCTTTGTCATCTTCTTCTTAAAAAAGGTGAGATTGTCACCCTTCACCTTCAACTTCTTAATAATAGGGGCCAAATTTTTTCCTAACTTAACCTTCTAAGTTATAGCAAAATCTTCAAGAACCTCCTCCTCCTCACTACTAGTAATATACCCATTTGACTTAGAGGGCTAATGAGAAGTGTTGACCTTATTTTTAAGCTTTAGATAAAAATCCTCAAGAGGATTTGAGAGGACCTCCATAGAGTCATCTGACCCATATTTAGACTCCTTGGAGGTAGAACCCGTATCTGACCCAGTATCATGCCTAGATATTTTAGTGATTTTTTTGGGTTCATCCAAAATAGAAAAGGACTTGGAATAAACCATAATGAGAAGAATTAATCCCTCATGAAGAATAGGGTTCTTAGGATTCCTCTTGAAGTCATTAATACCACTCTCTAAGGAGGCTAATAGATAATAGGGGAAAGAAACCCTCTTCTTATGTCTAAAATTATTTAACAACACAAAATGATAACTAGCAAGAACAAAAAAGTGATCATCCAGAGTAATGTACCTCATAATTTCAACCACCAAATCACCCCAAATGGGCTTAATGGAGCTACGAGAAAAGTCTCCACACTTTGCCTTCTACAATTGCTCCCTTTCATTTCTCTTAAAAAAGGACGACATGGACGCATTAGACTCTTTTTTGTCCTTGTATACCTTCCTACTCTCAATAGCCATACCAATAATGCTTCTAATTAGTTCTTTAGTAATACTAAATTCTAGTCTAAAAATCCTAAGGACTTTGTTTTCCCAACTATTAATGAAGGCCAATGAAACCACTAGGTTGAAGCTATGAATTCTTTTAATGTAAGGAGTGATGCTCCTCCTCCAACAAACCCCACATCTTCTTGTTGCTTTTGGTAGTGTCATAGGAAATTGGATTAATTCAATTCCTCTCACCTCCCATGACGATCACAAAGCAGAGCCACAACAACTTCAAATATTTGCAAATGATATAAAAGAGAAGAATCGTTGAGAAATAATAGGCATTGCAAATACTAAAAATCCATGTGGAAGCACCAAAATGATTGGGAGTAATAATAATCTTTAAATGCAAATATTTTTGTACATCATCCGCATCATTAAATTGCAAGGAGCTCCCCTCAAAGAAATCACACTTTTATTTGAAATTCCGCATGAGAATTAGAATGTGACTTATAATAATCATGAAGGGAATCCCCTCACTAAATGCATTGCATATCATGATTGATAATAGATTGAATTTCGATAGGGAGGGGGTCAATCCTATCCCACACTTTAGACTCAAGAACCCCATAATTTGCAAACTTATCCCAAATTCCATTACCGTCATGATAAATGTGAGATATGAAACATTGCTCAAAGGAATTCAATATTTCCAAAGCATCAAAAATAATAGGTTCAATAGACCAACAATGAGGGGTAGTCTTTTTAAGGAAATCAATCACATTTAAGGAATCACCCTCTAGCCAAACCTTACTGAAGCCTTTAGACTGATCTAGTTTCAGACCATGGTAGGTAGTTGATGCTTCTGAAAAGTGGTGTGTCTGGGTTCCCAAAGGGAGCACCACAGTGAAAAAAAACCTACAATTAGAGTCACACAACACTTGTCCACAACCAACAGGTCCTAGATTACCTTTCATAGCTTTGTCAAAATTTACTTTCACCCAACCAACAGGAGGAGATTTCCAAACCACATCCTTCCTAGAAGCCTTGCCTTTCCTAAAAGGAAGAGAAATATCACAAGGGAGGTTCCAATTCTAGGAAACAAGAGAGTCACAAGGAATGACAACAACTTTAAGCCCATTCTGAAAGGACACCTTAGAAAATTTTCTTTGATAGCAGAAAAAATCTTATAAGAAATCTTGATAGGGGGAAGAGAAGCATCCCTAAATATTATGGTATTTCTTTCTAGCCAAATTCCCCATGCCACATGAGGGAGAGTAAGAGACCAAATGAAGTCCAGAGAAGGATTGGAAGATAGGCTTGACCATTGGGACCAAAGATCCCCAATAGAAGACTGGAAGACCCAACACAAGTTCCAGAGAGAAAGCACATGGGCCCAAACATCCACCACACACCTGCAACCAACCAAAAGATTGTACACATCCTCTATAGCCTCTTCACAATGAAACCATCTATTAGGCATCATAAAACCCATTTTCAAAAGGTTATCAATAGTGAGAACTTTGTTTTGGTAAAATAACTAAAAAACCAAATTCACTTTAGGAATCAGCTTGGGGAACCAAAGAGACACCCAAAATAGAACAGGGCCAATAAAAGCAAACTGGTTAGAGAACGTTGAAGAAATAGAAAATTTTACACTTGAAGATAACTGCCACACCACCTTATGAACTGGGGAAAAGGAAAAAATATAAACTGAAGATAAAGCTTTATAGAGAGCCTCCAAGCCAGGATTAATAACATGAAGCCTTTTCCAGGAACCATCAATAATGTAATCAACAAAAAATCTTCAAAAAGAATGAATACAAAGGTCCCTAAAGGGAAGTACCCATGGTTCATCTTTGAGGGGGCCATTACCAATCCACCAATCCTCCCAAAAGAGAATCCTCCTTCCATTCCCCAATTTCCATCACAACCCCTTAAAGATAATACTTCTAGAATTAATCATGAAATTCCATAGGGTAGATCTAGAAGGGGGTGTAAAACCACTAGCAAGAAGATCCTTGATACAACCCACCCTTGAAGATATTTTCTTGAGAGAATGTGAACCCATTCGTTGTTACTAGAGATAAGGTTCCAAAGTTGCTTAGCTAATAAGGTGAGGTTAAATTCTTTGATTTTATGAATACCCAAACCTCCAAACTTCTTAGGCATACAAACATCATCCCGGGATACCAAATGCATCCTTTTCTTCTCTTCAACCCCTGACTAAAGGAATTTTTTTTGAATAATTTCAATCTTATCAAAAAATTCTTGAGGCATCTGAAAGAGGATCAAAGCATAAATCGAGAGATTTTGGAAAGTAGAATTAATCAATTGAACTTTCCTAGCTTGGCTTAATAAAGATCCTTTACACCCAACCAACTTGGAATTAAACTTATCAACCAAACCATGCCAGAAAGAGTTAGGAACAATACTAGAGCACAATGGAAGGCCCAAGTATGAAGATGAAAATTCTCCAATCTGACACTGCAAGATCCTCGTAGTTCTATGCTACCTATGCTTAGGAGTATTGAGAAAAATCAAAGTACTCTTAGGAAGACTTATTTTCTACCTGAAAGCCGCTTCATACTTCTACAAAATAAGATCGATGGATTTAGCCTCTTTGATGGAAGACTCTCCAAGGATAAGGGTGTCATCCACAAACTACTAGTGGGAATAGATTTGATCTCCAAGGATAAGGGTGTCATCCACAAATTACTAGTGGGAATAGATTTGATTGCTAGAAGGGGAAAGACCTACCAACAGACCAATATTAATTGACCTTTGATTTAATCTCCCAAGAGATTCCGCCATAATGATAGAGAAAGGGAGAAATGGGGTCTCCCTATCTCAATCCCCTCGAGCAAGAAAATAAAGGAGAGGGGGAGCCATTGACTAAGACAAAAAAAATTAGAGTGGAAATTAACTGCCTAACCAACATCACCAACTTCTCCCCAAAGCCAAAAGCTTTCATAATCTTAAGGAGAAACTCCCAATCAACTCTATCATAGGCTTTGAGAAGATCCAAGTTCAAAAGAAAACTCACCTACCTGTTAACCATCAAGGAATGAATATTCTCATGGATAGTAAGAATCGAATCAAGGATTTTCTTGCTAGGGACAAAACCATTTTGCTGAACCGAAATGATTTGGGGAAGAACCTTCTATAATCTCACCACCAAATCTTTAAAAAATATCTTATAGATGGAATTGTACAAGCTTATAGGACGAAACTCACCAAAAGAGGATGCCTTTGGCTTCTTTAGAACCAAAACAATAAAATAGGAGTTTAATTCTTTCAAAAGAGTATTGCTTCCAAAGAACTCTTTCATAGCATCCTACACATCCTTGACCACAATATCCCAAAAAGACTGGAAGAACCAATCATGCAGTGTTGACATCAATGACAACTCATTAATGACAACCTTCTTCATTCTTTCAACAACTCATTAATGACAACCTTCATTATTTCAACATAATATTGGAGGTGCATTAAATACTTATAAAATATTCCCTTTTATCTCCAATTTAAAATTCGGTTACACGCTTGATCTTGGAATTTTTCCTTATTTGAAAATTCAAAATAAATCCTCATTGTTGATCCCCAAAACACTTTGCACAAATGACACATACTTTGGCATGAATTCTTATGTGGACTAGTATTAAATCTAGTGCTACATTTAATATTTGGTTTGATTCAGCTATAATCTTTTCTAGATTTCCCTCTTGGCACCATGGGGATACATAGCACCTCCTAGACCAACAAGCATTGACACAAATCCATATGCAGGCCCCCTTTGATTTATTTAATATTCTTCCAAGAATATTTTTATGATATCTCCTCTCTTCTTAGCTTGCATTTGTTAGTTAAACATGAACAAATTTCCCTTAGAAATCTAAATATATCAAATTTACCTCAAATTATAAGGAAAAGAACCCATATTTTTCCACATTTAACAAGCACCATTATTATTAATTCACATGCTAAAATCAATCCTTAAAACAACAAAAATAAATCTTTTCGAGATTTTGGTTTTGTCGTAAAATTTTAGAATTTTAGCCCTATCAAAGAATTTAAGAGATTTTAGGCTATCAAGAATTCCATATTTTTTGAACTTCAAGAAATTTTCCATTTTGGGAATTTTTCATTTTGGGAAATTTTCCATTTTGAGAAATTTCCATTTCAAGAAATTTTCCTTTTTGAGAAATTTTCCTTTTCGAGAAATTTTCCTTTTCGAGAAATTTTCCTTTTCAGGAAGTTTTCCTTTTCGAGAAATTTTATATCTTGGGAGATTTTCTTTTTCGAGAAATTTTAGAATTCTGAAAGAGCTTTGGATTTTTTCGAAAATGAAATTTTAGGGACTTTTGGATTTCATGGATTTTTTAACATCACAATTTTTTTAACTTAGTGAATTTTTGAACTTCACATATTTTTGAATTGCATGGATTTTTGATAGTTTTGGATTTTTCCATGAGAGGTGAATTTCTCTGGGATGAATAAATCCCTAAAAATGGGAAATTCCATGGGATGAAGAAATTCTTGAAAAGTGAGAGAACTTGAACCTAAGACCTTGTAACCAACAATTAATACTTTTCAATAAATCCTTACTTGGTCCCCCTTAGTTGCAAACATTCCAATCTACCTTATTTAATATGATCTTGATAAAAACTAGGAAGATTACCCCAAAAAGAAAAAAATTGAGGATTTTTCTTCTAAAGAGAAAAAGCAAGGAACCTACAAAAGAGAAAATGAAAAAAAAGGGGTCTTGTTTGGACAGGGTGTGTGTGTAAGGCACAAAATAACCCAATTAAGGTGTATCTCTATCTAATATTTTTCCATGAATGAACTAAAACATATATACTAAAACACATGCATGCATATTCATCACAAAAATCCCACAAGGAAAGAGAAACCGTGATTTAAAAAAAAACTTTATTACTATAGCTCCATGAAAACCAACAATTTGTCCCCCCTTTTCAAAGTAAATGAACTACCTTTTAGAGGAGAAGTAACAAATATTTGCAAATAATAATGCCTAGGATCGATACACCATGTATAATCTAGATTGATCTAAAAAATATCTAGTAGGACAATGGCATCCCCAACACAAATGTCTTGACAAATTTGGCTAAACTTATACCACAGGTGCACAATATCCTCCCCTTTCTATTTATGTTGTATGATTTTCTCTGTGACATTTTAGATCAGATGTTTCTATGTTAAAGTGATTATTTGCATCATTAGGACTATTAGATCATTGCATTTCATTATTAATACATTTCCAAATTTGGTTAAGGGTTGGTTGACTCACCTATCAAGTTGTAATTCAATCACATGCCTTATCCAAATCCATCAAACACCCATTCCATCCTTGCACGCATACATCCCCCACAAACAATTACACCCCTACATTAAATGAAAAGGTGTCAAACCCTAAGGAAAAACCCAGAGGTTTCCCTTTCCCATCATTTAATTTTGGTGAATCCAACCTGTTAACATTATATACCTTCTAAAAATTCACCCTAGATCTAGGTTTTTCTTTGCATTGCTTTGCATCTCTCATTTAGGGTTTTCTTCCTTTTTGCATCATAAAAAGACATAAAAATACAAAAAAAAATTGCATTCATTTATCATACATTTTAATAGGGCTTATTTCAGTCATTTTACCTTAGATCTACATTCAAATTTCATTCATTATATCATAAAATTTTGGAATTGTGCATTGCATGCATTTAGGCGTCTTTTATTTAGGTCAAAAAAGTGAACAAAATTGCATAGTTTTGTGTAAAAACTGCATAAAATCATCATTTTCAGAACTTTACATCTTGGAATTAGTTAATCATTGCATCTTGCATCTGAAAATTGCATTCAAATTTTGTCATTCATCTTTCATACATTGGCATACTTGCATTTTCCATTTCCATAGTCATAAAATTAATAAAATATAGAAAAATATTCAATATCAAATCTATCTACACACACAATTAGGAACATTAAATAGTAATAAACAAACTCACACTTTGAATTTCCAATCACCCTATCTAGGACATAGGTGCCCTGGGTGCCTCTATCCTTCATTTTGTGGCTGAAATTTGAATTAGCTCTTTGTTTTTGTGTTCTCTATTGGATTTTGTTGTTTGAATTATGTGTTTACATTTCAAAAGTGTCATTCATTTTCAACATTGTTGCATGTTCATATTCTTAAATTTATAATTCTAAAAATGAGAAAATATGGAAAATAATTCTCTATTAGACCTATTTGCACATAAACATAGAAACCTTACATAATATAACAGACAATCAAACTTTTAATTTTGTAAAATCCTGAGTAGAATATAGGTTCCTTAGGTGCCACTATCCTACCTTTTTTGGCTTAGATTTCTCTCAGATATCTAGCTCTATGTTTTTTGTGGGTTTCTATCTCTGATTTTTGTTTCTAGCTATTTATTTGTGTATGTTTGTTAGTTTAATGTTCATCTTGGGTACACTTAAGTGTTTTGGAACTTGTATGAATTTCACAACTGGTGCCCTATTGCCAATACTTCAATGAGATGTAGTTCTAGACTTATTGCATCCCGCACTGGCTTTACACCTGCTATGGATCACGAGTCTTCTAAATATTTCATGACAAGTGTTGTCAATACTTAACCCATTTTGGACTTTATTCCTGATGTTACCATGCCAATGGAAACCTTACAAAAACCAATCTTTACAGATGTTGAGACTATGGTTTCCCATTTTCTCGAAGACAAACTGAAAAATTGGACAAAGACTTAAAAAAACTTCAAGAATTTATGACTATTGAATTCTTTGTTGGTACAATTATTCCTATAATTGACAACATGAGGAAATTGATTAATGATGATCATGGATTAGAGGTTTTGCATAGCCTAGCCCATATATTTGATGATAATGTACCTATAATGGCTAGTTGCACTCAAGCTTAGGGATACACTCAAAATCAAGGAGGAAGTTAAGTCTCCCTCCCTACAACTATAGCCTCTATTCCTACATATGTTGAATACACTAGATACTAAGAGGGGGGATGAATCAATATCTTTGAAAAAACTTATACCCCTCTGAAACTTGAATTCTTCTGAACAATAATTCTTAAGAAAATATAAACCCTTAAACAAATTAGCAACAAAGAAAGATATTGTAGTTTAAACCTTCAACACTTTCAATAATATTAAAAAATGAAAGATATAGCAATTATATCCTTAATCATATCAAAAAAAATGAAAAAAGATAACACCAGATTTACGTGGAAAACCCAATGAGGGAAAACCACGGTGAGAGTTAACTCACAAACTGCCAAAAAGGACTTGCAAAATAAGGAACACTACCTTAGATCAAGATACAAAGGGCTTGCAAAATTGAAGCACATACAACTTTAGGGGAAAGATACAAGGACCTAATGAGAATCACTATCTTAGAGTAGGATACAAAGGTTTATAAAGAATTACAATATTTATCAACAATTCACTCTACTGATTGAGGCATTAAAGTGCATATGATCTTTCTTCTTCACACTTTAGCACTAGCTCTATTAGATATTCAATACATTCCACACTCACACTTCTTTGCACTTATTTAGACTTCCATACCTTTGCATTTGAAAATATCTATCATAACTCTTCACAACTTCAGTTAGGTCATCCAAGAAAGAATATAAACAATGGTTTCACCAAGTCAACCATGACAACCTACTATGGTCCTATCCCAAGGACAGAGAGGACCAAAACAATTGTATTGCATCTTCCAAGGTGAACCAAAATAATTCACACACTGGTGCACATCAACCTTAGTTGTGACAGGGAAACATGAAGTACATAACCATTCGACCCAAAAATGTATTTCCAATTAAATTAACATAATGTGGTCTCAACCAATATAGATCATGACCCAAATCTATCATATTACAACTTCATATATTGGCAAAAACCCTTAAGCATTTAACACAAGAAAGAAAATAAGCCTTGTTGACCAAATATCCACAAATAACTTAGAAGACCAACTCCAGATACAATGTAACATCAAGGAGCACAACCAACAACATGTGGATCACATGGGGATGTTCCATGAACATCCAACAACACTTCTAGACACATATTCCATATTATCATGCTACCAATATCCATTGCAATCCAAATAGGAATAAAATACTTCATTCCAGAGACACATAATGCATATCATGAGATATTACATTGATAGATAAAATTTCAGACCACTTCAACACATGAAATTGAAATTGAGACATTTCACAAACATTGAGAAAGAATTTTAACCTAGCCATAAGAGCAAGGAAATCAATGTGGAGAAATGCAAAGCATTTTATGGACTAGTCCAAACAACCAAAAACACTTCCAACCTTTTGCAACTTACATAAATCTCCTTGGAAACACTGGTGACCTAAAAGGATAGGAGTGCAACATCCATATAACACTAGCTTTTAATCCCAAATTGCAAGACCATATCTTCAACAATAGAGGAATATGGAGCGTTCTCCCAAATAAACTTCAATGTAACTTCCTGAACCAAAAAAACTCAACCAACTTTGTGGAGGCCAAAAATTTATTTTTGTAACATATACTTGATCAAGAACAATAGGAGAGAGCAAGTAATATACTGCAGTCCATCAACAACATTTCTCCACCATCAACAACACATCTAGTCCTTATCTTAAATCTTCTAATCATTATCTTAATATATCATTATGAAATCAACTTTGCAAGACATCCAACCATGAACATCAGCAAAACCACCATACACCATTTCTAGCCAAAAGTTGAATGTTGGCAACAATGAATACCAATGTCAAACAATAATCACTACACCAATCTCACCAAGTATAGACATCAAAGACACCAAATTTCAACAACCTTCCTTAACTCTCAAGTGCTGATAACAATGACAACTATAACCAATTCACCAAGTACTGCCAACAAACTCACAAACATATGTGACAATATCACTAAGTGTTGACATCGATGACAACCAATAATTAGTGTTGACATCAATGACAACCACTTGTGACATGTACAAATCCAACTGTCGCTTCAACAACAAAATAAAACATTGGTATAACTTCAAAAATAGGCCTTTCCATTGGAAATATTTATGTTTTTAGATCTTCACATGTCATACCTTAAGTTCCATCCCCACCCATAAATTTTCAACATAGTAGTCCACCAAGCACATACAAACTTCCACCATATTCACCAGATTCCCAAAACATGTCAACCAATGATTCCATCATCAACCAACTTTTGCAAAATATAAACCCATTTCAAGAAAAAATCTCAACTTTGAACCAAAACCAAAATGGACAACCATCACAATATGTCAAAAGGAGCACATTGTCATTTGAAATATTGAAAGAACAAGTGCCATAAAACATAGATATACCTCAATTTGACAAGTAAAATGGTAAAGGGGACCCTAGCAATCATATATCAACATATACAACCTTGTATAGTGAATTCATTTTTTAGGATAATCTCTTGTCTAAAATATTCCCTAGGTCATTGAAAGTCATGGCTTTGGAATGGTTTTGTTCATTACCGAATAATTCAATTCACACACTTAATGAGCTTGTTGATGCTTTACTCAATCATTTCCAGGTAAATATCGGTCCTAAGATTAACATAACTAATTTAATGCAATGCAAACAAAAGAGAGGTGAAAAGGTCACATATTTCATAATCCACTATCGATTTCTCTTATCATAGATAAATCTTACTCTTCTTGGTGTGGATGTCCAAAGAGTGTTCATTGACAATTTGCAAATTGAAATAAGGAACAAAATATTATTAATGAAAATTTCATCCTTCATACATTTGTTTACGATGCTTCATGATTATCAAAATTCGATTAGTCAATATGAAGAGGAATCTTCATCAACTTCTAATGAGAAATTCAAATACATACCTCAAAACAATTATCAACTATTCAAAAAGAAATATTTTTTTTTATCAATTTTCATACACCTTAAACAACCAATCACATTGAACCTCAAGTTGCTGCCATAAGTCCAACTCCATACCAATTTAGACCAAAAGATAGGTAATTCACCTAGTTTCCTGACACTCTCCATTCGACCATGTTGTAACTTTTGAGTAAGATCCTAATATGATTACCTCCTATTAAATCTATGGACACAACTAAACCTTTACCTCCAAACTTCAATCCAAATTCCTTTTGTCAATATTATCGCACAAGCGAACATGATATAGAACAATGTATGCATCTTAAACATCAATTTCAAGACCTCATTAATTCTAATCACATCTAGTTGGGTGGTGTTGATGACCAAGGGAAGAATTTTTTTTCCTCACCTAACCAAAACTTGTAAATTTTTACCAATCCTATGCCAAACCATTCATCCAAAATTTTGAAAGCTTGTGATGTTAATAATAATTAGATGAATGTTGATAATATTGATGATGTGAGTGATGATACGAATGATGAAAATAATGAAGAAAAGGAATTAGATCACATGGTTGGTGTAATATATGTTCAACCTTGTAAGGGCCAAACCACTAAGTTACCTGACATTTCTTTCACCACCATAGTGACACACCTATACATGCACTTGACGGTCCTCTCTACATTGTGGTTGAATCAATGAAAAACCTGCACAAGGAATACTCATTGATCCCATGTGTTTCAAGAATGTGATCACTAAGGAATTATTATTTGTACAAGAGATTTATCAAGATTCTTATGAACAATCAAAAGCATGGCTAAAAAATCATGATGGTTTTTCTCACCCTATGATTGGTTTGATCACTCTTCCTCTAAAATTTGGACTGAAGTAATTAGATGTCTCATTCTCTATCATCCCATCATTAGACCAATTTCATGTGAAGCTAGTATACCCATGGCTATGCTCCATGAATGTCATCCCATCAATTATTCAAGAGTGTATTAAAATTCCCCTTTGAAAATGAGATATTTGCAGTGCATCATAGTGCATTTAATCCTTTGTCTCACAGTGGAAATTTTTTATTGGATTTCTTTTGGCCTCAACCTATGGAACCTATAAAGCCTTGTGAAGATTTATTTTTCAAGTCATACCAAAATTTCAAGGCAAATCACATAACAAAGTTATCTCTTAACAATATTCCTGAGAATGATAGATCCATGGTTGTTCCTTCTCCCCCGCCAGTTATAAATGAACCTATGCTTGAAGCAAAAAACCTTCCAAATAACTAAGGTAAATATGTTGCAGTTCCTCCACCCATCTCCTATAAAACACCAAGAGGCAATAAAATTTGTTCCTACAAAGATAAAACAAGTGTATATACCTAAAGAGACAGTGGTTTCCCAACCCCCCATGGTTCCTTCAATTCCTCCCTTAAGGGAAGAAAAGAAACCAATGGTCAAGAAACCCACTCCTACCCCATCAAAAATTGAAAATTGTGCAAGAAGAAATCGAAATGCTAAAGAGCATAGGCATAGATGTAATGCTATTTCTCACCAATTGGAAGAAAAGAAAAAAATAATATATGATAATCTACAACCTATAGAAACAACTCAAGAAGAAATACAACTTTCACCAAAAAAAGAAATGGAACCAAAACAAGAAAATCCAATTGTACTTGTCTTAAAACCTCCCACTGTGATTATTTTGGATGATGATGATGATGATAAAATTGATAAAATTGATGAGGAAGTACATAATGAGCTTAATGTTCTATTTTCAAAGCAAATGAATTTAGATGGGGGCAACTATGATTATCCTCCTGATGAGAGTGACCCTACACATGTTGAACCAGGAGATGCTCCTAGTATGGTACTCATTGTAGTACCCTTGGATAGTTGTCTTCCTTCCATTTATGATGAGCAAGATTTGGATGCAAATGACTTGATTTAGGTTGTCTCACATGTGTGGTACTCCTTTATGTTTGTTTCATGTGTTCTTTTTTTTTTGCATGTAATGTGGTCCCCTATGTTGTGCTTCTTAGTGTGTTTTTATGTTTGTGAGTTTTCTTTGGATAACCCTTGTTGCTCTATTGGCATAAGGATACAAAGGAAATGAATTTGTCATGCCATTCTTCTATTTGTATCTTCATTCTTCTGTATGTTGTAAACTTTGCTTTCTCTTTTTGTCTTGTGTTTTCCTTTTAGGGATGATGCAAAGCGTTGAGACATTTAGGTCTCTTCCATGTTGATCCAAAATCATGTTGTCTTCTATCTCTATGTGTCATTCCTCCTTTGTGTTTGTTTTTCCATGAGTATTTTGGGAATGATGTTAGTTTCGATCTCTATTACATCACTAAAGCAAAGACGTATAGTGGCCTCAGATTTGCGGATCCCTCTAGTGTTCATATTCTATGTTGTCTGTCATATTACATTTGGGGGAAACCCCTTATCATGATGTAGCTTTATTTGGAAACATATAATTGGTATAGGTCTTTCCAAATAAGCTCTTGTGATCTTTTGTTATATGAAATTTATCATTTTCTAATTTAAATTAATTTCTCAAAACATGGTGTTTTAAAATTTATTTAAAGTGGGGTTATACATTGGCATTATTTTTGCTTCATTTTGTTCACAAGTGTTAGACTTAGTGGTGCATTGACATTGACATTTGGCATATTCTTTGCTTCACTTTGTTTATAGGAATTGAACTTAGTGTATCATTGACATAAAATTTTGATCATTTCATAGCACCTTATCAAATTTATTAGGGAGTATAACTCTTGGTATGGTTATGGGTACATAGCCAATAAAAAATGGTCCTCACTAGACCTTGTGTGTTTCTCATTTTTATACCTTGTCTTGGGGGCTAACCTAGTGAAAATTAGTCCTCACTAACTTGTGTGCCTTCTTTTTTATGATTCACATAAAAATTATCATACTTTTCTATTGTGTGTCATGAATTCCTTTTATATGGATCCTAGCATAATACAACTTGTTAATCCATACCCTCTTTTTGAATTTTAGGTTGACATTGTATGTTTGTGTATATTGTCTTGATGTATATCATACATGTGTGTTCCTTTGTGCTTATGTTGGTTAACCATGGGATCTTGGATTCTAGGGGCTTGGCCACCTCCTTGGTCCTTAGTAATCCTATCGGTTCAACATTTGTACAATTGGACCCCTCTTGGCATATATTTCTCTACTTTAGTGTGAGTCTAAGCATAAGTTCATACTCTCACTAAAGTGGGGGCTAAATGTAGTGTTGTAAATTATCACCCATGACAATTTCACACTATTATGACAATTTTGGAAACAAAAAGTGAAAGTAATAAAAGCATGCACACAATAACACCAAATTTATGTGGAAAACCCAATAAGGGAAAAACCACGATGAGGATTAGCTCATAAAATAAAGAATTCCAAAACTAAATACAAAGGCTCACTGCCAAATGGGTCACTACCAAGACAAGACACACTATCCAACAAGGTATCACTACTAGAGGGATCACTATCACATAATTACAAAGAAGATAGAAGAGGATTGTCACAGAGAGAAAAGTATCTCAATGTAACAGAGATTCCACCACAATTTGCTCACACACTTGTAGTCTCACATGAAAGATGTTGGATGCCTTCAGCTCACTTCCTTTGGAACCCTAACATGAAATTCACACTGCTCTACTCAAATTCACATCTCACATGCATATCTCACATCTATCTTTAATCTATATTTTATCTATCTTGTCTTTCATCAATATCTCAACTTGTATTTATCCCATCTTCAACCTTGAAACCCATCCAAAGTTGGTGATACACCATTTGTATTTACAAATTTAAATTACATTAGCAGCAAAACATTCTATGATAGAATTAGAATGAGGGTGACCCAAACATATACTTAATGAGGACCTAAATGAGTTCCACCATGCCTCAACATGCTTCAATGAACTTTGTAAGTAGTGTTTAACACAAGGTCGACCAACACTAGCAAAAAACACATAAAATAGTTAAGCATAGGCATCCTTAGCACAATATAATCTTTTCGGAAAACAAATTTCACTTGAGCATGACCTCATCAACTCACTCTTAGAATCACAAGTCATGAAACCAAAATACAAAGAAATCCGAAGCAACTACATTTATCCCAGATCACAACCAAACACACAAAAATGCACAGTTCACATACTGGTGAATATATCTAATGGAATAACAAAATCACATAACCCTCACACAAAATCATTCAACACCACCAACAACAACAAGATGTAAAATTTTGCAACAACATAATTAATCTTCTCTAATTAACTTGCAACAAAGTTTCTCAACTTTAATACAATCTGATTACACAAGTTTTTGTAGCTATACAAGATGAAATAAATCAATACAAAATAGATTAGAATTTAATATGAGACAACAAAAAAAAACCTCAAAAATCAAGCTACAATTTTTCTTCTTCAAATCATCTCCATGCATTGTGAAACTAGCTCTCCAATCTATAATCTTCAATCACCAACTTGGTGATCTTCAACCATGGATTTCATAATCCATTTTCTACTATAACACACTCTCTCAAACCTAAAAAATCATGGCTTCTACCTTCTTGCTTCAAAAATCCATTTTTGGGAAGCATCAACTTCAATCTGGTAGCAACAACTCTCGAGAATGACCAAAATAAAGTATATAAATTAACTCCTTCACACCTTTTTTGTAACTCCCAATTTTCTATGCTTGGAAAATGGAAAATATGATTTCAAAAATATATTTAAAATCATTAAATGCTGAAAAGACATCTTTTGTAGCCTCCATCCATGATTGACCAATAAAAGAAGCTACTTCCTCACAAATAGGAGCCCCGGAATAGGAAAATCCAAACCACTTTCTCTTGGGAATTCAAATTATTCAAGAAAAAGTTAAGGAACATTAAATTAGCTATCACAACTTGTAACTCCCCAAATCCCATGCCCAAGAAGGTATATTTGAATATTTTGCTTTGAAAAAGCCACAAAATCAACCCATATCATCATAAAACTACAACATAACAACTTGGCCAAATATTTATCAAATATTTTAGGCCTTATTACAAAAATTTATTCACCTACAATATGAAAATACCGAACTAAAGAAAAATTTAAAATTAAATATTTTTTTGGTTGATGCAAGATTGCTAGTCAACCGTGGATGCTTCTACATCAGACACCCAAGGTAGAAACTTTTTGTGAGCTTGGTCTCACAAAATAGAGTTGGATGGTAGGACCATCCTTTCAGGTTGTAAACAACCTTCAAAAAACTCCATTACTAAAACTAGTACCTCTGATTTGTTCTTATTTCTCCTCTTCCAGCACCTAGTCAGAACAAGTATCCTTCTCTAACAATTCTTCTCTGCACTCAACATCTTCAATGTGGAATCAACTCCACCATAAGCACACCACCTCCACCAAATACAACTCACAATATCTTCCAATCTTGTGGGATTCAGCCCACCATATTCCGACCATCTCCTCCAAAATGCACCTACACTAAACTTTGCAATACCAAACAAATCTTTTACATAGAAAACTTCACTAGCAAACTCTGTTTGAACCAACTTATTCAAAGTATGCAAATCATCAATTTTTTCAAATTTAACAAAATATGAATGAATATTATCCTCTGTTGCAACTCTTTCATCCATGCAAAATACACTCTCATCTTCATCATAAAAATGAAAAATATTGTGTATTACCTCTTTCTCTTCAACCTTTTCTCACCACTGTCTTCTGCCATATTTTTTTTACCTTCACTCTTAACTACAATTTCAATTTACAATGCCTTTAATTCCTCCAAAGGACACTCATCTACTGGTGCAACATCATTTTTATTTTCAATTGCTGCACCTTATTTTTTCCTCTCAACCTCTGTTGCATTTTTCTCTTCCTTCTCACTCTCTTTATCTATGCCTTCTTAAAAGCATACTTCTGCAATATTTTCTCCATCCTCTTCACTTGCATACACAACTGTGAAAAACTTATTTCATTTCTTCTTTTTCATTTCATCAAACCCTTTTCACACAATCTCAATCTTCAACCTCTCAAGTATATACTGCCTCACATTCGGCAATTTGTCTACACACAAATCACTCACACACCACCACAGGTCCCAGTGCAAACTACCTCACATTCGGTGCTCTACCTACACACTCAGGAAATCTTGCTCTGGTACCATTGATGGAATAAAAAACTCACATAACCCTCACACAAAATCATTCAACACCAACAACAACAAACAAGATATAAATTTTTGAAACAACATAATTAATCTTCTCTATTTAACTTGCAACAAAGTTTCTCAACTTCAATACAATTTGATTACACAAGTGGTGCAGGAGCACCTTGGTTATTGAACACCTTCATATGCACATTTGTAAAAGATGGATGTTTTAATGTAAATGGCATTGTAGAAGTCATATGAGAGTCATTTTAGGTGTAAATGAGTCATTGACAATTCTTCAGGAGGTCAATAGAGTCAAAATACAAAACATGTCAAATTTGTGCAAAGAATTGTGAAAATGGGGAAAAGATGTCAAACATATTCAAGGCCATGTAAAAGCTAATTTCAATGTACTCAAGGTCATGTGAGTCAAGTCATGGGATAAGTTACTAGGAGGTCAAAATAGAAAAAAATATAAAACTTGCATTAGTGCCATTTGGTTAAAGTTGTTAAAGTTGATAAAAGTAAGAAAAACAAGAAATCAAGGAATAGGAAGAGACAACTCAGTGGAGAAAGAAGTTAAGTAGTTGAAATATAGATAGACAGTTTCATTTTGAATGTAAAAGCAACTATAAAAGTGTGTATATGGCGAGAAGAGGCTGATCTTGTATTCTCAAATTCATATAATCAATAAAAATACCCCTATACAACTTCTTTGGAAAGAGATTTTCTTCTTGTTTCAGTTTGCACAGTTGGTTCAGGAATTTCAAGCCTTGTTTCTTGTCAAGGGAAGAGTCTTTTATCATTCTTGAAAGGTGTAGAAGTAGAAAATTTAGTATTAAAGAAATTTGAACTTATTTTCTGAGTTCAGTCTGTGAACACGCAGAGTTGTTTCGAGAGTTTTTAAAAAATGTTAAGACCCATCCCACCGATGGAAGCCCAGTAGGAAGGTGGGATGGGATGAGTAGGATGTTTTACTTTGTATATTTTGTTGTGTAGATGTGTGTGTGTGTGCAGGGGTAAGCATGGAGATGGAAGACTTGCTGTGTTAATGGAGAAATCTGAGTTTTCTAGTCAAAGTGGATGGTTACTAGTATGACAGTGGAGAAATGGAAAAAGTATGGACTTGGTGATGTTTCCAAAGGTCTTGGAAGATGTAGTTAGTCATGTTACAAGTGATGGTAGGGGTCTTGGAGGTTTGTAAGTGGTTCAGTCATGAAACCCTCCTTAATTTGTGCTTTGACACCCTATAAACAAGGGTTTAGTGGATTAGATTATTTTTATGGTTTTTAGTCCTTACAAATGGTAAAATCATGAGTTTTGAGGAATTATTAATGACTGTTAGAGGTTGAAAAGGGTTTGGGAGTAATGTAAGAGGGGTCTCCTTTGTAAAACAAACCTATTATAGTAGCCTTTTTAGGTGCACAGTCTGAGAAACTGAGGATTTCATTTGGGACAGTCACTATAAGCTTTTTGTTTTGTTGAAGTGGATAGTAAGGTATGTCTAAAGAAGCATTCGGTGCTTGGAAATTGCATATGGATTGTGAGATTTACTCGATCTAGGGTAAAGATTCCAAATTGAAAAATTGGTGCTTGTTTGCATAGTTAAGGATAATATGATGAAACGATATTTGGGAATGTTGAATACTGACCTATATGATGTTGTTGAGGTTATTTTAGTGTTTGGGAAAGGTATGGAAGGAAAATTTTGGTATTATCGTGATTTTCTTGGACTTGTGGATTCAATGTGCTAGGTAAGGTTTATGTGCAAAATTTGATAATCTGACAAAACAGTGATATGAGAATCTATATTTAGCTTGTTTTCATTAATATGATGATGTTTTCAATGATTTAGAAGTCTGGTAATGCAGAGGTACATGATTGGTTGCCTTGGTTGTGAGTTGTGTTGAGGAGTCTATGTTGAAGTATGGATTGGTTAGGTTGGTGTTGATGTTTTGTGATGGTAAAGATGAATTTTGCATCTAATTTTGATGTGGCCTGTTGATTTTAGAAAAAGGAAGATTGATAGCTTGTAAATAGTTGATGGATTGTGAATTTTGATGAATGTATAATTTGATCTTCTCCTGATTTGATTTGGGAAGGAAGTTCCTTGAAGAAATGATGTTTTTAAGAGTGTGTTGGTATGATGCTCTGCATCATAGTGGTATCAAAGCCTGAAGATACTCTGGGAGATTTTTTAAGATTATTTTGTTGTTGATGGTAGGTTGAGATTGTTGGTTGGTTGCAGGTGCTTATCCATCTAAGTTGCTTTGAGAAAGTCCAAGAGACTAGGGAGAGTAAGCAGAACACCTAGGTGAGGCAAGCTGAGTTGTGTTGTAGTTAGAACTTGATGAATTCCTGACTGAAGAATTACTGAAGAGTTGCAACCTTTATGAAGGATACTCCACTGATGGGAGTAGTAGAAGTTGAAGATGAAAGATGATTGCTGAGGAGAAGAATTAGTTGCAAGGACGACCCTATGTCCTTGGAGGAAAGTTGAAAGTGTGCAAGGAAAGTCATGTGTCCTTGGTTAAGCAAAGAGTTGAAGAAGAGATGAAAAGGACAGTCCAATGTCCTTTTGGAAAAGAAAATAGTTTGAGAACCTGATAATGAAGACTAAGAAAGGTACAAGGCAAAGAGATGCAGATAGAGATGGAGAAAGAAGATGACAAGAGAAAGCAAAGTGAAGATGAAGAAAAGTGAAAGAGATGAAGACAAATGAAGATGAATAAGACAAAGAACAAGGCAGATTGATTTTTTGTAGGTACAAGTGAATATGATGCAACATGATTCCAAGGGACTTGGAAGCTTTTGTTGGTTGGTTGTATGGTGCAGGAGCACCTTGGTTATTGAACACCTTCATATGCACATTTGTAAAAGATGGATTTTTTAATGTAAATGGCATTGTAGAAGTCATATGAGAGTCATTTTAGGTGTAAATGAGTCATTAACAATTCTTCAGGAGGTAAATAGAGTCAAAATACAAAATGTGTCAAATTTGTGCAAAGAATTGTGAAAATGGGGAAAAGATGTAAAACATATTCAATGCCATGTAAAAGATAATTTCAATGTACTCAAGGTCATGTGAGTCAAGTCATGGGATAAGTTACTAGGAGGTCAAAATAGAAAAAAATATAAAACTTGCATTAGTGTCATATTGTTAAAAGTTGTTAAAGTTGATAAAAGTAAGAAAAACAAGAAATCAAGGAATAGGAAGAGACAACTTGGTGGAGAAAGTAGTTAAGCAGTTGAAATATGGATAGAAAGTTTCCTTTTGAATGTAAAAACAACTATAAAAGTGTGTATATGGCGAGAAGAGGCAGATCTTGTATTCTCAAATTCATATAATCAATAAAAATACCCCTGTACAACTTCTTTGGAAAGATATTTTCTTCTTGTTTCAGTTTGCACAGTTGGTTCAAGAATTTCAAGCCTTGATTCTTTTCAGGGGAAGAGTCTTTTATCATTCTTGAAAGGTGTAGAAGTAGAAAATTTAGTATTAAAGAAATTTGGACTTATTTTCTGAGTTCAGTCTATGAACACACAAAGTTGTTTTGAGAGTCTTTTAAAAATGTTAAGACCCATCCCATCGATGGAAGCCCAGTAGGAAGGTGGGATGGGATGAGTAGGATGTTTTACTTTGTATATTTTGTTGCGTAGATGTGTGTGTGTGCAGGGGTAAGCATGGAGATGGAAGACTTGCTGTGTTAATGGAGAAATCTGAGTTTTCCAGTCAAAGTGGATGGTTACTAGTATGACAGTGGAGAAATGGAAAAAGTATGGACTTGGTGATATTTCCAAAGGTCTTGGAAGATGTAGTTAGTCATGTTACAAGTGATGGTAGGGGTCTTGGAGGTCTATAAGTGCTTCAATCATGAAATCCTCCTTAATTTGTGATTTTACACCCTATAAACAAGGGTTTAGCGGATAAGATTATTTTTATGGTTTTTAGTCCTTAAAAATGGTGAAATCATGAGTTTTGAGGAATTATTAATGATTGTTAGAGGTTGAAAAGGGTTTGGGAGTAATGTAAGAGGGGTCTCCTTTGTAAAACATACCTATTCTAGTAGCCTTTTTAGGTGCACAGTTTGAGAAACTGAGGATTTTATTTGGGACAGTCACTGTAAGCTTTTTGTTTTGTTGAAGTGGATAGTAAGGTATGTCTAAAGAAGCATTTGGTGCTTGGAAACTAAAGATGGATTGTGAGATTGACCCGATCTAGGGTAAAGAGTCCAAATTGACAAAATGGTGCTTATTTGCATAGTTAAGGATAATCTGATGAAACAATATTTGGGAATGTTGAATATTGACCTATATGATGTTGTTGAGGTTATTTCAGTGTTTGGGAAAGGTATGAAAGGTAGATTTTGGTATTATGGTTATTTTCTTGGACTTGTGGATTCAATGTGCTAGGTAACGTTTATGTGCAAAATATGATAATATGATAGAACAGTGATATGAGAATTTGTATTTATCTTGTGTTTATTAAGATGATGATTTTTTCAATGATTTAGAAGTCTGGTAATGTAGAGTTACATGATTTGTTGCCTTCGTTGTGAGTTGTGTTGAGGAGTCTATGTTGAAGTATGGATTGGTTAGGTTGGTGTTGATGTTTTGTGATGGTAAAGATGAATTTTGCATTTGATTTTGATGTGATCTATTGATTTTGGAAAAAGGAAGATTGATAGCTTGTAAATAGTTGATGGATTGTGAATTTTGATGAATGTATAATTTGATCTTCTCCTAATTTGATTTGGGAAGGAAGTTCCCTGAGGAAATGATGTTGTTAAGAGTGTGTTGGTATGATGCTCTGCATCAACAAGTTTGTGTAGCCATACAAGATGAAATAAATCAATACAAAATAGATTAAAATATGCTATGAGACATCAAACAATCTCAAAAATCAGGCTACAATTTTTTTTCTTCAAATCATCTCCATGCACTGTGAAACTAGTTCTCCAATGTACAATCTTCAATCACCAATTCAGTGATCTTCAACCATGGATTTCATAATCCATTTTTTGCTGCAAAAAACTCTCTCAAACCTGCAAAATCATGGATTTTACCTTCTTGCTTCAAAAATCCATTTTTGGGAAGCATCAGCTTCAATTTGGTAGCAACAACTCTCGAAAATGACCAAAATAAAGTTATATAAATTAACTCCTTCACTTCTTTCCTGTAACTCCCAATTTTCTATGCTTGCAAAATGGAAAATATGATTTAAAAAATGTATTTAAAATCATTAAATTTTGAAAAGAAATCTTTTATAGCCTCCATCCATGATTGGCCAAGAAAAGCAACAACTTCCTCACAAATAGGAGCCCTAGAATAGAAAAACCCAAACCACTTGCTCTTGGGAATCCAAATTCTTCATGCAAAATTTAAGGAACATTAAATTGGTTGTCACAACTTGTAACTCCCCAAATCCCACTCCCAAGAAGGTATATTTGAAGATTTTGCCTTGAAAAAGCCACAAAATCAACCCAAATCACCATAAAATTGCAACATAGCAACTTGGCCAAATATTTATCAAATATTTTAGGCCTTATTACAAAAATTTATTCACCTACAATATGAAAAGACCAAACTAAAGTAAAAATTAAAATTAAATAATTTTTTGGTTGATGCAAGATTGCTAGTCAACCGTGGATGCTCCTGCATCAATATCTCCCACTGCTCAATGATACAAAAGCCCAAATTCTGGATACAACAACTACCAACAACCATGAATAATATGCCAGGACTGCACAAGCATAACAACAATATGGATCTCATCCTGAAGCATACACTAAATACTTGTAGACCTTCTCTATTATAATTTTCTCAATATCCTCGACATATGCAATCAATAACCAACTTCTATGACATAGTTAACATCAATGACAATAACAACCAGTTGACATTAATGACAACACATTCATACTTATAACAATCTTCCCCTTTGTCATTGATGTTAACACATGATGTGAAAAACCATCAAAAACAACACAACAACTCTGAACATAGTTTGTTATGACTTTATTTTACTTTCACAACATAGCACAAGTAAAAATTTTCACATGATTCTTTCTCACCCTTTGACATCAATGGAAAAGGAAAAAATATATTTTACATTGTTCTCCCCCTTTGTCACCAAGAATATTGTTGGGAAAATATGTCTCAACCTTGCAACTATATAATGATTTATTGTTGATAGAATGTATATATATTTCCTAGTTACACCGATAGGTGTATACAATGGAAGCAAGGGGGGAGAGTGGGATGCATGTAAACAATTTTTTGTTAACCTTTTTAGGAAACTTCAAAAATGGCAGACATAGATTAGATAAATGATACATTGTAAATCTTGACCATTAATTATTAGGTTTTAGATCTAATGGCGGATATTGTGTTGGCCTATTTTTCCCTAGAATGTAATCCTATTTTATGAGGGCACTCCATTACAGTTGTAGTAGAGAGAGACGGTGATGTATTCTGAGAGTCTGATAGCAGTTGTTTTGCCTCTTGATCTCTAAGTGGTGATACTCTTGTGAGAAGCTTGCTCTACAAGTATATTGTAATCTTTGTGATTTATTGAATAATATATTGGGTGACTTTTGGAGTGTGGGGTTTTTCTCCTGAAAGGGTTTTCCCCATGTAAATCACTATGTCATGGTATGCATGATATTTGTGTTTATTTCTGCTTAAGTTTCTGTAACTGTTAAAGATCTGTAAAAGTTTTGTATTATTCTCCTCTCAAGATTAATGTACAAGAAGTTGTTCTGCTATCTTAGCTTCCTTACAAGTGGCATCAAAGCTTGATCACCTTTGGTTTCAGTTGTGGGTTGTTGGGTTTTTTGAACTAATCTAGATTTGAGTAAGAGATTGTACAAAAGATAATTTGTGATCTTGTTGCAAGAATTTTCAGATGGCAAGTTCATCAGGGATAATAGAGGTGGAGAAGTTTTTTAGAAATAATTTTGAAATATGGAAGCTGAAGATGGAGGATATGTTGATAGATTGAGATCTGGTGGATGTTGTTGATGAGAATGTTTCAAGGCCTACAAATCCTAATCAGGCTGCTCAATATGATGTTATGGACTGTAAATCCAAGGGTCTAATGAGATTTTTTTTTGAAAACTCTATTTTAATTAATGTCTATGAGGAGACCTTTGTACAAAAACTATGGAAGAAGCTTGGTGAGATGTATCAGGCCAAATATTTAGTGAACAAGATTTTCTTGAGAAAGAAGTTGTATTCCTTGAGAATGGAAGAGGGTGGATGAATCACAGACCACCTAGAAGCATTCAATATGTTGGTGTCTCAATTGGTATCCGTTGATGTCAAAATGGATGAGGAGGAAAAATGTCAGATCTTACTTGTTCTTTGCCTAATTCGTGGGATTCTCTTGTTATGGCTATTGGGAGTACTTTTATAATTTTGAAGACTAAAGATGTGGTGGGTTCTTTTCTTTTTGAATAAATGAGGAGGAAGGTATCCATCATTGCCAAGGAGGCCCTAAATGTTTGTGGAAGACCTAAGGAAAAGGGAAAGAAGAAAGAGAAGCGTGACAAATCTAAGTCCAAGGGGAGATCTAAATCTCCTGGAAAGTCCAAAGTTATTTGTTGGAACTGCGGTAAGCCTTGGCATGTTCGTAAGGAATGCAAAGAAGAAAAGAAGAAATTTGATTATGATTCTGATTCTGAGAAGGAAGATGGTGACGCATTCATTGCAGCTTTGGCAACTCGTGCAGGTAATGATGCATGGTTAATTGAATCAAATGCATCTTTCCATATGACCTTTAATAGAGATTGGTTTTTTGAATATGAAGAATTTGATGGAGGTAAGGTGTACTTGGGTGATGATTCTCATTTAGACATTTTGGCCATGGTAAAGTTAAAATCAGATTTCCTAATGGTAGAATAAAAAGGATTAATGGTGTGTTCCATATCCATGGATTAACAAAAAAAAATTTATCTGTGAGCAAACTAATAGATGCAGGTGTGCAAGTAGTATTTTCTGATGCAGGGTGCAAGATGGTCAAAGGTGTTATGGTGATTGCTAGAGGTGTTAGATATGGCACATTGTATAAGTTTGATGATGCATTGTTGAGTGCAATAGTACTTTTGTGAAAAGAAAGTTTGTGGAAGAAGTGAGGGTTTCACCTTCAGTAGATGGTCATGGATTTTTGGTACCCAAGGGTGCTCTTTCTTCTGAAACAAAGTTATCTATAGAGAAAACTATGTTATGGCACTAGAGAATTGGCCACATTGGAGAACAGGGTCTAAGGACTTTGAAAAATAAAAACCTTGTTGAAGGATTTTCTTATTGTAATCTTGAATTTGATTTTTGTGAGCATTGCAATTGTGGAAAATAAAACAGCATTTAGTTTTACTCGATTTCTCATAAATCTTGTGGTGTATTTGATCTTATTCATTCTAATGTTTTTGGTCCTGTAGATGTTCCTTTGATTGGTAAATCCACATATTATGTTTCATTTATTGATGATTATAGTAGGACATGGGTATATTTTCTAAATATTAAATCTAAAGTTTTCAGTCGATTTAAAGAATTTAAAGCAATGGTTGAGTTGCAGATTGGAAAGAAAATAAAATGTTTGAGGATCGATAATGGCAGTGAATTTTTCTCTAATGATTTTGATAGATTCTATAAAGATTGTGGTATTCATATAGACAAAAGAAAATTTTGTATTCTCCACAATAGAATGGAGTTGTAGAAAGAATGAACAAGACACTAATGGAGAAGGTCAAGAGTATGTTGATTCATGCTGGCCTAGAACAAAGGTTTTGGGTTGAAATTGTTGCCACTACCTGTTACCTAATTAATAGGTATCCTACATCAGCTCTTGTTGATAACATGCCTATAGAGGCATGTTCGGGTTGCAAGCCTTCATTAAGACATCTTAGAGTTTTTGGTTGTGAGGCATACACACATGTGCCAAAGGAGAAGTGAACAAAGTTGGAGAACAAGGTTGTGAAATGTACCTTCAATGGATATAGTTATGGTGTGAAAGGATACAAGCTTTGGGAACCTGTTGCACAAAAGGTAATATATAGTAGAAGTGTTATTTTTAGAGAAACTATTCCTTCTTCTGTTACATTGCAGCCAGAACAAAGTAAATAGGAATATGTGATTCAATTTCCTTCTACACCTGAGAAAGTTGAATCGAGGCCCAAGGATAGACAAGAAGTTGAGGAGAGCTCATCTAGATTTGGATCTTTAAAAGAGGAGGAAGAACCTCCAACTCAACTTGTTCGTAGGTCTACAAGGAATAGACTACCACCTGAAAGGTATACACCTGATGATTGGAGATGTATTTTTAGTTTGAATTCTAACATGGATGAACCCAAATCTATAGAAGAGGCATTAGGTATTAATGATACAGAATCCTGGAAGATTGCTATGGATGAAGAGATGACATCTTTGAAAAAAATGATACATGGGATCTTGTACCAATACATGAAGGATGGAAACCTGTTGGTTGCAAATAGGTGTTTAAGAAAAAGATTGGTTCATATGGAGGTATTGAGGAGTACAAAGAAAGGTTGGTTGTTAAAGGTTACTCTCAACTTGAGGGTGTTGATTATGATGAAATAGTCTCTCCTATTGCAAAAATGACATCCATTAGATTTTTTCTTGCTATTGCTGCTACTTATGATTTAGAGGTTGAGCAAATGGATGTGAAAATTGCTTTCGTTCATGGTGACTATAAGGAGGAGGATATTTATATGACACAACTAGAGCACTATGTGGTGAAAGGTAAAAGTAAATTGGTTTACAAATTGAAGAAATCTTTGTATTGCTTAAAACAAAGTCCTAGGATGTGATACAAGAAATTTGATACATATGTGTTGAGTTTGATATTTGAGCATTCTAAATTAGATCATTGTGTTTATTATAAAACTGATGGTGATCATTTCTTGTTTATTGCATTATATGTTGATGATATGTTATTTATGACAAAGGGAAAGGTATGATTTCAGAACTAAAATCTCAACTTGCTACTAAATTTGAAATGAAAGATCTTGGTGCAACTAGGAACATTCTTGGGATGGAAATTAAAAGAGATAGAATGAACAAAAAGCTATGGCTTGGCCAAAGGAAGTATGTCAATTCAATTTTACAGAGATTTAACATGCAATATTGTAGACCATTGTGTGTTCCCCTTTCTGTTGGAACAAAGTTATCTTTTTAAAATTGTCCAACATCTCCATCAAAGATGGAAGACATAAGCAGAGTGCCTTACCAAAGTGTAGTTGGAAGTTTGATGTATGCTATGGTTTGTACTAGACCAGACATTGCTCAAGTAGTGGGAGTTCTTTCCAGATATATGTATAATCCTGGTAGAGTTCATTGGGATGTAGTTAAAACGTTCTTCAGATATTTGTGTGGTACTTCAAATTATTCCTTATGTTATCATAGTAATATGACTGAAGATGAGATTTCCCTTGATATTCATGGTTATGTGGATTCAGACTGGGTAGGTGATATTGATAGCAGACGATCCATCAATGCTTATGTGTTTACATTATTTGGTGGTGCAATCAGTTGGATGAGTAAGCGAAAGGTTGTGGTTGCTTTGTCTACTATTGAAGCCGAGTATATGGAAGCTACTCATGCTTATAAATAAGCCATTTGGCTTAAGAGAATGTGTTTAGATATTGGAATAAAACAAGGTGCAATGACAATTTATTGTAACAGTCAAAGTGTGATATGTCTAGCCAAGAACCCAACATTTCATGCCAGGACCAAGCACATTGATGTACAATATCATTTTGTTTGAGATATAGTCGAAGATTGCATGGTGAAGCTAGTTAAGGTAGATAATTTAATGAATGTTGCAGATTCTTTAACTAAGCTTGTGAGCACAAAGAAGTTTAGATGGTGTTCAGAGATTATGGTCCTTTTGGCCCCTAGCAATTAAGAGACAATGTTTACTCCCTCTCGTTTCTCTTGCAAGGTGTTCAAAAATTGGGAGATTTGTAGGGAAAATGTGTCTCATCCTTGCAACTATATAATGATTTATTGTTGATAGGATGTATATATATTTATATATACATTTCCTATTTACACCGATAGGTGTATACAATGGCAGCAAGGGGAGAGAGTGGGATGCATGTAAACAAATTTTTGTTAACCTTTTTAGAAAACTTCTAAAATGGTCGAAATAGATTAGATAAATGATACATTGTAAATATAGACCGTTAATTATTAGGTTTTAGATCTAATGGTGGATATTTTTTGGCCTATCTTACCCTAGAATGTAATCCTATTTTATGAGGGTGTTGCATTACGACTGCGGTAGAGAGAGACGATGATGTATTCTGAGAGTATGATAGCAGTCATGTTGTCTCTTGATCTTTGAGTGGTAATACTCCTATGAGAAGCTTGCTCTACAATTATATTATAATCTTTGTGGTTCACTAAATAATATATTGAGCGGCTTTTGGAGTGTGGGGTTTTTCTCTCGAAAGGGTTTTCCCCACGTAAATTTTTGTGTAGTGGTATGCATGATATTTGTGTTTATTTCTATTTAAGTTTATGTAATTGTTAAAGATCTGTAAATTTTTTGTATTATTCTCCTCTCAAGATTAGTGTAGGAATTTGTTCTGATATCTTAGCTTCCTTACAAATATTACTAGTATTGAATACTCCCCCTTAGGAGTACACCCAATCAACTCCAAAATGACAAAACAATACACTACCTGCTCCCCCTGATAGGTAGCCACAAAAATTAGTTTAGAAAGAAGATAGATCCATAGATCCACTGGAATGATGCATCTCCATATGCATCTAGTTCAAGAAAGGAGGGGAAATAACCCCTAACTTCTCTCGGAGATACTCAAAAGTACCTTTAGGAAGAGCCTTAGTAAATATGTCAGCAATCTAATCCTTTGTAGGTAGATACTCAAGCTTTACTTCATTCTCCATAACCTTTTCTCTCAAAAAGTGATACCTTATTGATATATGCTTTGTCCTTGAGTGCATCGTGCTGGATTCTTTGGAATATTAATTGCACTTGTATTATCACAAAAAATAGAGATGGGATAATCATACATTACTTTGATATCCTTCAATGTTTGTCTCATCCATAAAACTTGTATAATCAGCCTTGGGAGAATCATCTTTACTCAATTTATAGCCAACCACCATAGGAGTGCATACTGGTTTGGAACCATCCATCCCAAACTTCTTCAACATTTCTTTTACATACTTTGATTGTGAAATAAAAATACCTTTTTTTGTTTGATTGATTTCCAACCCAAGAAAGAAATTCATCTCACCAAACATAGACATCTCAAATTATTTTTACATTTCTTCAACAAATATTTTGCACATTGTTTCATTTCATCTAAAGATAATATCATCAACATATAAAACTACTATCAAGATTTTTTTATTTTCAATTTTGAAATAAAGATTGCTATCTATAGTACCTTTACTGAAACCTTGCTGAATCAAATATATGCCCAACCTTGCATACCAAGCTCTAAGATCTTGCTTCAATCCATATAAAGCCTTCTTTAATCTACAAACCATGTCTAGTTTTTCTAACAACTAAAATCCTTTTGGTTGTTCCATGTATACTTCTTCTAGCTCACCATTCAGAAATGTAGACTTTACATCCATTTGATAAACTTTAAAATCCTTATGAGCAACAAATGCATATTTTTTTTATAGCTTCCATCTTAGCCACCAGAGCAAAAGTCTCCTAAAAATATATACCTTCTACTCCTGAGTAACCCTTACACACAAGCCTTGCTTTATTTCTAACCACTTCTCCATTCTCATTCGGCTTGTTTCTGAATACCCATATTGATCCAATTGTGTTTTTATGTATCGGTCTAGGAACTAATTCCTAGGTTTGATTTTTCTCAAACTGCATAAGTTCTTCTTCCATTGCTCTCATCCAATGCTCATATTTACATGATTCACTTACTATCTTAGGTTCAACTATAGAGAGTAAACACAAATTTATTTCAGCATCAACAGTAGCTCTGCTTCTTGTCAATACTCCTTTTCTCTTGTCTCCAATGATTTTTTCTTCAGAATGATTCTTTTGCACATATTTAGGGGTTTTAGGAACCCTTTCTGAAGCTTCCTCTTCTTCATTTTGATTTTCTTGTTCTTCAACAACTTCTACTTCTCTACAATTAGGTTCATCTAATACATATCCATTAACTTCAATGCTTCATCAAACTTAACATTTGTGCTTTCTGCAACCTCTCTCAGCTTTTTATTGAAACATCTGTAAGCTTTTCTTCTAGTAGAGTATCCAAGGAAGATACTCTCATCACATCTTGCATCAAAATTTCCTAAATTTTCTTTATCTCTTTTGATATAACATCTACTTCCAAATACTTTATAGTAGGAATATTTCTATATCAAAACTCATAGGGAGTCTTAGTGTTGTTAGCTTTTTCTTGAACTCGATTGAACACATAAACAATAGTGTGAATTTATTCTCTCCAATAGACTTCTGGTAGACCTGCCTCAATGATCATTGATCTTGATGGCACCTTCAAATTTTGCAGAATTTTGAGTGTCCATATTGAAATTTTTTCCTTTGCAGACTCAGAAGTGCCCCTAAAAAAATCTGCCCAAGTGACTTACTTTGGAGGGTCACAATTTGAAGCTAGTTGATTTTCATGCAAAACCCCTTTGGTAGGAATATTCATGTGTCATATGTGAACATGCATGTCGGTCTTTAGCTTCCCATGTTGAGTTTTAACAAGTTTTCGAAAAGCAAAGCTGGAGGGTTCTGTGACTATTTTGTTGTTTGCATACTTTCAGTTCTGCGAATTCATTAGTACGCAAACAACAATATATGACTAAATAAACTACTAAAAATTGCGTATAAATGACTGACTTTAGTCACATAACTATTAGTGGTTTATTTGTAGTCATTTATAACACCACTAAATTTATGACTAAACAATTTTAGTCATTTATTTAGTCATATATTTAGTCATTAATTTTAGTCATGTGACTATTTTAGTGGTTTATTTGTAGTCATTTATAACACCACCAAATTTATTTAGTCATTGATTTAGTCGTTAATTTAGTCATTTATTTAGTCATGGTAGTGATTTGTTTAGTCATGTATTTAGTCATGGTAGTCATTTATTTAGTCATATATTTAGTCATATATTTAGTTATTAATTTAGTCATATATTTAGTCATGTATTTAATCATTAATTTAGTCATTAATTTAGTCATTACTTTAGTCATATATTTAGTCATTACAAATCAAATCTAACTTAATTAATCCTCACAAATTTATGCATATAAACTTCAAGTATCATAGATATTCAAATGTTAAAAAACACCATGAAATGAAGACTAAAATGCTTGAACAAATATGATTGATTAGACACAAACACAAACAGATTACAAATCAAGAGAAGCCACAACACAGTATTTATGAGTGGAGAAAAAACCACTCTGAAAATTTACTTCATTAAGCCTCATTGGAAAATCAAAATCTCATTGGTTACATTCAATGTTTTAATGACACTGTACAACTTATAGACACTATATAAACAAAATACTCCTATTTTCATATACTTATACTATTTTCCCCTTCCTTAACTGTAGTCCTTTTGGAAGGGAAACAACCTCCTATAGGGGCTTGACCCATTTAATTCCCTTGCAAATCCACAACTTTCCCGCTGCTATTGGTTTTGGCTCCTCCAAAATATTCCACGCTAGTATTCACCTTTCACTTCTCCAATTTGGAGCTGTAGCCTGAAAATAAGATTTTGAAATTTGCACATCAAAAACTTAGAAAAGTCAAATAATACAGAGGATAAAATTCAAACATTTTCTTTTCCTTTTCCAATTATGGCACCCTAAACTTAGGCACTAGATATAGTGAAAGTATCAGAATTAGATATAACATCCATCAAAAACATATTTGGAAGTAGATTTTTATCAGATATTGTAGTTGCAAGTTCCATTAATTATAATAAAGATAAATAGTTTTACCTTTCTGCATCAACTAATGCAATTCTAATAACTTTTAGAGGATCAACAATGCTAGCCTTTATCATATCAACATACTCACCTACAAGTTGCAACACAACATTAAATTTATTAATTAGACTCAACATCTAAGAAAGAAAAAGAAACTTCAACCATTATAAATTTAATAAAAAAAACATCAATTTCAAATATCAAAGTAGACAATGCTTCACTCTCTACATCCTTTGCTACAATCAAAAGATGCCTTTGTTTCTGTGATAAATGCAACAAGTAAAAAAATTGCATGTGACGAATCTCACATACTTCTATGAAACTTTTCTTAGAGAAAATTCATCTAAAAAGTTTCTTACCAACATTCTTTTATAGATCTCTATAATGGTTGAAGGTTCTGCCTTTGTCTTTGCATATGCATCAATTCCATCTATAGCCTACATTGTTTAGGAATAGTTATAAAGAGTTCAACAAAAAATTTAAATTCAAATAATGAAAACTAAATGTTCATCAATTTCTTTGGTTAATACATGCATATATAAACTTCTTTTGGGGAAACATAGCATGTACAAATCAAGAGTATGTTTGATTTAGGGATTGTTTATGGTCAAAATGTTTTGTTTGATTCTCTTATTTCTTATTTCATAAATTATATTACAACCATAATTTTTTGTGTAAGTATCCCATATATCATTCTATACCAAATATGATAAGAGCAAATGTATTTCATCTTCTACTCTATTTAAATTTATTCACCATAAAAAATCTAGTGAATAGTATGGAACACTATCTAAATATACAAGACTAGAAGAGTTAAATTAGGATAAATGGGATCTTGGGATCAAAATAAATTCAACACTATTAGTATCAATATACATCAAGCAAGAGAAGGACAAATAGCTTAGCACAATTATTCATGAATAAAATTATGAGAAAAAAGGTGTACCGCTTATTACCATAGAATAAAATCTGAAAGAGATATGACCTAGTCCGGAGTTTAACAAAACATGATAAAGGATACATTAAAATTACTTTCTAGATTAGGACATGTTGATTCAAAGAAAGGTGAAAACACATTATTACATTCTTTTAAGAAATTTAAATAGGATCCTGACTTAATCAATGATCTAGCATGTCATTTGAGTAGGGAAAATCCTCTTTCCTTATGCACATAGGTGATAGAATTGATATTTTACATTCAAAAACAAGAAAGATTATATATAGGAGTGGAAACCCTTTCTCTCATCTATGGTTGGAGAGTTTTCTAGGTCAATGGGACCACATTCATTTTAGGTGTGACCACTATGATAACACATATTGGGAGTGGTAATCTATGGTGATAGCTTTGAAAGCCTTATTGTTGTTTGTGGTTCAAAGTTGGGAATTCTAGAAAAATGAGTGCAAGAATGTAAGCCTTGAGCATTGTCAATGCAAAATCATAAACATCTAATCTTTATTAATCTCTCTATTTACATTGACTATTTTATGATTGTGTGTTATTACAATTGTAGTTACCCACAAGATGACTTTAATCACTTCTAGTTGTTATATACATCACCGACATTTGATAACATCAGTACAGGGGTAGACACTTTTGGGAAAGGCTTGGTGAACCAACCACCTATAGCCATATTACAGACAACCATTACAACGAAACTAGTCGGCGGCCTGCTACTCCCATACTCACTTGACCCTGTGTATGAGGGGGGATCTTATTATTTTGCACTTTATTTTTGCAACATTAAGGAAACAAACCTCTCAGTGAATGGCAGGTGCAAAGTCTTCATTAACAATTATCAAATAACAAACTGGCTACAATTTACTTCATTTCTGCAATGACTTGTTGAAAAAGCTTTAGAAACTTTCAAGCAAATACAATTAGCAAGTGTGAAGCAAAATTCCACAACCTATACCAACATCCTCCATGAGTGTTCCAAAATGGGAGCTTTGGAGCAGGTTATGAACATCCATCAAAGCATAATAGATGGGGGATTTTTGTCAGATATTATGATTGGAAATGCTTTGTTAGACATGTATGCAAAATGTGGAAATGTACACAAGGCATGCAAACTCTTTGATAGAATGCCTCAAAGAGATGTCATCTCATGGAATGCAATAATTGCAGGATATGCACAAAATGGATTTTGCAAGGATGCTCTCAAAATATTTGAATTAATGAAACACTCTCAAAATGGATTGAGCTTTTTGTCCCGCCGAAATTTACTTCTCCTGCCGATGAATTATGTGCCTAAGTTTTATCAGTGTATCAGAGGGACTGAGTTTTTTGTCCCACCAAAATTTACTTCTCTCTCCGATGAATTATGTGCATAAGTATTATCGAAGTATTAGAGGAATTGAGCTTTTGTCCTGCCGATATTCATTTCTCCCTATGATAGAATCTTCAATCATGTGCTCTTTTGTATCTTGCCATATCGGAGAGACCACACAATGATTCCCACTGATGTGCCCATGTTTCTCAGATGAAGTCTTGTCTGATATCTTTTTCCACACTGGTTTTTAGGGTTTATGTTTTATCTTCTTGCATGATGCGAGCAAGCCATTTTCACATCTTGCAAACACTTCTTAGCTGGCTCCATGCATTTCCTAAAGAGATCTATGTTCCAGACACCAAATTCTCAACTTTCAGAGTCCTTGAGGATTGAAGGGATTGAGAGATTGAAGCCTATTTTTTGTGAAATTTATCTAAGTGAGGTTGAATGGTGCTCCTGATTGCTATCAGGCTCCATGTTGGAGATGCCCATGCTAACAATAGAGACCTTTCTACTAGATCAATATATGGATATTGAACCCACCATGCCGGTCTACCAAGATTATGGGACCATTATCCAATCATCAAAAAAACAAGATCAAATCACTTAAATGAAATAATATTTTGGAACCTTCCCAGACTCTTCCATTGGAACTGCATAAAGCACAATTGCTTGAATCGCCCTAGCAGTTATCAAATTTGTGTCTCTATATACATTTGGCATGAATTTCTTTGATTATAAAACTGGGAAGAAACTATACCATCAGGGCATCTAGTCAATCATCATAAACATGTATAAAATTGTGTTCAAGAAGGAACTCGGTCAAAAATAGGAAATCTCCAGAATATTGAAAAGTAGTGTTCAGGGCACATGCTCTACCACAGAATTGGCACCTATATCTGAACAAAACTATAGTAAATTGCACATACAAACTCCCTGAAACTTCTATATGCATTAGAAAGATGACATGACACCAAAAACTCTATGTTTTGCCACTGTTGACATCAATGACAACACCTTCATACTTGCAACAAAGGTGAAACCCTAAATGAGAAATGCAAAGCAATGCAAGGAAAAACCTAGATCTAGGGTTTGAGAAACTCCCAATTTTAGAAAGTTTATAGTGTTAACATGTTGAGTTCACTAAAATGAAATATAGAAAAAGGGGATCCTAGGTCCTAAATGCAAAGAACCTAGGATGCAAGGGGCCTTTTTCCACATTTCATTAGGATGTAGATCACAAGGTGAAAAGACTGACTTTCAGCCCTAATGGTGAGCCAATCAGACCTAGATCTACATCTAAAGGGGGGATTAGAATGGATTGGAAATAATTTGGAATGATTAACCTAATGAGACTATATGACCTAATATGTAAATTATAAAATCTTGACAACTGACAAACATAAATAGTAGTTTGCAAGTGGATTTGGGAAGTACAAAGGACAACAAACCTGCTAGAAAAATTGGTTTTCATGTGCCTACAAGGACCCATTCACGTAATGGTGAATGGGTCTTCGTATAGGGGTATTGATCAACTTTTGGAGTCCTCTGGTGTTGGATCTAAGCTTCTATTTCCCACCTACAAATTTGTCTGAATGTCTGAAATGAATTTTGCAACTTAGTTTTCGTAGGTTGACAAGAATAATAACAACAAATGCAACAATACAAAATTTCTCTTCAAGATCTCTTCAATCCTTCTTCAACCTGTAATTTGCACATACATAAAGAGAAAAAAAAATTTGTGCCATATAGGGGTTTTCCTCAGTCAAAACTTGTGAATAGTATTCCCACTTACACAATGACAATGTCAATGATGAAAACCTTAATGGAAAGGAAGGAAATGATGAATGAACAAATTGTTGCAACTCATTACCCTTTAATAGATTCCTTGAAGGACTGAATACATACACATCACTTTTATTAATTTTATTCACATATTCACTAGGTAATTAGGGGACATATTCACATGTTAAGTTTACTTAGGATAAAAGATTCTTTCTAGAAGACTTAGTTGTCTTTTCTAGAACTTATCTTATCTAGCTAGTATTGCTTGATTCCTAGGTAGTTAGTTTGGTAGTTGTATCATGTAATAGGATTAAGACACTTGTCATGATCTTGTCTAATCCTACATCTCTACCCTACCTTTATAAGCAAGGCATCTCATGTGCATTTTCATTCAACCATATTTCAACCATTATTCAATTTTGCATTGTTGAAGTAAGATTTATTGTCATTCTTTCTCTTGTGGAAGTTGCTTTGGTCTAGCAACTATTCCTGGGGGTGTTGGGGAGTCACCATTTATTCAAGGTTGGAGACTCCTACTCAATTTTCAAAGGCATACATGTTGAGCTTTCATTCTTCCTCATTTTAGTTGGACATGGAGTGGCTTCTACATTAGCTTATGGATATGTTTCTTCCTAATGGGAGATGTGTTGCTTGTAGACATTGGATCATCTTTTGTTTGCAGGCATTCTTCATTGACATTGGAGCTTCTTCATTATGGGGGGGATGTCTTATCTCTCTATTACCCTCTTATAGGGGGGTCATTGATTGTATATACATGATGAATGTAGTCCTTGGGGGGTATCATTGAGTCCTCCATACATCATGTTTATTTTGTTTTGTTTTCACTCTTTTGGAGAGGAGTTTTGTCCCGCTGGGTTTTCTCTAAGTTTCTTCGATTGTGAGAGATTGCATTGATTGCATTTGTATTGTAAATGTGTACCTAACATGGCCTAGTAGTCGGGACCCATAATCATAGTCTTTGCATAGTTTTCATAATAATCTTCTCCCTAAGTTGCACTTAAGGGGGGGTGTTGGTGTGAATAAATTTCTTGTACCTAGCTAATTCATTCACTAGGTAATTAGGGGACATATTTGCATGTTAAGTTTACTTAGAATAAAAGATTCTTTCTAGAAATCTTAGTTGTCTTTTCTAGAACTTATCTTATCTAGCTAGTATTGCTTGATTCCTAGGTAGTTAGTTAGTTAGTTGTCTCATGTAATAGGATTAAGACACTTGTCATGATCTTGTCTAATCTTACATCTCTACCTTGCCTTTATAAGCAAGGCATCACATGTATATTTTCATTCAACCATATTTCAACCATTATTCAATCTTGCATTGTTGAAGCAAGCTTTCTTTCCATTCTCTCTCTTGTGGAAGTTGCTTTGGTCTAGCAAATGTTCCTAGGGGTGTGGGGAGTTACCATTTACTCCCAAAAATTCAAGGGAATTGGATCTTTCTTGTTATATTTGATTGAATGCTTGAATGCATGAAGACCTACAACACTTGTTAACCTTCACAAGACAACATGAATACACATAACTTTGGCATGATATTAGGATCTTGATAACTACTACAAATGGTTGATAATGATGCTCTTGAATGCTCAATTATGCTCTTGACAATAATGCTTGATTATAAGTTCTTCTCAAAATTATTGATTAGCTTTCAAATGATAAAAATACTATGTATTTATAAGTGTTCATCTAATTTCTCAAAAATTATATTCCAAAAGCTGACACTTACAATTTGAATTTTGATCATTAAAATGCTGCCAAAAACATATTTTAATTTGGTTCTTGGCTCATAAAGGGGACCCATGGGTGAATGAGTCCTGACCTATACTTCCAAGACACACATGATCCAAGGCAATTTAATTATTAAATGCATTTATTTATTATTGGTTCCCCTTTCATAAAACGGTAAGAATAAGGCTTTGGAATGCATAATTTGGCAAATTAGAAGCTTAATTAAGTCCAATAAATTAAGAGACCCAAACATAGTGTGAAATTGTAAGGGTATACAATTTTTTACACTACACAAGGGTAAAGAATAATTTATCATTATCACCCTAAAAGGGTGAATGAAGAGTGAAACTCTGTAGTTTTTTTAATATCATCCTAAAACCTAGAAAATATAGATTGAATATCTACAACTTTCAAATGGAAAATACAAGATTTGGATAGATACAGACTAGAGAAGTTACATAAGTTCTTGGATCTTGATTGATTCTCCATTAGCTGATGATATGTTATTTGTAATGTAGTTGGTCTAAATCTTCTCTTGCGATACCTTCAAAAGAATCTTTTCAATAATATTGTATTTTTTCTTGTAAAAAATAATGGACTTGATTCATAATTAAAGAGTAGATAATATTCTAGTTAAGGTTGTGGTACAATAATTTATTATCTCTATAAATAAATGTGGTTCAAATTTGAAGGATTGTGATGGTGGTAAGAACTCTTGGGAAGAGACTAGGATTTTACTATTGTGTATGTTAGAAAAATATAAGGTAACCAACTACATTTTCAAGGTGGTAATGATAGGTTTCCCTAGTGGTTGACTAGAAAATGTTGGTAGGGAACTAATCAAACATGATAAGATATTTGTGATTGCATTATATGTAGATCCAAGTTTGTTGTTTGTGGCACCTTTCTTCTTTAGGTGGTATTTGTCCAAGGTTGAGTTTTGTGTGGGTCACAAGGCTTTTCAAGAAAAGGAATAAGATAGTTCAAGCAATAGGAATTGAAGCTAGTGTTATTTCTAGTTACGTTTGAAGACTACATGATGAAGGCTCATCACTTTTTTAATTCCTACTAGTTGTTTCTATCTAATAGTTTGATATGATATTTTTTTTCCCAAGGTTCACATTGGGACACCTTGGTCCTTATTTTAATATAATATGGACATGACCCCCTAATAGGGTTGCTTTTAATGATAAAAAATATTCCTATATTTTACTATAATGTATTTATTTATGTTTTCTTGGTAAACTATGATCTACGGGACCATGCCTATTTTACAAAGATAAAATGCATCAGAACCATACATATGGGTGGAATACATTAATCAAATGGATCCCACAAACTACAAAATCTCATAAGATCTATCTATAAAAATATTTTATTTTGTGTGTGGATTCTACAATCACAACTTATCATGGGATGAGATAGAAACATCAAACATTTAACAACATCTAAATTAAATTGGTGTCCTTTTTATTCTTGACATGAGTATTTTTATTTTAATTTACTATAGTAGGATCCTCAATTTCATATCTTTGACTCTGAGGAGACACCTCACCTTAGTGGAACTAAGGCTTTTTTATTTCCCATTGCAACGTCTACTAATTTCTCATTGGTTTTCAACTTGTTAGATAAGTCAAATTTTATAAGAGCTTTGGAATCAACACCATTCTTTACAATAGGAAAAATGTTTTAATGGCCAAGGTTAGCATCATTCCACCAAGTAGACCAAATTTTGGAATCAACAGTATTTGTTGAAGGAGAAAATTTTGGGAATTCCTCTATTTTATGCCCAGTAGCATAATAACACCTACATTTGAAGGTAATTCCTTCATAGTCAAATCATTTTGTTCTAGAACTTGGATCCAACTTTGATTTTGATCTCAATAAGTAGAGGTTGTGTAAGATTCTTTTCCACTAAGATTTGTAAAAATGTGGAGGGATGAAGAGTGGAGGAGTGGTCTTATGGAGATTTTGGTCTAGAGATGTATTTTCTAATGAAGTTTCTAATGGATTGCAAATATGAAGATCCATAGAAATGCAATGAAATATTGGGTATTCACACCCAAATCATAGTAGAGAAGGTTTATGTGAAAAGGTTAAAGTCTAGGTACCAAGACTTCATGCCTAGGATTGACTTATTTCAAATCCAAGGAAATCTATATAGTAGCATTTCTCTTTCCTCAAGGAGCTCAAAGGTAACGTAAAATAATCCCTCAGGACAAGGTCCAATATAGATTTCACCATTTAATAAGGGTTGTCAATAGTTTAATATTCATTCAATTCTACCAATATTGGCTAGAAGTTATCGAAGTGACATATCAACAATTTTTTTTTAGTACTTCCTCCTCTAAGGTGAACTTGCTAATATCAACTATGGAGAATGTTCAATAAGAGTCAACAATGGAAATATACTATATGTAGCCATGAGCTAGCGACGTATGTTAGGCATGTTGGTCTACGAGCCAAGAATATGACACCTAAAATGTGAGGCATCCAAACCTAACACCACCAAATAGTTAGCATTCCTACCATTTGTGGCTATACCATGCCTTGTTCACAAGCTTGTTAGGGCATCCTTAAATGAGTAGGACTTTGAATTGTGATGTTCAAGATGTTATTCTACAATGTCGTTTATACCAAAATTGTCATTGTCAGGAGGGGATTTGAGTGCAAAAGAGAAGGGAGTGCAACCTAGGGCTTTAATAATTTTACAAAAAATTGGTCACATCTCCCATAGCTCTTAAAGTATATTTACTTCTATAATGTATTTATCTTTACATATTTATCATTTTTTTCTTTTGCATTAAAACAAGGTCATTAGTATAGAGTGTAGTGTATTTGTTTTTTTTTTATATATGTAATTTAGTTTTTCCCCAATGTCTCAAAGTTTGGTCATTATTTTTTGTAATGTACCTATGCTAATTATAAATTATATATATAATATGAAAAAATACATAAATATAAAAGTCATATTTGAATGAATTTTATTGACCCCCATGATATTAGACAAACTACCAATTTTGTTAACATATGGGTAGGACTCGAGGAATTTATGCTTGAGGTGCCAACAAAGAGAGCTAGATATTGACATGTTTTTAAACCTTTTTCTAAGTTGGCCCACTAATACAACACATTATTGAACTGCAATCCATTAAAAATTTCATAAAATTAATAAGTATTTGATTTATAAATAGTTTTTTTTACTATAATGAATCCTAATATTCATGTATTAGTTTGTTTGTTAAAAAATTATATCGTAATGAATGAGGAGCAAAACACAATCAAACCATACTTTGTGTTCCTTTGTTATGGTAACTAAGAGAATAATTGTGTTTATTTTGTAGCTTAATATTTGAAATGACAATAATTATAATTTTAAAAGACTAGTTATAAAAATTACATTGTCAAGTACTAATTAAAATAAATTTAATAACTTATATTTTTGTGTGCTTCTAATCAAAACAATTACATATATAATTTTAACATTGATATAATTAATAAAATCATGGAAAAAAGAAAGGAAATGTGATCTTCACAATTAACTTAAGTGATATTAATGATATCATAGTTCCATAATCCATATTGTATTTGTTCAAATATTTCTAGTTTTGATTGTGTATAATTTTTTGCATCAACATTTCAAATCACACTCCATGATCCATCATCGGGATGAGAGTAGAGAGCATAAAGAGAAAAGTAGATGGTTGCAAACCAAGATCAAACATAAGAGAGAAGGGAAGAAAGGGCTACACACACCCCAAGAATGACAAGACAATTAACAATTAAAAAGGTAGAATAAAATAAAATTAAAAAAGAGAGATACAATAAAATAAAGAAACAAACTAAAAAAATAAAGAGAAAAAGACATTAAGAACAAAGAGGAAATTCAAGGAAAACCAAATTGCAAAAAAGGAAGACATAAAATTGAAACCTAAAATTATAATTAAAAAATGAATGAAGAGAAGAAACATGACAAAAAGCCAAAGGAAGAATTTGTAAATACACCAGAAAAAGTTAAAAAGAGACAATAATATTATAAGAAAATAAAAGAACATACATACAAACAAACACACACATACACACACCCACAAATAATTATAAAAATTATAAATACATAAGAAATTAAAAAAAATTAAAGAAAGAGAAGCCAATAACAAAATAGGAAGCCTTAAAAATCAAAAAGAAGATTAAAAAAGAATAAGAAGACAATAAAGAAGATAGAAAAAATAGACAAAATAAATAAAGAATTGAACAAGAAAGGAGAACCAAGAATACCAAAATTCTTAGAGATAAGAGTCAAAACTTAATAAGAGTCAAAAAAGGTAAACAATTCACTCAAAATGAGAAATAAGAGATTACCAAGGACACAAGAATTAATTAAAAAGAGGAAACAAATCAATTAGGAAAAAGAACAAATAAAAAGGGAGAAAATAAATACAAATAATATATAAAAAAGAACACAACTAAAAATTAATAAAAATTACAAGAGAAAGGGACAAAGAAATATATAGGCTTTTGCCTTTGCTCAAAAAAAAAAAAAAACAATACCCAAAGGAAGAAATTAAAAAAAAAAATACCAAAGAAAATATAAAACAACAAATACAAAAATGAGAGTATATATATAACAAAAAATAAGAAAAAGGGCAAATAAAAACGAAAGCCTTAAATAGAAAGCAAAATAAGATAAGAATAAAAGAAAAGAGAAGACTAAGAAAACAAACAGATATAAATATATATAAGAAAATAACATTACCCAAAGGAAGAAATTAAAAATACGAAAACCTTAGAAATTAAAAACAACCAATACTAAAATTAAGAATAAGACAATTAAAAAATAAGAACCAAGAATACAAAAACAATAAAGAAATGACCAAGACTTAACAAGAGAACCAGAAAGACAAAAAATTAAACAAGGGACGAGCAATAAAATTACAAAATGAAAAAGACGAGAATCCAAAGAACAAAGAAAGAAAGAAAAGAACAACCAGAAACAACCTAAAAAATAAAAGACACCGAAGAACATATATATATATATAAAGGAAGGGAAGAAAATCAAAGAGGAAGAGAAGCAAAAGAAGGGGAGACTAAAGAACGACCAAAACCAAAAGGAGACAAAAAAGAAGCCACCCAACCAAGCCAACCTCGAGCCAAGGACATCCAAGCATAGGGACGAAGGGCAAGACCTCAGAAAGAGAGGGCAAGGAACACAACGAAGGAGAAGAAGAGGAAACAAGGAACTACCTAGAAGAAGGGGGATGATGGGATCTAAGGTTGGATAACAAGGAATACCACGATTGACTCAACTTCCAGCCCTCATCTCGATTAAGGTTTGAGGGGTGATTGTTGATTCCAATGGCTTCTTTGAGCTTCCTTTTAAAGAAGTTGTCCTCTTTGAATTTATTCAAAGATTTATGGTTTTGATTGTGTATAATTTTTTGCATCAACATTTCGGATCACACTTTGTGATCCATCATCAGGATGAGAGCAAAGAGCATCTTTTTTTGATACAATAAATTATCAAAAAATTATATGCTTTTCTCTCTTATATACTTTTTATAATTATTTGTGGGTGTGTGTATGTGTGTTCTTTTATTTTCTTATAATATTATTGTCTCTTTTTAACTTTTTTTGGTGTATTTACAAATTCTTCCTTCAGCTTTTTTGTCATGTTTCTTCTCTTCATTCATTTTTTAATTATAATTTTAGGTTTCAATTTTATGTCTTCCTTTTTTTAAATTTGGTTTTCCTTGAATTTCCTCTTTGTTCTTAATGTCTTTTTCTGTTTCTTTCTTTTTTTAGTTTGTTTCTTTATTTTATTGTATCTCTCTTTTTTAATTTTATTTTATTATGCCTTTTTAATCGTTAATTGTCTTGTCATTCTTGGGTTGTGTGTAGCCTGCTCTTCCCTTCTCTCTTATGTTTGATCTTGGTTTGCAACTATCTACTTTTCTCTGTGATCCATAATTTTTTGATTGTGTATAATTTTAAAGAATTTATTTTACAAAATTATAATAAAAGAATATATTTATCGATTTTAAAGTGGTATGTTTATAATGTGTTTAAATAGATTTTTCTACAATTAATTATGTGGTGTGATTAGGTTACTGTATGTTTTAGGTATTTCTAGTGAGGCCATCATAAAAATGAGAATAAATGTTCAAGAAAACCCATCATCATGATGAATGAGAAGTTATATATAGTTATAGAATTCTATCATCCTGATGAATACTAGGTGATTTTATGAATCTATCATCACAGTGAATGAGAAGTAGTTGTTAAATTCATCATCATGATAATGAGAGACAATCAATTAATATTTTAGACCACACTATATTGTCCATGTATATGATTTATAGCTCAATTTTTGAAATCTTAGAAAGATGTTTAAAAGTAAATAGTTACAAAATAGGGTAGAATACCAACTACCCACTAACAAAAATCCAAAAATATTAATTTATACTTTCAACAAAAACATTAATTTTGATGTTGTATACCTACTAAAAAGACACAATCTAAGCAAAAAAAGTGATTATGCACTTTTCCAAGAAAAAAATCTTTTGGAATTTTAGAGGAGAATAGATTTCTAATAAGCATTTTTTGAAATGTTCTTTAGCATGAAAATATAACATCATTAGGTCACGACACTTTAAGTCTCTATTGGGCCCATCAACAAGAAAAAAAAATTGATTTTTCAATCCATAATTAGTAGTCTATTATCAAGGTGAATAACAAGTAATGAGTGTAAAAATAATCATCATAATGAATGAGAGGCTAATAGTCCACATTTTGGATGACACTTTGTAGTCCATAATCATTATGACTTAGAGAGCATTATAAGTATAATACTTAATCAGATTCCATTGAAAGATCAAAAAGTGTGGGACCAAAACATTGACTACTTACTTCTCGTTCATCCTAATGATATGCAAAAAAAAATGTGACTAACACATTGATTCTCTTATTATAAATTTTCATGATAATTTTTTTCCTTACTATAATAAATTATCAAAGTTTCAAAAAAGCCTCGACATTTAAACTACATCATCTAAAATAGACCATTTACCTAATTCTCATTCCTTCTAAGACCACAAAGTTTTATTGTAAACATTAATTGCTTACCTCTCATTTATTCTAGAGATAAACTAAAGAAACATCTATTACTTTCATACTATTCATCTCGACAATAAATCCCAAAATATGATCTGAAACATCAATTCTCTATCATTTAAAAAATATATAATTATTGGTTACGGAAGTTTGAAGTCTAATATTTTCTTAAAATTAAAAATAGAGCAGCTCACGCATCTCAGATGTGTGTCATTTCGTTTTCCCTTTAACGTCAACTTCACAACCGCAAGTCAATGTCAATCCTGGCTAAATGTTTTTATGCTTTAAACTTATTTATCCGTGGACTGGGAAAAACGAGCTCAAAAAATAAAAAATGTCCCGTACAAGCTACGTTACATACACCAGGACAAATATTTCGTTTTCTTGATAAAAAAGAAATGCACCAATAACAAGATAGTGGGCTATTCTCGAAGACAATCGAAACAGCTTATATTCTAAGCATCTAGCACTAAATAACAACAATAATAACAGAGCTGTCTTGCAACGGCCGCAAATCCTTATTGGCCAGAACATTTTAAATACACCTTTAGACAAATCTAGATGAGCTATAATACTCTAATGGCATTGCTATTGGATCCGATATTGTTGGAAAGATCGGCACATGGGGGAGCTATGCTAAGGTTTAACCCGGTATTTTCAATTGATTCTTTTGCCTCTAAATTTGGCGTTGTGGCTGTATTTGGTTTAGTGACATGCCTTGTGTTTGTCGCTAATTCTGGCCCCAACGGTAGAGGGAATGAATAATGGCAGGCAGAATTAAGGGGCTCTCTAGAGTCTTGACGTTCAGCCTTTTTTAGTATAGAGAACGCGGCTTTTTCTCCTGCTATTTTGTGGACAATGGGATTTTCTAGCTTGGAAATTGTCAAAGATAGAGGATGTGGATTAATTAGCGACGGCGAAAATGATTGGAGGGAAAATGGTCCCATAGACATGGCGAAATTTGGCGATGCTCCACTTTCGAAAAAGTTTCTAGAATTGTGCTCCCGGACGGCAGCTGAGAACTGTGGGATTCCTTGGTGATAATCTGTAGCCTGCATGAACATTATTTGTTGGTGTAAGATAAAATGAGATTTATCTAACAATAATCTTAAGGAAAATTTATTCCTTATATCTAAATTTGACTTAAACCAAAACAAAAATTGTACGGTTAAACTTTTTTAAAAATATATATTAATGAAAGCAAGTACAGTCCACAGACTAACAATATTTGTAGAATGGCATACAATAAATTCACCGACAGCAATTTAATATATATTAATGAAAACGAGTACAGTCTAACGAAAATTGTAAGGTTAATTTTTTTTTTAAATATATATTAATGAAAGTGGTTACAGTCCACAGGCTAACGATATACATAGAATGGCACATTAATATTTTTTAATATATATTTCAAAAACTATTAATGTAGTTAATTTGGCCGCAGTGAATTACTGACGGTGAATTTTACTTGACCGTGTATTTGTTGAATTTTCCCACTGACGGTGAATTTTCCGAACTGTTAAGAAGCACAAGTAGTGATAATAGAGGTACAAACATAAACCAGCATATACAAATAAACAGTGAACAGCAGTATAAGCAGCAAAGAAGATGCCACCATAATCAGTAGATCAAGAAACCAGGTCAAACGGGAAAACACTGCAAAAAGAGACAGGGGCAGCAACTAGAGAATGCTGCCACACAAGAACACTTGAGCAGCAAACATGTCAATTTACCATTAATTTTCTTGGTCATTCTCTTGTCCCTCTCCTTCTACTTGACCATCATTTTAAATGGTCAAACAGCCAATATCGATATTACATTTCATTTATATTAAAAAGTGATAAATAAACTTAACAAAGACAAGTCAAGTAGATTTGTTTTACTTCAATCAAAGTCAATAAATAACTTGTAAAGAAGAACTACTTAGTAAAAAGGCAAAAGAAAAAATCAGAATTCTTTAATTTTTTATAAAAGATTTTTAAGAACTTAATCAAAGAGATTAACTTGTGAAGGAGGACTACTTAGCAAAAAGGCAGAAGAAAAAATCAGAATTAAACTTGATCATAAGATTGATTATTTCAAGTAATTAGGATTGAGTAGGTTGAATAACTTAACAATTAGTAACTTGACTGTAAGAGTCCGTCAATAAAGAAAAAATTGACATAGAAGGTAAGTCACTCTATTGTAAAAGATCAAACCCAGGAACAATGCGAAGTCACCACCAAACTTCTTTTCGTCTGAGAGATATTATGCATTTTTGTCCTTGGAATAGTTTTTTAAAGCTTACACTTACTTTAGCGAACATGTATATTTACATGTGAGGGATCCCTTACCCCATGTGAATCAATTTTACATGGACAACTAAACGGGGCAATTACACGTGATATCATTATAATAGGCATACGGAAAGTGACACAACATTTCTAAAAATTAACTAACAAAAAAAGAAACTTAAAATCCCTCTCCGAATAGCGGGTTCCAACGAGTTTTGGGTACTGGAGGAAATAACGTTGCAACTAAGTTACTGGGGTTCCTCTTCTAACTAACCTGCACGTAACTTCTGTCGATGTCGTAGAATGTAAAAATGTATACAATGTGTATATAGGAATTAAAATAAAACAAGTTAACACTTCGAGCATATAAAATTATACGCAAAGTTTGTGCTTTGACGTTGCTAGATTGGATCTAATAAGTATTAGGTAGGTAGATATTCTTAAGCACGGTACTAAACGAGAGATTAAGCTATTTTACCACAAACATAGCTTAGTAGGATTATCATTACTGTGTCGGTTGAAGAATGGTCGGGATGAAAATGAGCCAGGCACAAATTCAAGATACGGCAGGGATTCCTTCCATTTTCCCTTAAGTAAATGTCGAGAAGACGACATACTTCGGAAAAATTGACTGAAGAACAGATCAGATGTCGGAAAGTTCTCGAGCGAAACGTTTTCCTCACGGCCTCTGTCTAAGCATTAATGAAAATTGTTTTGACAGATGTAAGTCTGAAATACGACAGAGTTGGTTTTTCTGGCAGAGAAATTCAAGCGCAGTACGACGCTCAAAGTACGTATCACATAAGAAAAGAAATAAGAACACGGCAACTGGTAAAAATGATGAAAGTAAATCTAACTTTCAAAGGAAACAATCTTGTAAAATAAATCTTCCTACGCAGAAACAAAAGTTCTTTTATTTTCTTTTTAAATGCAAAGCTGTAAACAGAGAACTTACAGTATCGGCAGCTATGTCGAAAAGGCTGGAGCGGCGTTTCCTCTTGTTCAAATTGCTCTGCCTCAGAAAATATTTCTGAGCGTGGCTCGCAACCTGAGTAGGAGTCCTCGATGTGACGAAGTTTCTCGAAATGCCTCTCCAGTCGCCCTTCCCGAGCTTCTGCAGTCCTAGCAGAAACATCTTGTGCTCGTCTTCCGTCCACGGAACTCCTTCAAAGAAACAAAAATTTCTAAACTTTAAATGCGACAACAAAAACTGAAATAAAATCCTTTCAATAACTAAGAAACATTCAAGTCCAACAGCGCAAATCCCCAAACACCCGTCAGAAACAGTACTACAGCGATCAAAATTCTCAAATGCTTTAAATTATTGAAGTCTTCCATTAAAGAGAGCATAAATGTTGCCCCAAATCCAGACCTTTTTTTCTCTCGCGAGATTTGGAGCTCTGAACCATGCCGTCCGAAACATAGCCATCGTCTGCGGCTCCAGATTCAGACTCCTCAGGCGTTAAAGGCAGATTACTATTATTATTATTATTTGCTGAAGAAGCTGAAGCCGTATAATGCAAAAGATTTCCCATGCTGACGCTCTTCCTCATCAATCCTTCCGTCGTAAGCCTCACTCCGAAGAGCTTAACGCCTCTGTCCGGACATGTTCTGGAGTTGTGGCCATTGTGTCCACAATGAGAGCACCTTCTACTCATATCTAGTAGCTTCGCCAGTTTGCCTCAATCCAAAATGCTCTTCAAACCCTAAGTTACTGCATCTGAACAAACAAAAAGAAAAGCTATCAAACAAATTTAGCAATTTTACTGTTCTTGATGCGCTAATATTTTCAGATCTGCTCTCACCAGAAAAGGAAATCGTAAATGTCACCTGTAATTCGCTGCGTTTGTGACTATTGATTGCGAATTATGAGGTTTCCGAATCTGTGAGAATTTAGTGCACTACCAAGGCTTTGGAACAATTTTTATTTTTCCTCGTAGATTTACAAACCCTCACGTAATGAGTTGAGAGTGGATTCGATTTGATGTTATTCCAACCGAATTTTCCAGATTTCAGTGGCAGCAAACAGAAAAGGAAAAAATAAAAAAGGAGAAAAAAAAACTTCGAAAAAAATGATGAGAACTAAGGTTGAGAAATGCGAAAGTATGCTTTAAACGAATGGCTCCCAGTAAGCCTTGCTTATCACATGATATATGCTATGTATGGTAAGGCATCTATGTATCGATGTATGTATTGTTTCGTTATTCTGGAACCCATCGGAGAATATTCTAACATTTGTACCCAAAAAGTTCCTGTCCGCGTGTTCGTTGGATGTTATGGGAAATAAAACATGTGGGAAGATATTATAGTTGTTTACCATAAGTTCTTAGGTTGGGTTGACTCGATGAAAGCTTTAAAATAGCTCTAGGTTCAGATTTCAAAATATGGGCATGTTAGGAGGTTCTTGAAAGGTAGGTTTACAAAATTAATTTAAATTAAGATTCGAAGGAAAATATTAAAGGATTAATAGATATGATATTTTTATATAAATATTATAGAATATTTTCAATGATTTAAATTATACAGTAAAAGATTTGATATTTTTAGATATTGAAATAATTTGTGTTCAGTATAAAGTTATGTTGACTTTTTAGTATGATAAAATATCTTGTGTTTATTTTTTTGTCAAAATTAATAAAAATGTATTTAAAAATTATTTATGAAAAGGTCATCATATGTCATAAATTTGATAGGGAAAATTAAAACCCAACAATTACGTCCACTACACTTCGCATGCTTGACTATACATATGTCGAAACCTTTTTAGGGAATCCCAACATTGCATGACTTCTTGGGGTCATACTAGGGCAAGCCACAAAGTCCTAGATAAAGGTCCAATTAAGGACCCAAATTTGGGATTGTAGGACCTGTTAAGTGAGAAAGAGATCTAAGATCCAACAAGTAAATTAACCTAGATCTATCTATCCTTCTTTGGACTCAACATTAGAACACAAACCAACTAGGGTTTGATGATCGGCTAGTTGCCTCAAGGGAGAGCCAATCTATTGGGGTTTGGTTCTTTTGTGTTGCAAAGAGGGAAATTTTGATGTGCAATTTAATTAATCTGACATAAACCCTAGATTTGAAAATGTAATTTATTGCATAGATGAAAATAGAAAATTGCATAACAGACATAGATCTACAAAATAATGACAAAGAGGAACCTGCACATAAAATTGGAGCCTAAATTTGAGTGACAAGGGTGAGGGTGCCCTTGTCCAAAAATAAGGATTTTTGAATGCTTAAGGCAAGGTCTTGAAGGTACATTGTATGCTCTGCACTTTTCTGCAACTTATTGTAGATGAAACTTTCAGATCTAACTTGCACACATGAAAAAGAGAGGGAGAGGTTGTGTTGTATAAGAGTTTTCCATAGTCAAACTCCAATGTTTGTGTTCTCACCTCCATAAACATCAAAGCATGATGGTAAAGAGGTCTTACCCTAGGTCAAGTAGAGGCCAAACAAATAATAATTGGTTGTAATAAACAAATGATAATTTTGATAATGTTACCTTAGGTATGAAACCCCTATGTAATGTGATGCTCACACCATAAGTTGCCATAAAGAGTTGATTGATGGATGATTAGATTGCCTTGATGACCTACAAGAGGTTAGTCCACAAAACACAATAGATTGATGTAGCTAGCATGTAGAGGATAGCTCACATACATCCTCATAATAAAAGAATAATAGCTCTATTGGGCCTAGTTATTCAAATGAGAGGGAAAACTTGTTTATATATTCATTCTAATTCATCTTTTTTGGATATAGACTGACTTGAGGTCATTTTACAATACTCAAAGTTGAAATTCAAAATAATAGATATTAAAATATGACACCCTTGGGACTAGAACACCCTCACCACAATCTAGGTGTTTTTGGCTCAAATTTTTTGAGATGTGGGGATTTTAATGTATCTTCCCAATCTGACCCTGAATTGAAATAATTATTAATATAGGGTAAACCCACAAAACTGGTTTATAATTCCATTGAGGATGGAAAAATGCATTTTCAAATGGAAAACACTTTAGGGGGTTCACTAGAAGGGGGATTCTAGCGAACCCCCCTTTCTAGCAAACCCCCCTTTAATGGGTTTTCTTTTTTATTTATATTTAAAGGGGGGTTCGCTAGAAGGGGGTTCTAGCAAACCCCCCTCCCTTTCTCTTTTTTTCCCTTCTCCCCCCTCTTCTACCAACTTTTTGTAAAAAATTCCTTTTGAAGCTTAGGTTGAGGATGAAAATGGAGGAAACTTCACATACCCAACTGCATGATGGTAGTCGTCGGAACGAGCTATCCATCGAATATAATTTTACTTTGTGTAGGCCTATCTTGGTCTTCTAATGCTTCACGCAGTAGAGATTTTTGCTCAAGAATTGACAGAACATCCTAGAGAGAAACCTTAGGTGGAGCATTTTTTCAGTTGCTTGATGGTTGAGGGCATAGATTTTTCTTGAAAGTCACCTTAGGTCTAGCGAAGGCTGTTGTGTTTTTACTAGCTTCTTTTTAGAGTGTGTGTAATAGTTCGATTGGACCTGTGGATCTCTCGTTGAAGGGATCTCGTTTGCAAACACAGCTACATACCTTGTCTTCCAACCATGAGAAAATTGCATGTTTTAGGGCTATCTCTTCTTCTTGCTCTATGGACATACCTTGCACTTGCACCATCAGGACAATGTTCTCTATGGACATACCTTGTCTTCTTTGCTTAGCAACCCTTTGTTGTAGATTGCCTCTAGGGAAATTTTGAGGTGTGTATGCATCATTGCACGGAAAACACCAAGAATTTGAGTCATTCACCAAGTTATTTTGGCCAATAACTAACTCCCTGTGTGGATTCGACAAGATTATTTATAGAGGGGTATCAACTAGGACAATTTGATTTGCAGGTTGTGTTTGGTGATTTGGTCTTTGTCCTCCTAGTATTGGTTGTGTTACTTATGTTGGTATTGTGGCCTCCCACCTTAGTAATTCTAGAAAGGGGACTTTAGAGGCATGGCTTTTTACCTTTTGATATTTATTATCTCATTGGAAAAATTTTGTAGGATGTTCTTCATATCATTCATCTTTGTAGCTAGCAATGATGAAGCAATTGCACTTGTTTGAGCAACTGGATACACATACATGGGGGGAATTGCTTGCAAGGTGTTGGGGAGCTCTGCTTGCAACGGTGTTGCTAGCTTTGGGAACATAAGCATTGGCGGTCGTGCGGGAAGCTTTTTGGCAGCTGTGGGGGTGTTGAATATCTAGAATACTAAGAGGGGTGAATCAGTATTCCATAAAACCATTCAAATAAAAACCCATCTAAACATAATCACAAATTTGACTAAATCAACAAGAGAGAACATGGAAACAAGACAATACACATCACACATGAACACTAGGATTTTTACTTGTTTTGGTTTTATTATGTATTTTTTTTAGTTTGTTGAACATAGGTTTTTCACTTAAAATCAAGCTCTCTATTTTGCACATGTGGAAAAATAGCAATTATCAAAAAAAAAATGAAAAATATCAATGCACTAGATATTGATGTCCCTGATCCAACAAAAAAAAATTGAATTTTGATACATACAAATTTTTTTATGTGAACTAGCAAGTAAATCATGTCTAAATTGTAATTGGTTTGACTTCAAAACTTAATTAAGAAAAAAATATTCAATGAAATTCTATGAAACCAATTCCATGCACTAGATATCATACTTACAAATCTATTTTTTTTTTAAAAAGAATTTATCCTTCATAGCAAAAAATTATGTGTTAGCAAGTACATGTCAATCTTTAAAAATGGTGTTTATTGTTAAAAACTAATTTTTGAAAGAGATGGAAAAAGAAGTGCAACCTTATTCCAAAAATTTTGAAAAAAATATATTTAGAATCTATAGAAAAAATGTCACAAATCACTAGTTTGCATCATCTTCAAATTCCTCACGATTTAGCCGCTATAGGTGCCCAATAGTGAAGATTTAGTTAAAAAAAATCAGTTCAATGTCCAATTTGGCCAAAAATTGTAAACCAGTATTGTGGGATCACCTTATAATTAATTCTATAGGAAAAATAAGGTGTCACTATGTTGTGAAATTGTCAAGGGTGAAAATTTATGATGCTACAGGATCACTCTCTAAGATGCTTCAAAAAGAGACATTAAGAGGAAATCTTGTTAGGCAAAAGCGAGTTAGCTTGGAAAATGAAAGGACAAAAGTTGTATATGGTTTTATTCAGATAGGTCAAGGTTTACCAAATGTGTTTATAATTACATGATGCCTTGTGATCAAAAAATTTAATTGTAAGGATAAAAATAAATCAATAAAGTTAAGATTCTCATGAGACAATAGAAAAGTAACTGTGGAAGAAATTTTTGAAATGCATAGAGACTAATGAGAATCAATTATCAAAAAATTGGTGTGAAGATTAGGCCTTGGTGCCAATGAAATGAAATCCTCCTCAATAAATCTTTTGACTTCAATAAGGAATTCAAGGAGATGAGTTAATAAGGGATGGATAATTCATTCTTCTCATATCTCATCAATAATGTTTGATTGGATGACAAGGCACATGGATGAGCAAGGATATGATGACGGTGCAGACACTCAAAATTTTCTTGAGCCTATAGTATCATTTTCTTACTAACTTTCATCTAGCCCTAATTTTTGTCTAACCCTAATTTTCTTCTAACCCTAATCTCATTCTTCTTCACATCCTTATAATTAAATAATTTTAATTATTTATTTATTCTAATGCTAACTTTCTTCATGTCTTCGATTAAATAATTAGTTTTTAAATTATTTGATCCATAATCTAATCTTATCTTCAATTAAATGAATATTATTATTTATTTAATTATTCTAACCTAAAGTTCTTTTATAATTAATTAAATTATTTAATTTAATTAATTATTCACATGACATTGAAAATAAATAAATTTTATTTATTTATTTTCAAAAACTTGCTCTATCTCACTCTCCACTTAACTACCTCTTTCTTTTGGACTCAACTCTTACATTTTCCCTGATTTTCTACACTTAACTCTTCTATTCCACAATTTTCTCCACTTAACTCTTACTAATTTCTATTTCAGGTCCTCCACTTCTCTCTTCCATTTTTCCATTTTGAAAATGAGCAACTTTCCCATGCAAATTGTCTCATTCGATCTCGATCATTGATTTCCTATTCAATCTCGTTCGTCGATTGCACCTGAATCAACTATAAATTCAATAATCGTTTCTTCACATTTTAACCACAATATTTTATTTTTTTTGTCATTATCATCACAAGCTTATTGAATTTATGCACTTAATAATTTGAGAGCAACACTTAAAAACTTTAAAAAGCTAAAAAGGAGAAGAGCAATGGAGGTGATGCAATGTTGACATAAGAAAGTATTTCTTTGTTATTGCAATTTGCTTGATTTCTTATGTCGTTTTGTTCTTCATTGTTAGATT
>VDFB02271358.1:193184464-193234589 GCA_007258455.2 Sequoia sempervirens
TAAAATTACAAAATGAAAAAGATGAGAATCCAAAGAACAAAGAAAGAAAGAAAAGAACAACCAGAAACAACATAAAAAATAAAAGACACCGAAGAACATATATATATATATATATATATAAAGGAAGGGAAGAAAATCAAAGAGGAAGAGAAGCAAAAGAAGGGGAGACTAAAGAACGACCAAAACCAAAAGGAGACAAAAAAGAAGCCACCCAACCAAGCCAACCTCGAGCCAAGGACATCCAAGCATAGGGACGAAGGGCAAGACCTCAGAAAGAGAGGGCAAGGAACACAACGAAGGAGAAGAAGAGGAAACAAGGAACTACCTAGAAGAAGGGGGATGATGGGATCTAAGGTTGGATAACAAGGAATACCACGATTGACTCAACTTCCAGCCCTCATCTCGATTAAGGTTTGAGGGGTGATTGTTGATTCCAATGGCTTCTTTGAGCTTCCTTTTAAAGAAGTTGTCCTCTTTGAATTTATTCAAAGATTTATGGTTTTGATTGTGTATAATTTTTTGCATCAACATTTCGGATCACACTTTGTGATCCATCATCAGGATGAGAGCAAAGAGCATCTTTTTTTGATACAATAAATTATCAAAAAATTATATGCTTTTCTCTCTTATATACTTTTTATAATTATTTGTGGGTGTGTGTATGTGTGTTCTTTTATTTTCTTATAATATTATTGTCTCTTTTTAACTTTTTTTGGTGTATTTACAAATTCTTCCTTCAGCTTTTTTGTCATGTTTCTTCTCTTCATTCATTTTTTAATTATAATTTTAGGTTTCAATTTTATGTCTTCCTTTTTTTAAATTTGGTTTTCCTTGAATTTCCTCTTTGTTCTTAATGTCTTTTTCTGTTTCTTTCTTTTTTTAGTTTGTTTCTTTATTTTATTGTATCTCTCTTTTTTAATTTTATTTTATTATGCCTTTTTAATCGTTAATTGTCTTGTCATTCTTGGGTTGTGTGTAGCCTGCTCTTCCCTTCTCTCTTATGTTTGATCTTGGTTTGCAACTATCTACTTTTCTCTGTGATCCATAATTTTTTGATTGTGTATAATTTTAAAGAATTTATTTTACAAAATTATAATAAAAGAATATATTTATCGATTTTAAAGTGGTATGTTTATAATGTGTTTAAATAGATTTTTCTACAATTAATTATGTGGTGTGATTAGGTTACTGTATGTTTTAGGTATTTCTAGTGAGGCCATCATAAAAATGAGAATAAATGTTCAAGAAAACCCATCATCATGATGAATGAGAAGTTATATATAGTTATAGAATTCTATCATCCTGATGAATACTAGGTGATTTTATGAATCTATCATCACAGTGAATGAGAAGTAGTTGTTAAATTCATCATCATGATAATGAGAGACAATCAATTAATATTTTAGACCACACTATATTGTCCATGTATATGATTTATAGCTCAATTTTTGAAATCTTAGAAAGATGTTTAAAAGTAAATAGTTACAAAATAGGGTAGAATACCAACTACCCACTAACAAAAATCCAAAAATATTAATTTATACTTTCAACAAAAACATTAATTTTGATGTTGTATACCTACTAAAAAGACACAATCTAAGCAAAAAAAGTGATTATGCACTTTTCCAAGAAAAAAATCTTTTGGAATTTTAGAGGAGAATAGATTTCTAATAAGCATTTTTTGAAATGTTCTTTAGCATGAAAATATAACATCATTAGGTCACGACACTTTAAGTTTCTATTGGGCCCATCAACAAGAAAAAAAAATTGATTTTTCAATCCATAATTAGTAGTCTATTATCAAGGTGAATAACAAGTAATGAGTGTAAAAATAATCATCATAATGAATGAGAGGCTAATAGTCCACATTTTGGATGACACTTTGTAGTCCATAATCATTATAACTTAGAGAGCATTATAAGTATAATACTTAATCAGATTCCATTGAAAGATCAAAAAGTGTGGGACCAAAACATTGACTACTTACTTCTCGTTCATCCTAATGATATGCAAAAAAAATGTGACTAACACATTGATTCTCTTATTATAAATTTTCATGATAATTTTTTTCCTTACTATAATAAATTATCAAAGTTTCAAAAAGGCCTCGACATTTAAACTACATCATCTAAAATAGACCATTTAATTCTCATTCCTTCTAAGACCACAAAATTTTATTGTAAACATTAATTGCTTACCTCTCATTTATTCTAGAGATAAACTAAAGAAACATCTATTACTTTCATACTATTCATCTCGACAATAAATCCCAAAATATGATCTGAAACATCAATTCTCTATCATTTAAAAAATATATAATTATTGGTTACGGAAGTTTGAAGTCTAATATTTTCTTAAAATTAAAAATAGAGCAGCTCACGCATCTCAGATGTGTGTCATTTCGTTTTCCCTTTAACGTCAACTTCACAACCGCAAGTCAATGTCAATCCTGGCTAAATGTTTTTATGCTTTAAACTTATTTATCCGTGGACTGGGAAAAACGAGCTCAAAAAATAAAAAATGTCCCGTACAAGCTACGTTACATACACCAGGACAAATATTTCGTTTTCTTGATAAAAAAGAAATGCACCAATAACAAGATAGTGGGCTATTCTCGAAGACAATCGAAACAGCTTATATTCTAAGCATCTAGCACTAAATAACAACAATAATAACAGAGCTGTCTTGCAACGGCCGCAAATCCTTATTGGCCAGAACATTTTAAATAGACCTTTAGACAAATCTAGATGAGCTATAATACTTTAATGGCATTGCTATTGGATCCGATATTGTTGGAAAGATCGGCACATGGGGGAGCTATGCTAAGGTTTAACCCGGTATTTTCAATTGATTCTTTTGCCTCTAAATTTGGCGTTGTGGCTGTATTTGGTTTAGTGACTTGCCTTGTGTTTGTCGCTAATTTTGGCCCCAACGGTAGAGGGAATGAATATTGACAGGCAGAATTAAGGTGCTCTCTAGAGTCTTGACGTTCAGCCTTTTTTAGGATAGAGAACGCGGCTTTTTCTCCTGCTATTTTGTGGACAATGGGATTTTCTAGCTTGGAAGTTGTCAAAGATAGAGGATGTGGATTAATTAGCGACGGCGAAAATGATTGGAGAGAAAATGGTCCCATAGACATGGCGAAATTTGGCGATGCTCCACTTTCGAAAAAGTTTCTAGAATTGTGCTCCCGGACGGCCGCTGAGAACTGTGGGATTCCTTGGTGATAATCTGTAGCCTGCATGAACATTATCTGTTGGTGTAAGATAAAATGAGATTTATCTAACAATAATCTTAAGGAAAATTTATTCCTTATATCTAAATTTGACTTAAACCAAAACAAAAATTGTACGGTTAAACTTTTTTAAAAATATATATTAATGAAAGCAAGTACAGTCCACAGACTAACAATATTTGTAGAATGGCATACAATAAATTCACCGACAGCAATTTAATATATATTAATGAAAGCGAGTACAGTCTAACGAAAACTGTAAGGTTAATTTGTTTTTTAAATATATATTAATGAAAGTGGGGTTAATTTTTTTTTTAAATATATATTAAAGAAAGTGGGTACAGTCCACAGGCTAACGATATACATAGAATGGCACATTAATATGTTTTAATATATATTTCGAAAACTATTAATGTAGTTAATTTGGCCGCAGTGAATTACTGACGGTGAATTTTACTTGACCGTGTATTTGTTGAATTTTCCCACTGACGGTGAATTTTCCGAACTGTTAAGAAGCACAGGTAGTGATAATAGAGGTACAAACATAAACCAGCATATACAAATAAACAGTGAACAGCAGTATAAGCAGCAAAGAAGATGCCACCATAATCAGTAGATCAAGAAACCAGCTCAAACGGGAAAACACTGCAAAAAGAGACAGGGGCAGCAACTAGAGAATGCTGCCACACAAGAACACTTGAGCAGCAAACATGTCAATTTACCATTAATTTTCTTGGTCATTCTCTTGTCCCTCTCCTTCTACTTGACCATCATTTTAAATGGTCAAACAGCCAATATCGATATTACATTTCATTTATATTAAAAAGTGATAAATAAACTTAATACAGACAAGTCAAGTAGATTTGTTTTACTTCAATCCAAGTCAATAAATAACTTGTAAAGAAGAACTACTTAGTAAAAAGGCAAAAGAAAAAATCAGAATTCTTTAAAGTTTTTATAAAAGATTTTTAAGAACTTGATCAAAGAGATTAACTTGTGAAGGAGGACTACTTAGCAAAAAGGCAGAAGAAAAATTCAGAATTAAACTTGATCATAAGATTGATTATTTCAAGTAATTAGGATTGAGTAGGTTGAATAACTTAACAATAAGTAACTTGACTGTAAGAGTCCGGCAATAAAGAAAAAATTGACATTGAAGGTAAGTCACTCTATTGTAAAAGATCAAACCCAAGAACAATGCGAAGTCGCCACCAAACTTCTTTTCTTCTCAGAGATATTATGCATTTTTGTCCTTGGAATAGTTTTTTAAAGCTTACACTTACTTTTACGAACATGTATATTTACATGTGAGGCATCCCTTACCCCATGTGAATCAATTTTACATGGACAACTAAGCGGAGCAATTACACGTGATATCATTATAATAGGCATACGGAAAGTGACGACATTTCTAAAAATTAACTAGCAAAAAAAGAAACTTAAAATCCCTCTCCAAATAGCTGGTTCCAACGAGTTTTGGGTACTGGAGGAAATAACGTTGCAATTAAGTTACTGGGGTTCCTCTTCTAACTAACCTGCACGTAACTTCTGTCGATGTCCTAGAATGTAAAAATGTATACAATGTGTATATAGGAATTAAAATAAAACAAGTTAACACTTCGAGCATATAAATTGATACGCAAAAGTTTGTGCTTTGACGTTGATAGATTGGATCTAATGAGTATTAGGTAGTAGATAGTCTTAAACACGGTACTAAACGAGAGATTAAGCTATTTTACCACAAACATAGCTTAGTAGGATTATCATTACGGTATCGGTTGAAGAATGGTCGGGATGAAAATGAGCCAGGCACAAATTCAAGATACGGCAGGGATTCCTTCCATTTTCCCTTAAGTAAATGTCGAGAAGATGACATACTTTGGAAAAATTGACTGAAGAACAGATCAAATGTCGGAAAGTTCTCGAGCGAAACGTTTTCCTCACGGCCTCTGTCAAAGCATTAATGAAAATTGTTTCGACAGATGAAGTCTGAAATACGACAGAGTTGGTTTTTCTGGCAGAGAAATTCAAGCGCAGCACGACGCTCAAAGTACGTACCACATAAGAAAAGAAATAAGAACACGGCAACTGGTAAAAATGATGGAACTAAATCTAACTTTCAAAGGAAACAATCTTGTAAAATAAATCTTCCTACGCAGAAACAAAGGTTCTTTTATTTTCTTTTTAAATGCAAAGCTGCAAACAGCGAACTTACAGTATCGGCAGCTATGTCGAAAAGGCTGGAGCGGCGTTTCCTCTTGTTCAAATTGCTCTGCCTTAGAAAATATTTCTGAGCGTGGCTCGCAACCTGAGTAGGAGTCCTCGATGTGACAAAGTTTCTCGAAATGCCTCTCCAGTCGCCCTTCCCGAGCTTCTGCAGTCCTAGCAGAAACATCTTGTGCTCGTCTTCCGTCCACGGAACTCCTTCAAAGAAACAAAAATTTCTCAACTTTAAAAGCGACAACAAAAACTGAAATAAAATCCTTTCAATAACTACGAAACATTCAAGTCCAACAGCGCAAATCCCCAAACACCCGTCAAAAACAGTACTACAGCGATCAAAATTCTCGAATGCTTTAAATTATTGAAGTCTTCCAGTAAAGAGAGCATAAATGTTGCCCCAAATCCAGACCTTTTTTTCTCTCGCGAGATTTGGAGCTCTGAACCATGCCGTCCGAAACATAGCCATCGTCTGCGGCTCCAGATTCAGACTCCTCAGGCGTTAAAGGCAGATTACTATTATTATTATTATTTGCTGAAGAAGCTGAAGCCGTATAATGCAAAAGATTTCCCATGCTGACGCTCTTCCTCATCAATCCTTCCGTCGTAAGCCTCACTCCGAAGAGCTTAACGCCTCTGTCCGGACATGTTCTGGAGTTGTGGCCATTGTGTCCGCAATGAGAGCACCTTCTACTCATATCTAGTAGCTTCGCCAGTTTGCCTCAATCCAAAATGCTCTTCAAACCCTAAGTTACTGCATCTGAACAAACAAAAAGAAAAGCTATCAAACAAATTTAGCAATTTTACTGTTCTTGATGCGCTAATATTTTCAGATCTGCTCTCACCAGAAAAGGAAATCGTAAATGTCACCTGTAATTCGCTGCGTTTGTGACTATTGATTGCGAATTATGAGGTTTCCGAATCTGTGAGAATTTAGTGCACTACCAAGGCTTTGGAACAATTTTTATTTTTCCCCGTAGATTTACAAACCCTCACGTAATGAGTTGAGAGTGGATTCGATTTGATGTTATTCCAACCGAATTTTTCAGATTTCAGTGGCAGCAAAACAGAAAAGGGAAAAAAAAAAACTTCGAAAAAAATGATGAGAACGAAGGCTGAGAAATGCGAAAGTATGCTTTAAACGAACGGCTCCCAGCAAGCCTTGCTTATGACATGATATATGCTATGTATGGTAAGGCATCTATGTATCGATGTATGTATGGTTTCGTTATTCTGGAACCCATCGGAGAATATTCTAACATTTGTACCCAAAAAGTTCCTCTCCGCGTGGTCGTTGGATGTTATGGGAAATAAATCATGTGGGAAGATATTTTTAGTTGTTTACCATAAGTTTTTAGGTTGGGTTGACTCGATGAAAGCTTTAAAATAGCTAGGTTCAGATTTCAAAATATGGGCATGTTAGGAGGTTCTTGAAAGGTAGGTTTACAAAATTAATTTAAATTAAGATTGGAAGGAAAATATTAAAGGATTAATAGATATGATATTTTTATATAAATATTATAGAATATTTTCAATGATTTAAATTATACAGTAAGATTTGATACTTTTACATATTGAAATAATTTGTGTTTAGTATAAAGTTATGTTGATTTTTTAGTATGACAAAATATCTTGTGTTTATTTTTTGTCAAAATTAATAAAAATGTATTTAAAAATTATTTATGAAAAGGTCATCATATGTCATAAATTTGATAGGGAAAATTAAGTCCACTACACTTTGCATGCTTGACTATACATATGTCGAAACCTTTTTAGGGAATCCCAACATTGCATGACTTCTTGGGGTCATACTAGGGCAAGCCACAAATTCCTAGATAAAGGTCCAATTAAGGACCCAAATTTGGGACTGTAGGACCTATTAAGTGAGAAAGAGATCTAAGATCCAACAAGTAAATTAACCTAGATCTATCTATCCTTCTTTGGACTCAACATTAGAACACAAACCAACTAGGGTTTGATGATCGGCTAGTTGCCTCAAGGGAGAGCCAATCTATTGGGGTTTGGTTCTTTTGTGTTGCAAAGAGGGAAATTTTGATGTGCAATTTAATTAATCTATCTGACATAAACCCTAGATTTGAAAATGTAATTTATTGCATAGATGAAAATAGAAAATTGCATAACAGACATAGATCTACAAAATAATGACAAAGAGGAACCTGCACATAAAATTGGAGCCTAAATTTGAGTGACAAGGGTGAGGGTGCCATTGTCCAGAAATAAGGATTTTTGAATGCTTGAGGCAAGGTCTTGAAGGTACATTGTATGCTCTGCACTTTTTTGCAACTTATTGTAGATGAAACTTTCAGATCTAACTTGCACACATGAAAAAGAGAGGGAAAGGTTGTGTTGTATAGGACTTTTCCATAGTCAAACTCCAATGTTTGTGTTCTCACCTCCATAAACATCAAAGCATGATGGTAAAGAGGTCTTACCCTAGGTCAAGTAGAGGCCAAACAAATAATAATTGGTTGTAATAAACAAATGATAATTTTGATAATGTTACCTTAGGTATGAAACCCCTATGTAATGTGATGCTCACACCATAAGTTGCCATAAAGACTTGATTGATGGATGATTAGATTGCCTTGATGACCTACAAGAGGTTAGTCCACAAAACACAATAGATTGATGTAGCTAGCATGTAGAGGATAGCTCACATACATCCTCATAATAAAAGAATAATAGCTCTATTGGGCCTAGTTATTCAAATGAGAGGGAAAACTTGTTTATATATTCATTCTAATTCATCTTTTTTGGATATAGACTGACTTGAGGTCATTTTACAATACTCAAAGTTGAAATTCAAAATAATAGATATTAAAATATGACACCCTTGGGACTAGAACACCCTCACCACAATCTAGGTGTTTTTGGCTCAAATTTTTTGAGATGTGGGGATTTTAATGTATCTTCCCAATCTGACCCTGAATTGAAATAATTATTAATATAGGGTAAACCCACAAAACTGGTTTATAATTCCATTGAGGATGGAAAAATGCATTTTCAAATGGAAAACACTTTAGGGGGTTCACTAGAAGGGGGATTCTAGCGAACCCCCCTTTCTAGCAAACCCCCCTTTAATGGGTTTTCTTTTTTATTTATATTTAAAGGGGGGTTCGCTAGAAGGGGGTTCTAGCAAACCCCCCTCCCTTTCTCTTTTTTTCCCTTCTCCCCCCTCTTCTACCAACTTTTTGTAAAAAATCTCCTTTTGAAGCTTAGGTTGAGGATGAAAATGGAGGAAACTTCACATACCCAACTGCATGATGGTAGTCGTCGGAACGAGCTATCCATCGAATATAATTTTACTTTGTGTAGGCCTATCTTGGTCTTCTAATGCTTCACGCAGTAGAGATTTTTGCTCAAGAATTGACAGAACATCCTAGAGAGAAACCTTAGGTGGAGCATTTTTTCAGTTGCTTGATGGTTGAGGGCATAGATTTTTCTTGAAAGTCACCTTAGGTCTAGTGAAGGCTGTTGTGTTTTTACTAGCTTCTTTTTAGAGTGTGTGTAATAGTTCGATTGGACCTGTGGATCTCTCGTTGAAGGGATCTCGTTTGCAAACACAGCTACATACCTTGTCTTCCAACCATGAGAAAATTGCATGTTTTAGGGCTATCTCTTCTTCTTGCTCTATGGACATACCTTGCACTTGCACCATCAGGACAATGTTCTCTATGGACATACCTTGTCTTCTTTGCTTAGCAACCCTTTGTTGTAGATTGCCTCTAGGGAAATTTTGAGGTGTGTATGCATCATTGCACGGAAAACACCAAGAATTTGAGTCATTCACCAAGTTATTTTGGCCAATAACTAACTCCCTGTGTGGATTCGACAAGATTATTTATAGAGGGGTATCAACTAGGACAAAATTTGATTTGCAGGTTGTGTTTGGTGATTTGGTCTTTGTCCTCCGTAGTATTGGTTGTGTTACTTATGTTGGTATTGTGGCCTCCCACCTTAGTAATTCTAGAAAGGGGACTTTAGAGGCATGGCTTTTTACCTTTTGATATTTATTATCTCATTGGAAAAATTTTGTAGGATGTTCTTCATATCATTCATCTTTGTAGCTAGCAATGATGAAGCAATTGCACTTGTTTGAGCAACTAGATACACATACATGGGGGGAATTGCTTGCAAGGTGTTGGGGAGCTCTGCTTGCAACGGTGTTGCTAGCTTTGGGAACATAAGCATTGGCGGTCGTGCGGGAATCTTTTTGGCAGCTGTGGGGGTGTTGAATATCTAGAATACTAAGAGGGGTGAATCCGTATTCCATAAAACCATTCAAATAAAAACCCATCTAAACATAATCACAAATTTGACTAAATCAACAAGAGAGAACATGGAAACAAGACAATACACATCACACATGAACACTAGGATTTTTACTTGTTTTGGTTTTATTATGTATTTTTTTTAGTTTGTTGAACATAGGTTTTTCACTTAAAATCAAGCTCTCTATTTTGCACATGTGGAAAAATAGCAAATTATCAAAAAAAAAATGAAAAATATCAATGCACTAGATATTGATGTCCCTGATCCAACAAAAAAAAATTGAATTTTGATACATACAAATTTTTTTATGTGAACTAGCAAGTAAATCATGTCTAAATTGTAATTGGTTTGACTTCAAAACTTAATTAAGAAAAAAATATTCAATGAAATTCTATGAAACCAATTCCATGCACTAGATATCATACTTACAAATCTATTTTTTTTTTAAAAAGAATTTTATCCTTCATAGCAAAAAATTATGTGTTAGCAAGTACATGTCAATCTTTAAAAATGGTGTTTATTGTTAAAAACTAATTTTTGAAAGAGATGGAAAAAGAAGTGCAACCTTATTCCAAAAATTTTGAAAAAAATATATTTAGAATCTATAGAAAAAATGTCACAAATCACTAGTTTGCATCATCTTCAAATTCCTCACGATTTAGCCGCTATAGGTGCCCAATAGTGAAGATTTAGTTAAAAAAAATCAGTTCAATGTCCAATTTGGCCAAAAATTGTAAACCAGTATTGTGGGATCACCTTATAATTAATTCTATAGGAAAAATAAGGTGTCACTATGTTGTGAAATTGTCAAGGGTGAAAATTTATGATGCTACAGGATCACTCTCTAAGATGCTTCAAAAAGAGACATTAAGAGGAAATCTTGTTAGGCAAAAGCGAGTTAGCTTGGAAAATGAAAGGACAAAAGTTGTATATGGTTTTATTCAGATAGGTCAAGGTTTACCAAATGTGTTTATAATTACATGATGCCTTGTGATAAAAAAATTTAATTGTAAGGATAAAAATAAATCAATAAAGTTAAGATTCTCATGAGACAATAGAAAAGTAATTGTGGAAGAAATTTTTGAAACGCATAGAGACTAATGAGAATCAATTATCAAAAAATTGGTGTGAAGATTAGGCCTTGGTGCCAATGAAATGAAATCCTCCTCAATAAATCTTTTGACTTCAATAAGGAATTCAAGGAGATGAGTTAATAAGGGATGGATAATTCATTCTTCTCATATCTCATCAATAATGTTTGATTGGATGACAAGGCACATGGATGAGCAAGGATGTGATGATGGTGCAGACACTCAAAATTTTCTTGATCCTACAGTATCATTTTCTTACTAACTTTCATCTAACCCTAATTTTTGTCTAACCCTAATTTTCTTCTAACCCTAATCTCATTCTTCTTCACATCCTTATAATTAAATAATTTTAATTATTTATTTATTCTAATGCTAACTTTCTTCATGTCTTCGATTAAATAATTAGTTTTTAAATTATTTGATCCATAATCTAATCTTATCTTCAATTAAATGAATATTATTATTTATTTAATTATTCTAACCTAAAGTTCTTTTATAATTAATTAAATTATTTAATTTAATTAATTATTCACATGACATTGAAAATAAATAAATTTTATTTATTTATTTTCAAAAACTTGCTCTATCTCACTCTCCACTTAACTAACTCTTTCTTTTGGACTCAACTCTTACGTTTTCCCCGATTTTCTACACTTAACTCTTCTATTCCACAATTTTCTCCACTTAACTCTTACTAATTTCTATTTCAGGTCCTCCACTTCTCTCTTCCATTTTTCCATTTTGAAAATGAGCAACTTTCCCATGCAAATTGTCTCATTCGATCTCGATCATTGATTTCCTATTCAATTTCGTTTGTCGATTGCACCTGAATCAACTATAAATTCAATCATCGTTTCTTCATATTTTAACCACAATATTTAAATTTTTTTTATCATCACAAGCTTATTGAATTTATGCACTTAATAATTTGAGAGCAACACTTAAAAACTTTTAAAAGCTGAAAAGGAGAAGAGCAATGGAGGTGATGCAATGTTGACATAAGAAAGTATTTCTTTGTTATTTCAATTTGCTTGATTTCTTATGTCATTTTGTTCTTCATTGTTAGATTAGGATTTTGTGCTTAAATCTAGAAGTTTTTTGGTTGTTTTTTAGGGTTTGAGCTTCCAAACTGATCTTCCTAATCTTCATTTTGGTGAATCTCGACATGAAGTACACAAATTGCTAATTTCTTTATATATTTTACATATTTTTGTTTTGTAGGATTGAGCGACATATCTACTGGGATAGAGTAACACATTTTCTCTACTATGCAATACACCTACCTTGTGACACAATTGTTTGGATCTTTAAATTGTAGAGTTTTGATTGATATTTATTGGTAATTTAGTTTTCCTATTTTTTTTCTTATTTTCTAAAGGTTTCATGACGCAATTGAACCTAAGTGATGCATCTATTGAAATAGAGCGACACATCTACATAAATAGAGCAATGCAACTATAAAAACAAAATTATGCATTTGTGACCAGAAGTGATGCAATTGACTATTAAGTACTGCATCTACTTATTGAAAGTTTAAAAGTATAATCTATTATATTTTATCATTGCATGTTATTTCATTTGATAGGATAGTTAGTTTTTAGGTTAATAATCTCTATTTTTAGCCATTTAGTGAACATTTGGAAAAGACGTTATCACAAACTACTAATCTTTGTTTGTTGTAGCTTGATTGACAAAGACAATATTTAGACTACTAATTAGTTTGATGCAAGATCGTTAGTTAAATAAATGGATTTAAAACTTTGTGTCTTTGATTTCTAGATTAGATAACATTTAGTTTAGTTGGTTAAAAAGAACTTTGTATTTTGTGTTTTGTGCACTTGCACATTCTTTATTTACCCAAGATAGTGTGTGTGTATCCTCTACCCTCGCACACTTGTGTAATCTTGGGTGCAAGAGAAACACATAATAGCTTCTTCTTTTTTCAATAGGAGGCCTGCCTCAGGATTTCATCACCCTAGGATTTGACCTGAACCACGTGTCTCCATGGGGTAGAGAAAGGGGGGAGAGTGAAATTTATACCCAAGGATTGGCTAGCATCTTTTGAAGCTGAGCTACAAGACCCTCGATCTACCGAGACTTGCTTTGGTGATGAGAGTGGGAGTGGGCCTCCCAGTTCTCAAGCTACTATAGATGATTCCTCTATTCATGGTAGTCCCCCACTAGACACCTTTGTTTTTATAATTCCAAGAGTCTTTCAGTCATTTTGTAGCGTAGTGTAGGGTACAGTATCATGCCTGAAGCTACTAACCATGTACGCCATTGAGTAGAGATATAAATATTTGGGTTTGGCATTCTTAGCCTCCCGAGGAGAGTAAATATTATCTTATTATTGTATTGGGCCTATCCCACCGGAACTCTAGCTATCCACTCCCAAAAGAGTTTTTTTTTACAATGAGCTTGGTTTATTAGCACCTTTGGTGCAATGGGTCTACACTAAGTTAACAAACCTACTTGAATAACTAAGTTGTGCTTGTCTTTCAACTATCTTTATTTATGATATACCCATGAAGTAATTGGCCTTTTTAGCCTTAATCTTTACCCTTTTAAATCTATATCAAACAACCATTCTATCTTCTGACTATTTTTTGAGTTCTTTCTTGTTAAAAACTTAAAAATATTTCACGAAAACCTTCCCAAAACCTTGAATTTCCAAAAAATAGGTAGAGTGATGCGTCTATAGATTTCTATAACACAACTATCTAATAAAATTTAGCAAAAAAGTTAGAGTCACACATTTTTTGCCTCATGTAACACATCTTCTTCTAGAGTGACACATCTATAGTTTCCTTTGACGCATCTATAGTTTCCTTCATTGCATATGTAGTCTCCTTCGATGCATCTGTTATTCTACATCACAATTGTTGTAACACATTTATCAATTTAGTCATTGCAATTGAAAATTTCCCCAATGCATTTGATAGTTTGACTAAAACTAGGGTTTCACTTTTAGAATCCATTATGTTGATATCAAACCTAATCATTTTAACAACTGTACATAAAAAACTTGAAAATTTTTACACCTTTTATTAGTTAGTATTGCACTTTCCATTACCTTATTTTAATTCCATCTATAGGTCAAAACTCCATTCAATCATTCATCCAACCTCCATATCTAGCACATTAATCAACCCATCGTCATTAGGCCCTAGTTATCCTTTGAGTTTCTTAAATATCATCGCCTTTCATCATCTTATTTATAGTTTCCCTATACTCATAAGTCTATTTTAGGTTTGATTGTTATCCCACTATCATCTTTTGAGATTTTAGACTTATCTTGTGGTCACTTTGGTCTTTCATCATTTACTCCACATCACCATTCATCAATCATACACACCAATCTTCCCCTAGTTAGATTTTGATTTGACCATAGTTATCTTTTGATTACTTTGATATCTTATCTTTAAATATTATCCCCCTAGTAGTTGAACGTAAACTCATTAGTATAGTTTAGGTTTGGCTCTCATCAATCCATCAACAGTTGACACTAAACTCATAATTCTATTTTAGGTTAAAATCCTATCAACCATCATCACAACTTTCATTTTTCAGAGATCTAGGCATCCCTTTTGATTACTTTGGTTTATCATATTCATTTAAAAAAAAAAAATCAAAAACATTAGCATCCTTTGCATAATCATTTTAAAAATAAAAAAAATAAAAAAACATTAGCATAATCCTTTGAATAATCATATCAAAAATTAAAAAAAACTCACATCCCATCCAACATTAGTGCATGCTTTCATAAACTCTCAAAAATCCAAAAAAAAATTAAAAACTATAAAAATATCCAAAAACATAGTCTTTCAGAGGTCTTATATGGTTGAAACTAGGTCATAAAGCAAAAAGAAGAAAATGGAACCTACCATAGACCCTATCTTTGATTCCACAAGTACCATGCAATTTGAGACCTTGAAAAGTTCACAACCCATACACGAACTAGAACCTACCTTACCTCCTATTGTTGAGGATGATAATATTCCAACTCATGATGAACCAATTTTCCCCTAGAATACCTTGATGAAGCTCCACAAGATCATAAGTTTTTAGACCCTATGGAGGTAGTCATGGAAGAAGACCCCACTAGATATCTTTTAAAACTTATACAAAAATGGGCTAAGCTTCCTATGGGGTTTAATATTTTTACCATAATGAAACCAACACTTGAAGTGACAACCCAAGGCATAGGTTCTTGTTGATTGGCAAAATGGCACAACAACAGTTAAACAAAATATTGTTATCATGTTTCTCCTGAACGAGAAAGACAACACATGGATGTCTTAGCTCCCAAGCTCTTTGTAGTTGGTTCTCAACTGTGCTAATGTTGCTCAATGGTCAATGTAACAGTAATATTCAAGGGGCCTGCTGGTGTGAGCTTTTGGATTATTTTAAGACCAAACATGAATTTAAACCTACTTTAACTAGGGTTTTTAAAGAAACATAAAAAGATAGATCAAGGTTTTGGTACTGAAAAGAATGATATTTCATCTAACTTAACCAGACTTATTACCTTTCAAGGAATTGCTAACTAAAACTGAAGAAAAAAATTAACTTGTGATTAACACACAGTTGTATTCACTCACAATGTTGATTTCAACAACTGATTATAGATTACCATTTAAGCAAAACACAAAATAAGATTTCATTCCTTGAAAGCTTTCAAAATCAAATGATTAACTTAAGATAAATACCGTTCTGGAACAAAATATGAAGTAGATTCGAATCTGGTTGCTTCTACTGTTGGTGAGACAAATAAGTAACATTTACAAATCTGGCATAATCACTAGTGTACAGAAAACCTGCGTCTTCAGACTGCTTCCATCTACACTAAGGAAACTGGAAAGATACATTCCATCCTATGCTGAATCTAATCCCTAACTAAGAAGACAAAAGAAGCTCCCTTTACAAAGAAACGGGATGTAGTTTTCGTCCCCTCTATCCTTCAGAAAATTCCTATTCTTCAAAATCTATCTCTAAACCTATCTATTCTATTCCTGCTAACTTCTTCCTTTTTTACTTCTCTGACTTCTTCTAAAGCCTTCGAACTTTTACAAAGAGGCAAGAATGCCATATATATACAGAATGTACCGAAAGAATGCAATGTCCCCCAGTATTAGGGTTTACAAAATATTTGCTTCCAGGAGAGTTGGCTCTCAAATCTTTCTGAAGAGAGTCAATCCTGTATTCAATGTGTAGCCCTGCTGTCCATGTTGATGATGGCTTGACCTCGGGAGAGGCCTTCAGATCTGTTGTAGCCACAACATTAACTCCTCTGTCTACGTGTCCATACTCAAACTCTTTCTAAAATTTTCCTTGAATGCTCCAAAAGTATTTTTCCATTAATACTGATCTGCCTCTTGCCAGTGGTCACTATAGTTGTCCCTACGAGTCATGGTTACTTCTCTTCTTCGGCCTCCTTCATGTCCTGGACCTTTCTGCATGTTGATAGCCTTCTGGAAGCATCATCGGGCCTCCCTTTAGGTCTAAAAATCATCACCTGAGCCGATCCATCAGCTCATGATCTCAGAATGAATACATGTCGTTTGCATTCTGTAGATTTCCTTCGCAGGAATAGTCAATTAGTCAAACTGGGCCAATGAGCCACTCTTTTAGTTTCCTCTAATTGGTCAGTCATACGCCATGCAAGCTTATTAGGTGGTCAAAATTGGTCCACCTTGAATTGCATGTCGATGAGACAGTTATCATGTCTCCCTGATGCAATTTTGTCTCATAATAGTTATCGGCATAGCGCGGACCAGTCGATGAGACCCCTCATTGAGCTTCAGAAGTCACATTGAGCTCATTTTTATGTCAGGAAGACAATCCTATTTCGGGGAGACCTTACCCCGAACTCCTCTTCTTTTACCAAGCCTACCTTATTGTCAGCAAGATTCCTTACTGTCAGCCAGAGGCTACAACAAGTTATCCTTGGTTATACCGATGCCTCCTTCACTGGGAAATCCATCATTGTTGGCAAGAGCTTCAGTGAACTCCTTTTCATTCTTGTCGAGCCCACTTTACATCGAGAAGACCCTATTGGGTCGACAAGATGTCATGCTGAGCTCAATATCTTTCATTGAGCTCGTTCTGTATTGGCAAGACAACATTCCTTCGGCAAGACCACATGGCGAAGTCCTTCTTCTCTTGGTGAGTACATCCAGGTCGGGGAGACCTCTTCACATCGGGGGAATATTACCCTGAGTTCATGCCCTGTCGCCAAGACTCCTACATTTTGTTGAGACCTTTCACCGAAGCCCCCCTTTGTCTCAGTGAGACCATCACACTCGGGGAGACATCTCCCCGAGCCCATCCTTACTTCCCCAGGCCTGAGTCCTCCTTTCCTTTTGGCGTGACTTCCTTCTTCGCCAAGACCTTTTGGCGAAGGCATGATCCTTTGTTAAGCTCCATTTCATTCGGTGGGGTCCCCTTTCTATCAGCAGGACATCACATGGTCGAGGAGACCTTTCGCCGAAGGCTATACCTCTCGTCAAGATCCTATCGAGCTGAACTCTCTTTCGGCAAGAGCCCGCTTGATCGGCGAGACATCATATCGAATCCCTCTTTGCTTTCGCTGAGACACTCCGGAGTCACCCAGACATTTCACCAAATGCACTCGCTCTCGTTGAAGGCACATCCTATCGCTGAGACATCTCCTAATCACCGAGACCTCGTGGCGATGAAATATTGCTTTGTCGATGTCGTTTCATTCTGTTTAGACTCTGATGGATCAGCAAGACTTATGCCAATATTACTTCATGTTGGCAAGACCTTTCCTCTTCATTGAGACTTCACACCAAGCACATCTTTCTTCTCCCCGAAGGGTCATTTTGTCAGTGTGACATAAAGATCTTACCAAGACCTCATGGCAATGATACCATTTTCGTGTCATTGAGACTCCCTTCGGTCGCTGAGACTTTACACCAATCGAAGCTTCCTTTCCCCGAGAACAAACTTTCTCTGGGCTCCCCCTAACTTTTCAGTGAGAGATACGCTAATCGGCCAGACCTCATGCCGAAGGCAAAATTATTGCCGAGACCTACTCCTTCGCTAAGACCCTATACCAAAGTCTCCCTGCTTTGCCGAGAGTTTGTTTGAGTTCGGGGAAAGCTTGCTTGATCAGAAAGACTTCCTGCCGACACCACACCCCTGTCGCCGAGACTTCACCCCTTTCGACAAGATGTTATGCTGAATTCAAAATCTTTTGGTGAGGGCTCCTTCAGTCGGCGAGACACATAAAGACTCTCAGCGACAAGAAGCTTGGGTGACTGATGAGCCTCTTTTGGATAGAACACACAGCCAGTCGGCAAGACAACTACAGGGTCTTGCCGACTTTCTTCTTAGAAGAAGTTTATGATATACTAGATTGAGGAATGCTTTCCAACTGAGTTCCCTTGGAAAATATCACCATGTGTGTAATTTAACCCTACAAAAGAAAGGTTTGCATAATTCCCCAGAAGCAAATATAGACATATTACAATAAATCAACTATTGTCCATAATTACTTCATTGAATTCTTAGCAAGAAGAAAATCAACTCAAGCCAGGACAGAACCAAATCCGAACCAGAAACGACACCCTTCTTTAGAACTGGCGGGGGCAGAACCAAGAAGAAATCAGAACCGAGACCGAAATAGGAGGCAAAATTAGATGAATCCCGATGGAACTGGGATCAGGACAAAATATGATCTTGAAGCCTTTTGAAAGTTTCAGTTTCGACTTCCACCCCGGTCTCGCCTCTGACGAAACTCAAAAGAAGATGAAGAAAAGGACAAGAAGGAAGAAAGACGATTGGGAGAAAGCACCCCCCAAAAAGATACAAGGAACGGAAGAAAAAAAGAACAAAACTGGTAAAAGGAAAAACAAAAGAGGCAGAACCGGGACCAGGGAGAACAAGAATACAGAATTTGGAAGGAATTCTAAGTTCGAAATTAGTCTTGGTTCTGGGTCCACCAGAACAAAAGAAAAGAAAAGATCCAAGAAAGGAACACGCTCCAAAGGCACAGGACCCAAAAAACAAAGAAAGAAACAGAACAGAGGGACCCGAAATGCGAGTCAAAAAAAACCAACAGAGGAAATGACAACAAAAGAGAGCGGAGTCAGAATCGGAATGGAATCTGAATTCAAAACTTTCAACAAGTTTTTCATCCAAATTTAGACCTAGACCCGGCTCCACTAGACCGAAAGACGAAAATAAAGGAACCGTCAGAACCGAAACCGGAGATAGAGCAAGACCAAAACTTGGATGTAATTCCCAACCCGATACCAATCTTGGTTCCGCTTTTGATAGAATTAAGAAAAATGCCTAAAGGAAAAAAACCAAAGGCCCAAAAGAAAAAAGAACAAAGGGGGACCCATTTTGTTCCAGAATAAAATGGGGTGGTTATGCAAGGCATAACAAATGGCAACTCGGTTGGTTTTCAAGAAGCTGAAGGATTTAGCTACCTAGAACTCCTGGTTTATGAACATCACAACTCCAGTTGGGTTAGTTTTAGTAACCAAGGCTGAGCTAGAATCTCAAATGTAAATCAACAACAGCTACTCCAGAATCTATGTGTGTGCTTGATTGTGCATCACTCTCTGATAAAGTTTACCTCATCCTTTTGAACAACAATGTGCAAGATTTGAACTACATGAGTTGATTTCCCTTTGTGCAATGATATCTTGGGCATTGCTCCGCTATCAGTCAGGCGTCCATTGCCCTGATAGAGATACCTCTAGTTTTCTCACAACATTGCTCTACTACCAGTCAGGCGTCCATAGCCCCGATAGAGATACTGGAATCACCCATTCATATTGAATCTTCTCTCTCTTTCAGATAATTATTTTCTCTTTTTTTATAGAGTTTTAGATATTTAATTTAATTCCTTTTCAATATGTCAAATGTTTAACATTTGATCTGGGTTGAAAACTACCATGGACCTCATAACAGCATTTGGAAATTGAATTTTTCACTCAAATCTTACAATACTGTCATCCTAGGACAAATATACCATTACAAGAGGAGATGATCTTATGGATTTGTGATAGATTCAGGGGAGCTAATGAAGGTCATTTACTTTGCACCTTGTTTTCAAAACCTTCCACAACTCTTATTGACAATGGGCATAAAACAAAGAATTTAGGACAAAATCACCCAATCAGAACACCTGAAAATATCTAAACCACTTCTCTCCTAATGACCAAAGTATGCTTCAAATATCAACCCCTCTATTTAAAAAAAGGAAAGAAGCAGATAAACCCCAAAGACAAAACAAAACAAAAACAACAAAGGAAACAAAAGACAGAGGGAAAGGACAAACAAGCAAACAACAAATTATTTACAAAGAAAGGAGAAAATTCAATACACAAAGAGCAACAAATTATTCACATAAAGAATAGAGTTATTTACACACAAAAACTATTCACAAAACAGAAATAGGGAAACTATTTACATAAATACAAATTATTTACAAACATGAGACAAATAAATTATTTACATAAAGAACAATGAATTACTTACATGTAGAATATAAATTAACAAGCTTTATGACTCAAAATAGTGCTTGAGAAACTTCCCATTGATAGGCAAGGGAACAGGTTCCCCAGTCAAGCTACTCAGTCTGAAAGCATTTTCCCCCAGGATCTCAACAATCTGATAAGGACCTAGCCAGAGTTTGTCAAATTTCTGGTGACTGCCCTTCTTTTCACTGGCTTTATCCCATAACAATACAAGGTCATATATCCTAAAAGCTTTGATTTTGGATTTTTTGTCAAACCAACGTTTGACAACAGCCTGGTGCCTAAAGAATTGTTGCAAGGTGGCATCCCTCTGCTCTTCTAATTTCGACAAAGCAACCAATCTTACCTCTATCCTATTGTCACTAGAGTAGAATTTTTGCATGAACTCAAGGATAGGTATTTGCAGATGGATAGGGAACACATGCTCTTGGCCATATACCAACTTGAATGGTGAGGTTTTTAAAGCAGCCTTGATCCTAGTCCTATCTGCCCATAATGCCAATCTCAGCTGGGTATGCCAGTCTCTAGGGTTGTTCTCTAGCAGCTTCTTAATTACCCCTAAAAGATTCTTATTTGTTGATTCAGAAACTCCATTGCCTTGTAGGTAATAATTTGAAGAGTATTTTAAAACAATTTTGTGATCATATGCCCATGAAATGAATTTAGCAGAAGAAAAAGTAGAGCCATTATCACATACCAACGTGAAGGGTACCCCAAACCTTGTAGTGATGCACTCAGTGAGGAACTTGATCACTACCTCTGTTATGTTGTTCTTGCAGAGTATATTCTCTGTCCACCTTGTGCAGTAATCAGTGGCAGTCAGAATGAACTTTTGTCCTACAGAAGAGTTTGTGTTAATTACCCCGATGAAATCTAGTGCCCATTGGGCAAATGGCCTTACCTCGTAAATAAGTTGTAATGGCATGGCTGCATGGCATTCTTTTTATGCAAAAATTTGACATACATGACATGTTCTCACATGTTGATGGGCATCTTTGAACACACATGGCCAGTAATAACCAGACTTGAGGATCTAGTGTGCCAATGAATCTGTAGAACCATGACCTGTGTCATGTTTACCATGAAACTCAGAGATCACATGTTTAGCCTCTTGCTGATCAAGGCATCTTAGGTACACTCCTTCAAAATTATTCCTACATAGCATCCCTCCTTTGAACATATAGTGAGAACTCTTCATTCTTAACGCTCTCCTTTTAGTTGAATTCATCCCCTCTGGACATCAATTGTGAAGCATAAACTAGACAATATCAACATACCAAGGGTCGTTGGAGAAAGACTCGGTTGTGTATTGCTAACAAATGATGTTGTCATCGGAATTCACCATGGAATGAGATAAGCCTATACTCTGACTAGTTTCATCGGGTGTATCTCTAGATCAAATTCTTGCAAGATGGCCATCCATTTCCCTCTTCTTTCTCCTAGCTCGCTCTGCATGAGTAAAGACTTCACAACAGCATCAATAACTACAATGATAATTTGGCTCTAGAGAATGTAATGTTGGAACTTCTTGACAGCCCGAACCAACACAAAAGCTTGCTTCTATAGAGGTGGGTATTTGATTTCCACATTTTTTAATGGAGATCTCATGAATGCAATCGGCCTCTCCCCTGCCTCTTCTCTTCGCTGAGTTAGGACAGCTACGCACAAGTGTTCAAAGGAAAAAGAATAGATATAAAACGGTCTTAAGTAGTCAAGAATGGTGAGAACGGGTGCTTCTGAAATGGATCACTTGACTTGTAAAAATGCATCCTTTGCCTCCTCAGTCCACTCTACTTTAGCGTCCTTCTTCATCATTTCATTCAGTGGTTTCATGATTTCAATAAAGCTTGAAATGAATTTTCTCACGAAATTGATCTTCCCAAAGAAAGACCTCATTTCTTTCTTGCTTCCTGGCCTGGTGATCTTCATAATAGACTCGACTCAGTCTGGATCGATTGATATTCCCCTTTCAGAGATCACGTGTCCCAAAAGCTTTCCCTCTGAAACTCCGAACACGCACTTTCTAGGATTCAAGGAGATGCCATATCAGATGCATCTTTCGAGAACTTTGGCCAAGTCCGCGATGTGGTTCAGTCAATTCCTAGAAAACACCATGAGGTCATCCATGTAGATGATGATGTACTTTCCAATTAGATCCTTGAATGCCATGTCCATGGCGCGCTGAAAGGTTGCCCCAACATTTATCAGACCGAATGGCATCCTCCTGTATGCAAACATTCCCCACTTTGTAGTGAAAGTTGTCTTCATTCTGTCTTCACAGTTAACCATTACCTGATTATACCTAGAGTAACCATAGAGGAATGATATCATTTGAGATCCGTTGATAGTCTGCAAGACCTCATCCAATGGGGGGAGTGGGTAGTTATCCTTTTCTGAAGCTCTGTTCAGATTCCTAAAGTCCACACACAACCTAATCTCTCCATTTTTCTTATGAACTAGAACTAAGTTGGCTACCCATGTTGAATGGCGTACAGGGAAAATTATCCTTGCAGAAAGCAATTTTGGAACTTCCTTCAGGATTAGTGGCTCAATGAGGGCATTGACAGGGTGTTTTTTTTGTTGAAATGGCTTGGCTTCAGGCCTCAGAGGGATAGTATGAGTCATCACAGAGGCATCAAATGTCTTTAGGTCTTCATATCCCCAGGCTATCGCAACAATATCCTTCTTTAATGCCTTCAGTATATCCTTTCTGATTGCTTTAGGGCAGGCTTTCCCTATGTAGACATTCCTTTCAGGACCCAAATCAACTAGGTTAACCATTTCATATTCGCCTCTTTTGTCTTCAGCTGGTATCTTCTCTCGAGCCCTTGGGTCTGAATCAAAAATTCTTTCCAAGGCAACCATTCCCTTGGGAATGTTATTACCTTTTAGATTAAGGACTCCTTCTGTATCACATTCTTGGGGGTTCCAATCCCCTTGATCTCTATTGGACTCATCAATAATTATCCCCTCAAAAACATTTGAGCTTGCTAAGAAATCCAGAATATGTCGATCATCATCAAAGACTTGAAATTTCGTGATGTTGTTAGGGACTTTAGGGGTAGAAATTAATTCCACTGAGAATTTCTTGAGGTTAGAGCCTTGCATAGGTTCCAGGGTGCTTGCAGCAATAGCCAATGAATCAGCTACTTGATTGTCTTCTCTAGGGATTAAGCTAATCCCAAAGGCATCAAAGTCCTCAATCAGGTTCCATACCCAATTTCTATATGTTGTCAACCTTTTGTTGTGACATGTATATTGGCTACGCACTTGCCTGATAACTATTTCTGAATCTCCCTTGACCATCAAGGTAGTGACCTTCTTCTTATGTGCAAACATCAATCCCCGTGCCAGAGCTTCATACTCTGCTATGTTGTTTGTGCATCCAAATTGCAACCTGTAAGAAGAAAATAAGGTTTTCCCTTTCGGGCTGATTAGTTCAATCCCAACACCACAACCTGTTTTGGATTTAGATCCATCAAACGTGAGGGTCCACAGCTGATCATGAGCTGGAGTTGGTCCTTTTGAGGTTGTTATGGGTGCTTGAGTTAGATGAGTCACAATTGGGGCTGCTTGATCTTTTGCATCAGGTATAGGGAAAGGATGCTTTGTAAGTTCTTTAGACACACTCTCCAATTCCTGCTTAGTTATATCATCTGACCTGTGGCTATCCTTTTGGCAACCACTTGTGTCTTTGGTTAACCCCTTGGGTTTTGGTTATTCATGAGTGTGGGATGGCAAGCGAACCTTGGGACTATTCCTTGTCAATATACTGATTCAGAATATGTCTGGGATAAGTTCAATTTGAACTTCCTTCGAAGGTATTCTATCCTTGGTCAGCATTGTTGCTTCTTTAGCTTCAAATGAGAAGCGGTCTGTAATGGTCTCAGGGCGGCTTGAGCCCACTTCTCTACCTTGGGCAACATGATTTAAAATGTCAATGCAGGGTTGGCAAGTTAATTCAGAGTTATTTTGGTAATGCACCCTGCACTAGTTAGGGAGAAGAAGACTCTGCAGATTGGTATCTTCCGCTAAGACCAGTTGGTCTTGTTGCAGCTTTCTAATCAAGGCTTCTTAATTTTCATTAATCGTGGGGTCAGGGAGTTTATGTATTGACATGTCTTTAGAATTGAGAACTGAGAAGGTTAGAATTTTTTCTCTTTTATAAACCCCCATCTCAGTCTCAAAGTAAGCTACGTCATTGGGACAATCATACTCAGTGATGATATGCTTGAGGCGAGGCTCACTTTCAATCCTAATCTGAGTAGGAATCCCTCTCCATGGTAGCCACATATGTGAAAAGTCAAGGGAAAGATATCCCCCTAGACTTTTCATCAAATCTCTGCTCAACATCATACCATAGGTCTCAGGAATATCTGCTACTTGAATATCTATGTTGGTTAGGATCCTAGGATCTGACCCTACTTGCACATGTATGTTTCTTAATTCCCCCACCACATTAACCTCTATCTTGTCAAGTTGAATGACCTTATTTGTCTGAATTGGGTTCAATCCCAACTTCTTGCATACGGAAAATGACATAACATTGCCTGAAGCCCCTGAATCCAACAGATAGTTGTGTAGGTTCTTCCCACAAATTCTTAAACTCAAAAGAAATGGTGGAGTACCTACCTTGTTTCTGTACAAGGCTGCATTCATGTCTGCAGTAGGTGCCACTTTGTTTTTCCCTTTTGATTTATCAGCTTATTCTAAAGCTTTCAGCACTATCCCCCTTTGAGCATAGTACCACTTTAAGATGTCAAAGATGACAAAGAAGTTTTATGTTTCTGCATCTCAGAAACAATATCAAATTCAATGTTATAACTTGAGTTATTTTTGGCAACACCAAGTGAGTTACCTTTGTTATGGAATTTAGGTGGGCCTTTTGGTGGAGGAGGATTATTATCAGCACTTTGATTTTGAGGTACCATGTGATTAGGAGGTGTTGATGTAGTGAATGGACCCTTATTTTGATTCCTCAGGAAGTGCCCCCCTTTCATCTAGAAGGCTTGAGCATCATATGCATCTTCCTCTGGTTCATTCTCCTCTTGCCTTGGGAATGAAGGTTCCTCCTCAAAGAGGTCATAAGTCATTGTTGTATCTACTGAGCCGCCTCCCTTGTGAGGGTTCCCTTGGAATTTTTGGGCATCTTCTTGTTCCATCTTGACCATCTTCTCCACTTCAGGGTAGTTTACCTCAGAATGGGTTGCAGTATCATGCAGCCTTCACCAGTTAGTCATAAAGTTGAGGTCAACCACGTTTGCAGTATGTGCTTTCTCCTTATTTGCTTGATAGTTGTGAGAGACTCCACCATTATTGGGTCCTGTATTCCATTGCTTGCTATTATTTGGCCTTTGGTTATACCCTCTGTTTTGATTTTGATATCCTTGATTAGAGTAGTTTTGGCCCTGATAATCTCTTTGGTTGTAATTTTTATGGTTCTGATAGTTACCCTGATTGTTTTGGAAGGGGTTCAATCAAAGCCGAGCCATGTCATTGGTGACTTGGGACAACATTTTTTTCAAGGTTTCTACCTCATTCGTAAGCTGATTTGTCTTCTCACTTTCCACACTCTTAGCAACAGGTGGCTAACCACCATGATTTGGTGTTCTAATTTGGTTATGATGACCATAGGAACTTTGAGGAAGCTGTGATTGTTGAAAGGGATCAGAAGTTCTAGTAGAAAAGAATGGGACAGGTGGTTGAGTTTACAATTTAGACATAGGCCCATAATGGGAAGGAGACATTCCCAGGACAATATTGAATAGAGGAGTTGGGCTATGCATCTGATATCCTATTGAAGGGAAACCTCCCCCCAGGCTTCCTTGTTGAGAACTGATTTGTTGCTACAACTTGATAGCTAGATGATAGACTTTGGATAGGGAATCAATATCACCTGGTTGGTAGGTCCTTTGCAAGAACAAGCCAAGCAAGGGATCTATAACTCTAAAGTAAGCTTGAATGGCACTGTTCTCAATGACCAAATAGGGATCTTACAATCTCCTATACATCCATTGGAACTTGGTATTGAACAAGGGCAAGGATTCACCTGGTTCCTTTCTAATAGTGGCAAACTAGTGGTATAAAAGAGTTGGATCAACATAAACCCTGAACTGATTGATAAAGGCATTTTCCAAATGTGTCTAGGTCAGAATGGAGCCTTGAGGAAGATTAAGGTACCAATTGTATGCCATGTCCCCTAAGGAGTAAGGGAATAACCTACAAACTACATCATGGTGGGCTATCTGAGCTCTAGTACAAGCATCCTTGAAAGCTTGTATGTGCTCTTCAGCACTCCTTGACTCACCATGAATATACTTAGGGTAGAATTTCTCAGGGTTCTTGGGCATATCATGAAAACCTCCAGGAATAGTCCCCAATGGAGAGGGATTATTCTGAAAGAACGCCATTGGTGGGGGTGGTGGTTGAGCCAACTGTTGTATGGGTTGAACTAGTTGTGATGACAATTGAGATGGAAATGATGGTGGATTGATAGGTACCCACTGGCGTATTGGTGAAAAGCCCGGTGGAGTGAGTGGAGCTGATAAAGGTGGTCTGCTAGTTGCCCCAGTCTTGTGACTTTTGTGTCTTGTTGGGGTCTTGAGTTCTATGAAAGGTGATGGATTTTCAGTTGATTGAAGAACTCTGTGGGACCTTTCTGGGGAGAAAAACCCAGTTTTATCCAATTTTCCCTTCTAGGCCCTCCTTCTAGGGCCAACTTCTATTGATTGGCGAACTGGCACAACAACAGTTAAACAGAATATTGTTATCCTGTTTCTCCTGAAAGAGAAAGACAACACATGGATGTCTTAGCTCCCAAGGTCTTTGTAGTTGCTTCTCAACTGTGTTGATGTTGCTCAGTGGTCAATGTAACAGTAATATTCAAGGGGCTTGCTGTTGTGAGCTTCTGGATCGTTTTAAGACCAAACATGAATTTAAACCTACTTTAACTAGGGTTTTTAAAGAAACATAAAAAGATAGATCAAGGTTTTGGTACTGAAAAGAATGATATTTCATCTAACTTAACCAGACTTATTACCTTTCAAGGAATTGCTAACTAAAACTGAAGAAAAAAATTAACTTGTGATTAACACACAATTGCATTCACTCACATTGCTGATTTCAACAACTGATTATAGATTACCATTTAAGAAAAACACAAAATAAGATTTCATTCCTTGAAAGCTTTCAAAATCAAATGATTAACTTAAGATAAATACCGTTCTAGAACACAATATGAAGTAGATTCGAATCTAGTTGCTTCTACTATTAGTGAGATAGATAAGCAACATTTACAAATTTGGCACAATCACCAGTGTACAGAAAACCTGCGTCTTCAGACTGCTTCCATCTACACTAAGGAAAATAGAAAGATACATTCCATCCTATGTTGAATCTAATCCCTAACTAAGAAGACAAAAGAAGCTCCCTTTACAAAGAAAAAGGATGTAGTTTTCGTCCCCTCTATCCTTCAAAAAATTCCTATTCTTCAAAATCTATCTCTAAACCTATCTATTCTATTCCTGCTAACTTCTTCCTTTTTTACTTCTTTGACTTCTTCTAAATCCTTCTAACTTTTACAAAGAGGCAAGAATGCCATATATATACAGAATGTACCAAAAGAATGCGATGTCCCCTAGTATTAGGGTTTAAAAAATATTTGCTTCCAGCAGAGTTGGCTCTTAGATCTTTCTGAATAGAGTCAATCCTCCATTCAATGTGTAGCCCTGCTGTCCATGTTGATGATGGCTTGACCTCAGGAGAGGCCTTCAGATCTTTTGTAGCCGCAACATTAACTCCTCTGTCTGCATGTCCATACTTGAACTCTTTTTGAAATCTGCATTGAATGCTCCAAAAGTATTTTTCCATTAATACTGATCTGCATCTCGCCAGTGGTCGCTACAGCTGTCCCTGCGAGTCATGGTTACTTCTTTTCTTCAGCCTCCTTCATGTCCCAAACCTTTTTGCTCATTGACTACCTTCTAGAAGCATCACCAGGCCTCCCTTTAGGTCTAAACATCATCACCCGAGCTGATCCATCAGCTCATGATCTCAGAATGAATACATGTTGTTCACATTCTATAGATTTCCTTCACAGGAATAGTCAATTAGTCAAACTGGGTCAATGAGTCACTCTTTTAGTTTCCTCTAATTGGTCAGTCATACGCCATGCGAGCTTATCAGGCAGTCAAAAGTGGTCCACCTTGAATTGCATGTTGGTGAGACACTTATTGTGTCTCCCCGATGCAATTTCATCTCATAACAATTATCGACATAGCGCAGACCAGTCAATGAGACCCCTTGTCGAGCTTCAAAAGTCACATGGAGCTCATTTTTATGTCGGGAAGACAATCTTGTTTCAGGAGACCTTACCCTAAACTCCTCTTCTGTTACCGAGCCTACCTTATTGTCGGCAAGACTCCTTACTGTTGGCCAGAGGCTACAGCGAGTTATCCTTGTTTATACCAATGCCTCCTTCACTAGGAAATCCATCGCTGTCAGCAAGACCTTCAGTGAACTCCTTTTCATTCTCGCCAAGCTCACTTTGCATCGGGAAGACCCTATTGGGTCGGCAAGACGTCATGCCGAGTTCAATATCTTTCATCGAGCTCATTCTGTATTGGCAAGACAACATTCCTTCGGCAAGACCACATGGCAAAGTCCTTCTCTCGGTGAGTACATCCAGGTCGGGGAGACCTCTTCACATCAGGGGAATATTACCCCGAGTTCACACCCTGTCACTAAGACTCCTACATTTCATTGAGACCTTTCACCGAAGCCCCCCTCTGTCTCAGCGAGACCATCGCACTCAGGGAGACATCTCCCTGAGCCCATCCTTACTTCCCCAGGCCTGAGTCCTCCTTTCCTTTTGGCATGACTTCCTTCTTTGCCAAGAACTTTTGGTGAAGGCATGATCCTTTGCTGAGCTCCATTTCATTCAGTGGGGTCCCCTTTCTATCGGTAGGACATCACATGGTTGGGGAGACCTTTTTCCAAAGGCTATACCTCTCGCTGAGATCCTATCGGGCTAAACTCTGTTTCGGCAAGAGCCTACTTGATCAGCAAGACATCATATCGAATCCCTCTTTTCTTTCACTAAGACACTTTGGAGTCGCCTAGACATTTCGCCGAATGCACTCACTCTCGTCAAAGGCACATCCTATTGGTGAGACATCTCCTAATCGCTGAGACCTCGTGGCGATGAAATCTTGCTTTGCCGATGCCATTTCATTCTGTTTAGACTTTGATGGATCGAAAAGACTTATGCCGATATTACTTCATTTTAGCAAGACCTTTCCTCTTCATCAAGACTTCATGCCGAGCACATCTTTCTTCTCCTTGAAGGGGAATTTTGTCGGTGTGACATAAAGATCTTGCCAATACCTCATGGCGATGATACCATTTCGTGTTGCTGAGACTCCCTTTGGTCGGTGAGACTTTACACCAACCAAAGCTTCCTTTCGCTGAGCGCAAACTTTCTCTAAGCTCCCCCTACCTTTTTGACAAGAGATACGCTGATCGGCCAGACCTCCTACCAAAGGAAAAATTATCGCCGAGACCTACTCCTTCGCTGAGACCCTATACTGAAGTCTCCCCGCTTCGCCAATAGTTCATTTGAGTTCAGGGAGAGCTTGCTTGATCGGCAAGACTTCCTGCCAACACCACACCCATTTCATTGAGACTTCACCCCTTTCGACAAGATGTTATGCCAAATTTAGAATCTTTTGGCGAGGGCTCCTTCGGTCAGTGAGACACATAAATACTCTCGGTGATAGGAAGCTTGGGTGACTGATGAGCCTCTTTTGGATAGAACACACAACCAGTCGGCAAGACAACTACAGGGTCTTGCTGACTTTCTCCTTAGAAGAAATTTATGATCAACTAGATTGAGGAATGCTTTCCAACTAAGTTCCCTTGGAAAATATCACCATGTGTGTAATTTAACCCTGCAAAAGAAAGGTATGCATAAGTGCCCAAAAGCAAATATAGACATATTACAATAAATCAACTATTGTCCATAATTACTTCATTGAATTCTTAGCAAGAAGAAAATCAACTCAAGCCGAGACAAAACCCAATCCGAACCAGAAATGACACCCTTCTTCAAAACTGGCAGGGGCAGAACCAAGAAGAAATCAGAATTGGGATCAAAATAAGAGGCAAAATTAGACAAATCTTGACAGAACCAGGATCGGGACAAAATCTGATCATGAAGCCTTTTGAAAGTTTCTGTTTCAGCTTCCACCTCGGTCTCGCCTCTGACGAAACTCAAAAGAAGATGAAGAAAAGGACGAGAAGGAAGAAAGATGAATGGGAGAAACCACCCCCCAAAAAGATATAAGGAACAAAAGAAAAAAAAGAACAAAACTGGTGCAATGCAAAACAAAAGAGGTAGAATCAGGACCAGGGACAACAAGAATACATAATTTGGAAGGAATTCCAAGTTCGGAATTAGTCCCGGTTCTGGGTCTGCTAGAACAAAAGAAAAGAAAAGATCCAAGAAAGGAACATGCTCCAAAGGCACATGACTTAAAAAATAAAGAAAGAAACAGAACAGAGGGACCTGAAATGCGAGTCAAAAACAACCAACAGAGGAAATGACAATAGAAGAGAGTGGAGTCGTATTCGGGACATAATCTGAATTTAGAACTTTCAATGAGTTTTTCGTCCAGATTCAGACCTAGACCCGGATCTGCCAGACCGAAAGACGAGAATAAAGGAACCGTCAGAACCTAAACCAGAGAGAGAGCAAGACCAGAACTTGGATGTAATTCCAAACCTGATACCGGTCTCAGTTTTGCTTCCGACAGAATTAAGAAAAATGCCTAAAGGCAGAAAACCACAAGCCCAAAAGATAAAAGAACAAAAGGGGACCCATTTTGTTTTAGAAGAAAATGGGGTGGTTATGCAAGGCATAACAGTTCCATGGACATAATACCTAATAACACCCTTTCAAAATTTTCATGGTGCCGTGTTGTTACTTTTCAAATCTTGATTTTAATGATCGTTTACTCTTGCTAGGGTTTTCATTTTTTATCTGTTAGGGTTCACCATAGGGTTAAAACCTTCTTTAAACCCTTAGAACATTAAACCATTTGCTTTATTTTCTATTTGGTCATTGAACTTTTTCTACCCATTCCTAGTCATTCAACTCACTTCTTGTGTCATTGATTTCATTCATAAACTAGCCCCCATTACCTAGTTAAACCAGTTGTTGTCCTACTTGAAATAATTTACCTATGTCTAATGTTATACAGGCCAAAAGAATTAAACTTTCATGCTATGTCTAAGCCCTAGGTTTGAAAAATTTTAAGTTTAATTTTTCATCAACCTAGTAAACTCCCCCTTATTAAGTTGCATCTTACTGCACATGCGCCTAAAAACCCTTAATTCGTCATTGGTGTGGTCCCACAGTCTACATTCTATTGGGTCCCTGCCAGCTTGCACCATTAAAATATTCAAATAAAAGGATTTGTAGGGAAATAGGCATGTGCCATGTGTCCATTCTTGTGATGATCCCTACAGGTTTCAAAGGAAACCTTGATGAAAAGCTTAAAGATCCAACAACTCCTGTGTGATGTGTGGGATAAATCTTAACTCTTCTTCACTAGTTCATAGGGACCCACATGAGGATTTTGATTCCTTGCAGGGCAGCGGTGGCTACCATGTGGTACTATCTACAGCATTTAAAGGACTATTATAGGGAAGAAATATTTCATTAAAATATTTCTAGTGACTAGGGAGGTGGTAAAAGGTGAGATACTAAAAGGACCTGAAGGAATATAGATTAAAGGTGATTAAGATACTTTAATCTCAACCATCCATTTGTGAAAGGATTAAGCATAGACATAAAAAGTTCTAAGTGATCGATTCATGTTCTAAAAGGTTAAAGGGGCCTCATATCCGACATGTGGATGGCTCTATTTGTTTTCCCTGCCAACCCACACTATTGATCGCCAACCTAGCAAACCCATGCGAGATAGCGGGCCAATGACATGTGGATATTACCAAGGCTAGTAATGCATGGTGGAGCTCGTTGGATAGCAAGGAAAGAGCTCCACACGGAAAAATTTTATAGGCTTGATGTCGAAGTCAGCGTAAGTCAAGTTTTCAAACATGTGTGAGTCCATTTGAGTCATTCATCAATCCAACTAGATGAAAGATCAACGGTTGACATTTAAAGTTACTCATGGGGTAGATTGATCCATTCTAGTCTACACGAGTGAACAATAATGGTGGACATGACATGATAAAACCAATTGGATGGATTTTTTCCATAAAAGAAGGATTTCAAGCATAATATGAAATCATAAAAACACTTTAAGGCATTAGAAGATTTGTTGCAATTTTTTTGAGCTCTAGGAATCCATAATTAGGGTTTCTGAGCATACATAAGCCAGTAAGGGAAAATTACCCTCTCTGTGCTAAATATTGTTGCAATTTTTGTGTAATTATTGGTTTTGTATAAATTAGGGCATCTTTGAAGGTTTGATGAAATCATTAATTATCATCAAACTACTTTCAATTTTTCCATAATCTATGTATGTTTCTTGAGAACACTTAAAAAACCTACCAAAACCTTAATTGCAATCAAATAAACCCTAGTTTGTAAAAAACTTTGAGTATGAACCCCCAACCACCCAATCATCTAGTTCTGACCCAAAGTCTAAAGATGACCTTTGTTTCAAGATCTATTGGACCAATTTCCTCCTTCCACCACTGATAAACATGTTAAAAGGCATAGGAGAACTGAGAGGAGGGGGTGAATCAATTTTCACCAAATTAAACTCAAAACTTCAACACTTATTAACTTCACAACCACACTATTATGTTATTAAATATGAGCATGAAATGCAGATAATAGAAAGAAAAATCAACACACTAAACACTAGATTTTACATGGAAAATCCAATAATGGAAAAACCATGGTGAGGATTAGCTCACAATATAAAGTGATAGCAAAACTGAATACAAAGGCTCATTGCGAAGGGCTCGCTACCCAGAAGAGGACTCACTATCTAGATACAAAGGCTCGCTACCTACATAAAGGAATCACTATCCAATAGGGAGGCTCATTGCCTACTGATACAAAATAAAACAAAAGATCCACCACAACAATTTACATACATCTGCAGCCTTGATTAGAAGATTGTAGAAACCTTTAGCTTACTGCCTTTAGGAATCTAACACAATGAAGTATTGCTACCTCAACTCACTTTCACATGCTTCTGCTCTTTTATTTGTGGCTTACTTTGTTACTTTGCATCATCTAAATCTTCGCAACTTAACTTGCATTTATACAATCTTCAACCTTAGAAACTTTCTCCAAGGTTGGCCACATACGCTTCATTTTATAAATTTAAATTAGGTCACCAACTCAACATTCCCGCGGTGGAAAGGAATGAGAGTGGACCAATAAAACACTTAACCAAGACCAAAAAAATAATGTCTCAAATCAACCACATGCTTCCTTAATTAAATTTAATTCTTCATATGAAGTTTAAACAGCAGGTCGCCCAAACCTAATGAAAACACAAATGAACATTGAAGTACATGCTTCCCAACAAAAAGATAACATGTAGATGACACAACACACTTTATCATGCATGAGAACACATCTTAGGTTCCTTCAGATACATCCACAACAATTGTGACAACTTTTGAACAAAAAACTCCTTCCATCAGTTCATCCAGACTGTGCAAACACATACAACAACTTTGAAACTTAACTTCCAGATCATCAAACCACAAGCATCTTTTCTAGAACCTAGAGAACACCATTATAAGACACATTCCAGATCCGTAAGATTTGAAATAGAATAGCAGAGGACTACGGAGCAGAAAAATTTCTCCCAATCCATAGAAGATCAACTCTGCCAGAACAGTTCACACACCGGTGAATGCAACTTTCACATTCCATCAAACCAAAAGCTATAGATTAGTATAAATCACCATTAGATCATCAACAACAACCATTCAGATCCACACAAGCATAGGATCAACATAGGAGAAATGCAGAGAACATACCAGAGCACATTCTTAACACTTACATAACTCTGACTTCTCTCTTTATTAATTTTCTCAAAAGCACTTGGAAACCCATCATTATAGCACATCTACAACATCATAAAGATAGCTCCATTTACTCACAACATCTCAACTATATATGCACAATCTACAACATTCTAAATTGTGTTGACATCAATGACAACATTAATGACAACACCACCAAACTTACTCATACTTGCAACAATCTCCCCCTTTGTCATTTATGGCAACACATGATGTGAAAAACCATCAAAGACAACAACCTACACAAAATTCTAGGAGAACAACTTTTCTTTATTTTCTTACTATTTTTCACATGACTTTCTCTCCCCATTTGACATCAATGGAAAAGATCAAAAATTCTAATTACTCCCCCTTAGGAGTACACCCATTCAATTCATACTGCAACAATTAAAAACTTTTCTACTCCCCTTGTGGAGTAGACCCATTCATTAGTTCAGATAAATGAAGAATTTGTGAATTCATTGGACTTATGCACCTTCATGTGCACCTAGTTCAGAGGGCCAATGACCCCCAACCTCTCCCTAAGATACTCAAAAGTTTCCTTTGGAAGATCCTTAGTAAATATATCTACAATTTTTTCCTTTGTTGTCACATACTCCAGCCTGACTTCATTCTACAACACCTTCTCTCTCAGGAAATGATATTTGATAGATATGTGTTTTGTTCTTGAATGCATCACCAGATTCTTTGAAATATTTATAGCACTTGTGTTGTCACAGAAAATAGGAATAGGCTCATCACATATCAATCCAATGTCTTTCAGAGTTTTCTTCATCCATAAAAGTTGTGTGTAGTAGGATCTTTTAGAGTTGCCTTCGATCTATAAACTAGACGCCCCTGGCCTCCAAAATTTAGGGACAGAAAAGACTTTGTCTTGCTCTATTGACAATAGATCAACATGAACATTGTGCAATTCTGGGCCATTAGCATCATCACAATTGATATTATCCATTCCATTTGATGTGATGTTGCTCCAATCATCAACCTTCTCTACCATAGGCTCATCAATTTGAATCGAGAAAATAAAACCTTCATACTCCACACAATCATGAATTGTAGGATCACATCCCATTTGTTCATCAAACTTGAAAATCTCATAGGCACTTTGGGTCATACTTAGCCAATCCTTAACAATAACAGGGAAGAAAAACAAAAAATTAGGCATACCTTCAGTCTGCTTGTCACAAATATTATCCTCATGGGGTGAAAGAAGTTCCATAATCAAATCCAAAAGAAAGAGAACATCTGAAAAGAATTCAAGTGCGGCTTCATATTGACTAACATCATACTTCTGGTTATCTACACCTTTGAAATGCTCTTCACATGGGTCAAATAATCCTACAATATTAAATATTTTGCAGAATCATCAAATGGTTTGTTCTCCTCAATACAAAATGATGTTGCTCGAGTATCAATGCATTCATCCTGATTTTCTTTTTGCTCACCCAAGAGTGGACTTCCTTTTATGTTAGGGCAAATATCATCATGTGGAAGATGGGTGGGTGACACTTCAACCATCTTTTCAAGCACATAACTAGATACCATAGGAGAATCAACATAATCATCTACATCTCCCTCAATAGCAATACTACATTCAAGGCTGCCACCACAGTCTTCAACTTCTTCATCATGCAAGCAATTATAACATTTCAATATCAACAAATCTGAATTACACTCTTGGTGTCTTCGAGGTGCAATTTTCTCATCCACATGTTGGCTCATCAAACTATCAATGTTTGTGCTACCATATTCAAAGGCAGAGCCATATACCTCCATATCAACTTGGTTCTTCTTTGTACCCTTTTCAATATATTCACCAATAGTGTTTGCCACAAATTTATTAGAATTTTCCTCAAAAAGTGGATTGCTCCTACACCAGTAGGAATCATCATTTATGATTTCATCTTCTAGTGAAGAGTTATCAAATAAAGGATTTTTCCACACCTTCATGATTGTCACATGTACCCATTCCTCCTCAATGTCAAGATCCAAATATCTTTGATCATTAGTGCATTCAAAATTAGTGTAATCACTTGAAGAGCAAAGATAAACACTTTCAATATCCTCTTCATCATTTGCACTCATAACAATTGGTCCACATTCAAAAAATTCTTCACATTAAGAGAATTGCTCACTGCTAAGGAAATGCACCCCTTCAAGGCTATTAATATACCCCTTACTTGAATCAAAAGACTCCATCTCCATTTCATAAGAAGAATCATATTCAATAGAAGATTGACCAAGCTCGATCTCATCCCTTTGATTCCTCATTTGTGCCATATAATTGAGATCGGGTGCATCTCCATCAATGATTTGTGTATGATTATTCCTGATTGGATCAACATGTGAGGTTTCACCCTGTACCTCTTATGTTTTTTCACAAACTATGACATCCCAAGGAAGAAAATTAGGTACTATTTCCTTATCCTCGTACTCTATTTCTTCATCTTTATCACTATTGTTTGAACCTACATTTAGAGTACTTGTGAAATAACAACAATCATCGACTAATCATCCTTATGATGCGACTTCTTGACCTTCCAACCTTAGCCTTTGATTCTCCTCGATATGGAAATCATTTCCCACATTCTAGAAAGCAACAAGTGGCATATAACTATGCTCAATGTCTTTCGCAGTGCTTATCCAATCCACTACCTGATCAATACTATGAGGCTTCAAATTCTCAGGCAATTTGCTTAATCCTGATTTGTAGGCTTCACAAAACAAATCAATGCACATTAAGTCATTAGGTCTAACAATTTTGGGTATCTACATCAGAACATCTAGGAATCTTGAAAAAAAATCATATGGTGATTCATTTACATGTCTTTTCATCTCATACAACTTTTTGATTAGAAATACTAAGTCATCCCTTCCCAATCCTAGTTGATATGAGGTTGATGCTTGAACCTGTTATGCATCTTAGGGAAGTAATGCAAATGTAACATCTAAGGGCTCCTTTTCCTGACAAATACTGTTGCCTCCTAATTTTTTTGGCTCAACAGTTTGAATTCTATTAGGGCCATTCATACTAGCAATCATAGGTCCCTTCATGATTGAGTATTTCAAATTGTTCTCAATATTCATAGCCTCTTGGAAAGCTTGTTGTAAGGTAGTAGGATCTTTATCTCTCAACAAGAAGCCCATATTACTATCAAATACTCCCAAATAAACAACCAAACATTCTACATTGTTTGGCCTCATGTGTTCAAGGATTTCTCTTATGACCTTTGCAAACCTAAGTTTGAAAGTAGAGATCAACTCTTCTTTATCCGTAGAGATCTCCATAAAATTCTTCCTTGCAACACTTGGATTTATCCTTTCACCAAATTGTTCCATGAAGACTACCTTGAGTTCACTCCAACAATGTACAAAGGACACAGGCAAGAAAGAGAACTAGTCCCTTGTGTCTCCTTTTAAGGGTTGAACAAAGAGTTTCATAACTACATCTTCAAAATCTATCTCATAATCTCCCATCACATCAACAAATTCTTGCACATGCTTACTTGTTGATTCTAACCTTTCACCATTGAACTTTGGTATTTTGTCCTGGATCTTGGGTGGTACAATATTAAGATAACCACAAATATTTTTGAAGTTGATGGCCCTGTACCTATCGGTACTGAAGTTTCCTTGGTGGGACAAGGACTATTCACCTTGCATGCTTTTATCACTATTTACACCAGGTGGCATAAATTGACAACTCATCCTTAATTCTTGAAAAGGAATTTAAGATCTACTATGCAATTATACAATATTACATCAATTCCTTTTGCAATTGTGATCCTAAGCCTCTAGCACATATACTTCCTATAAATGTTGCCTAAGACCTAATCATATAACATGCTCCTTTCATCATATTGCACAAACTTCAATTTATATGCAAAGGCATGCTAAATTATCACTAATATTCCCTCATCTAGTGCTAATTCGCCTATTAGGGAATCACTTACATATCGAGCATTGGAAAATTATCCTGATTTTCCCATAATATGCTCTAATTTCCTCAAATTCTATGAAAGTACCTGGTATTTTGCAATGTAGCTAACTATCCTTTGTCTTTAATACTGCAGATCCGACCAATTGATGTGTGCTTTATTAAGTTCTTTGAGTCAGAGTCGCCACTTCCTTTCAAAGGACTAAACTTCAAATGAGATGAAGTCTCCTCACAAAATGGAACACATTCTGGACTGTCCTCCACAACAGAGTCATGTCCAGATCCTTCAATCTTTGTTGTGCTCAAACTGTTTACCAGGTTCAAGAATTTGTCAATATCTAAACAAGACATTCAAATTCACATCACCATTTGACTCTAAATTTCATATCTGCATTTGGAGAATGAGGTTTTCCCCAATGGAGTCACCATTCTATTGGTGGTTTTTCCAGTACACCTAAGGAATCTCTAAAGAGTAGCCAACTCCTATACTCAAGATCCTTAAAATGAATGGCCAACTGAAAAGGTTCAGTCGAAGACTAAAATCTTCTACACTTTTGGCTTTGTGGGACCTAGGAGGGTGTTCCTAACATCATTCTATTTGACTATCTCAATAAATGACATCAAATCACAAATCAGTTCCTATGAGGGGTAAATAACATAATTCACTCAAAGGTTGGCTAATCTTTAAGTAAATATCTATTAATTCATAAGGAACAAAGAAATACCTCACGCACATGCCTCATGGTAAGTAAATTTTAAGAGATTAATGTTCTACCACTAAATCTATGATTTGGTATACTGTTATTATCCTTCGAATGGAAAATACCTTGACAAATAGATTAGTGTCTTTATCCATCAAGCAAAGGAGTCACACATCTTACAATCAGTTATACAAAAATTCTTTACTCTGATAATTCTGGACTATTTTCATAAGGCTTTGCATTATGAAAACTCGTTGTACTTAAGGCATCACTTCTTACTAGATCCTTATAAATCCTCACAAATTCATGACCCCACTTAAGCATTTAATTGGTTCCTTGAACCAAAGAAAAAGTAAGAACATGCATTCAAACAAAGTATTTGAAGATGAACATAATATACTTGATATTTCATTCAAAATTTGCAAGATGATTTATAAAGGAGAGTATATGCCTTATGCATAAGATTTGTTTCAATATCAGTAATTTCTATGAGACTACTTAAGATTTACATATGCATAACTCGAAAGCAAAGATAATTCAAATATTCTACCTACTGGTATTCTTTCTAGTTTCAACCCTTTACATATATTGGACCTAAAGATTCAAAAGACCAAACCCCTACAAATGAGCCATGAATTCCCTTTTATAGCACAAGGGAGTAGACAAGCTTCTGGTTCGAAATGCAATTACAACACTTGTATGTCATATCAATATAATTTTCATTTCATTTCAAAATTTCCCCACAATAGAATCTACAATCATTTGTCAAAAAGGGGAGGCAAAATGTGTAACCATCAAAATATGCTAATACCACCAAAAGTAGCATTTAATTATCGGCATAACCCATCAACCCACATCCACGGTTAGCATAGTCATCATAAATACCAATTTCAGTTGTCCACATTCAGCATAAGACTTACCAATGCCAAAAAATGAGAACAATCGACACGTAATTTCATCTTCATGATAAAATTTTACAACCTTGAAAGCAATCTCATTACACAGAACCAACAGTGGGGCCATGATACACAAGCTCTCTTTGCGTTCTTGCAACAAGAGGAGGAGAGACCAAAACTCCTTCTTTGTTCTTATCCTTGCCAGCCATTGAGTACTTTTGTCCACTTGGATTCTTCACAACAATGGGTGGAACTGCGAGCACTTCTTCCCCTAATGGAGCCAGTTGGTTCAGAATCATGAGATATTGTTGATATCCCAAATTTGTTTCAGTCTCACTATCAGATGAGCTATCAGAGATAGTAATGGGAGAGTTTTGTCTACTATAGGAACCTTGACCATATCGAATTTTCCTTTGAATTATGCTTGAAGGCCCAAAAACTTCCTTTCCTTTTGCTCCAGTCACCTTCGAACTTGTAGCTTGGCTCTTCAATCAGTGACTACTCCTAGTAACAACAGGTACAAATTCCTTGCCATGAGCATCCTTGTGAGTGCCATGTGTGTGCTCTGAGTCTTCATCACAAGAATTTGGCAAATTGAGTTGAGGATACCTCCACAATGGAATGAATGGAGCACTAGAATTACTCATCCTGCAACTTGAAGAACCTGTACTTATAACCTCAACTTCCTGCACAAACTCAAAAGACTCGACGACTGATTGTGATGGCAAAAATAACAAATCTTAGCCTATATTTATTGAATAATGTGATAATAACAATCATCAATGCTTAGAGGAAACACACATGCAAAATGGTGGCAATTTTTTGGCATGCATATTATCACCGTTTAATTCCCAAGTGCATGGAAATCTGCATAGCATGCTTCATGATTACTAGCAATTAAGTCTCCACATGAACAAAGATCAATTTGATCACTCTTGTAGAGAGCCTACCATTAATTATCATTGGTTGCAAAACCAAATGGCTATCATGTGCTTGTTTGTTGATTTCAAATGTCAATCGTCAATCCTTTCATGAGGTGGCGGATCAAACAACTCGCATTGAGTTGACTACCTTTGAATTTCAGTTGTTCATTGCTCAATCATCTCCAGCCAATAGCATTCATCCCAATCAGCAAACATGTCACTCATCGGCGGGCCTTTCCCACTTCATGAACTAGTGAATCAATCCATGTGTCATGAGCTCGCAACCCTTGCATTTTTTAATGAGTGTTCACCTTTTCTTTGCTGTTAGAGTAAAGTAATTAACTAACTTTACTCTCCTCTTAAGATTTCACTTTATGCACACATATTAGTCATTTAATAATTAATATTAAATTATTAAATGCACTCACCTTAGGGTTAGGTTTTCCTTTTTGGTGTTGATCTCCTTTATAAGGATTGATCTCTTGTATTGTATTCACTTCTTGATGTTCTTTTTTTAGTCTGATAATACATTCTTGCATATTGTTAGAGCAAAACCCTTGTTTTGTTTCCTACAGATTTCTTCCTTGTGACAGGTTTTTGCATGCAGGTTTCTAGGGCTTAATAGATTTGTTTTTCATCAAATCTTACATGGTATCAGAGTTGGATCTGCTGTAGCTTGTTCATGTTTGAAGAAAAAAAGAAGCAAGGGTTTGACAAAAGAAATTTGGGATTCTTTGGCTAATTTGAGAGGTTCTAGGTGTAGTTTTTAGATCTAGTATTCCTTGCCCAACGATTTCTTTTGTTTTACAAGTGCATGCATTAGATCTGGCATTTTTTTAGCATTTTTTACAAGCGCATGCATCAGATCTGGCATTTTTTTTTGTTGTCCTTCTCTGTGTTGTTCACAGTGGTGTCCTTCCTGGTATCGTTTACCAGTCTTGCACTTTATTTCTCTGAATGTCGTGCATGAGCTGATGTCTGCATTGCCAGATCTGAAAAGGTAGAACTTCAAACCCCCACGGGTGCCATACTTTGACTTGAAAGTTTTTTAACTGACGATTGCTATCCAGATCTGTAATCTATTTCATCAGTAAATTCTTCAGGTACACAGAGATTTGTCTCAACTAGTTACTGCTTTCTATTACTTTTTGGCTTTTAGTTTGTACTAGGGATTGGATTTTTGCATTGTGGGGGGGTGTTTTCTCTTGCTTTCTATCATTTCCATCAGAAAACCAGAATCTACAAACACCAAAACAAAACAAACAAACCCCTTCTGCATCTTTTGTCTAGTTCTGAAAGACCACTAAATAATAATTAAAAAAAATTAGAGCAGTTGAGGCACAGTTCACAGGATGGCCGACAAATCTATTGAACCTCTCACACCGCATAATTATCACACTTGGAAGGGTCGCATGATGACTCTTCTCCAGTCTTGAGGGTTATGGTCCTATTTGGATGAGGTTCAACCTTAGTTGACTTGCCCCTTTGAGGTTATGCAACATAGGAACAATATGGATCAGGCTATGGGATTGATGGCTTTACACATTTCTGACAGTCTCTTGTTTCATCTTGATGGTTGTCTCACTCCTCGAGCCATTTGGACCAAGTTTGATGGACTTTTTGGTACTGTCAATTAGTTCAGAGCTTTGCAGCTTGAGGTCGAGTTAACTTCTTTGGTACCTGATTCATTTCCCTCCATTGAGGACTTTCTGATGAAGTTCAAATAGAAAAGATCTATCTTGCAGGGTTGTGGAAAAATTAAGACTGATACAGAGTGCATCTTCCTAATTCTCTCCAAGCTTCGAGGTCCATTTCAGATCTTCTCTTCGACCTTCTATTCCACCATGGTTTCCTTGGGTGCTCGACATGTCATGCCTTCTTTTGATCTCTTTTATGATCGTCTGACTCGTGAGCAAGCCAAGCTCAAGCAATTGGATTCACTTTTAGGTTCACAGAACCAAGTATTGGTAGCCTAGTCCTCCAAAGGAAAATAAAAGCAGAAACCAAAGCCTAAGAAAGATTCAGGGGCTAGTGAGAATCCCTCCAAGCCACCACCTAAGTCTGATTCAAAACCACAGTTGAATTCTACACATGGAAAATCTTCAAAGTCTAGTGAGTCTTCCTCCAAGACTAAGAAGAAATCCGGAGATCCTTGCAGTTTTTGTGGCAAGGAAGGACATCCAGTTTCCAGGTGTTGGAAATGTTTAGAGGCTTTGGAGGAAGCCATGCAACAGCATAATATTAGTGCACCTTAGCCTCCTTCACAGCCCATAGGGAAAGGTCGTGCTCTTTCTGCATGAGCATTGTCCTCAGAATCCACTTGGATTCTAGATTCTGGTGCCTCTCACCATATGACACACACAGAGGATTTGGTCACTGCTCTTTCCCCTACAGGCACTAAACATATTGTAGTTGGTGACTCAGTACAACTTTCAATTCAAGGTTCAGGTACTATTTCATTGGATGGTGGTTGTCTACAGGATGTGCTTCTGGTTCCTGACATTTCAACAAACCTTCTATCTATTTATTAGATTTTCCACTCTGGCTTTAGTAAGACAGTTGAGTTCTCACCACATGATGTGGTTATTCGAGACCTTCATGATCTTGACTTGGTTGCGGCTACTGGGAGTGTGGATTCTGCATCATTTTTATACATATTTGATGGCTTTGAGAGTTTAGACACTGTTGGTTCCTCTCTTCTAGCACATGTAGATTCAGTGAGCAGGCTTTGGCATGAGCGTTTTGGCCATGTCAATTACAGATATCTATAGTAGATGAGTACTTAGGCACTTGTGATTGGGATCCCACAAATTTCTTGTACTGATGGTGTATGTCAAGGTTGTGTTCTTGGCAAACATCATCGAGATCCTTTTCCTAAGGGTCGAGCCACTCATGCTAGGGCACCCCTAGAGTTGGTACACAGTGATCTTATGTCCTTTCTGACTCCTTCCTTTTTAGGGGCCCGCTATGTGCTCACTTTTATTGATGACTTCTCCAGATGTACATGGGTGTACTTTCTTAAGTACAAGTCTGATGTCTTTGACTCATTTAGGATTTTTAAGACATTTTTGGAGAAGCAATCTGGACTTTCTATCAGGAGGATACACACAGATAATGGGGGGGAATATGTTAATTAGGATTTTATAGATTTTTGCACTAAGCATGGTTTACAACATCAGTTTACAGTCCCTTACACCCCTCAGCAAAATGGTGTTGCTGAGAGAAAGAACATAACCTTACGAGAGATGGAAAATTGTATGATACAGTCTCGAGCTATGAGTTCTTCATTCTGGGCTAAGGCAGTCAATTATGCCAATTATATTCAGAATCGGATGCCTCATAAGGCATTGCGACATATGACTCCTAAGGAGGCTTGGACCCATGTCAAGCCTGATGTTTCTACATTCTAAGTTTTTGGTAGTGAGGTTTGGGCATTTATTCCTGATGCTCAGCAGAAAGCCATGGAGAGGAAGAGCCGACCACTCATATTTGTTGGCTACTATGAGGATGTTAAGGTGTACAGGTTGTTTGATCCTAATTCTAGAGAGGTCTTGTTTCGGCGGGATGTCCAGTTTGATGAGCGCTATCCTCGGATGGATTCTCCATCACTAGCTTCTCCCTCATTGCCTACTCCTCCCTCTTCATCTCTTGAGGATTACTTATCTCTCGAGGATGATGTAGATGATGATCCACCATCTCCACCACCACCAGTTGCTCCATCCTTGCCTAGGTGGGCCCGTGTCACTGTTGATGCAGCTGGTTCTTTGGCAGGCGATCCTTCAGATACTCGTAATAGTCATGCTCAGACATCTGGTTCTAGTCTTTTGAGTCATGCCATTTTGGATGATCCTCAAAAGTTTTCAGACGTGACAAGTCACCTTGAGTGGGATAGGGCCATGGATGAGGAGTATTCTTCTTTGATGAAGAATCATACTTGGGATCGTTGTCCTCTTCCTAAGGGAAGAAAGTTGGTTCGGTGCAAGTGGGTGTACCATACCAAGTATGATGCAAATGGTTCTATTGATAAGTATAAGGCACGTCTTGTTGCGAAGGGGTTTTCTCAGGTAGAGGGTATTGACTACTCCAAGACCTTTGCTCCTGCCGCCAAGATGAATTATATACGCCTAGTACTTTCACTTGCAGCTTCACAGGGATGGACAGTATTTCAGATGGATGTGAAGAGTGCCTTCTTGCATGGAGACCTACATGAGGAGATCTATATGGAGCAACCTCAGGGATTTGTGCAGGACACTTCTTTGGTTTGTAGACTTCAGCGTTCATTATATTGTCTCAAACAAGCCCCTCGAGCTTGGTATGAGAAGATGGACTCTTTCTTGCTTTCCTCTCACTTCACACGTTGTCATTCCGATCACACAGTGTATATTCAGTGTCAGGAGGGTGATCTTTTGATTCTTGTGCTATATGTAGATGATCTCATCATTACAAGTAGCTCATCCTCCATGATTCAGAGTGTTCAGAGAGCTTTGATGGAGCAGTTTGAGATGACAGATCTTGGTCTCCTGCACTTCTTTCTGGGTCTTCAGGTTATTTAGTCTTCGGATGGGATTTCCATATTTTAGGAGAAGTATGCTCTTGATATGCTTCAGCGATTTGGCATGCTTGATTGCAAGTCTACCCCCACTTCATTTCAGTTAGGTGTTGTTTTGTCTTCCACTTGCTCTACTCCTTTAGTAGACCCCACTTTATACAGGCAGTTGGTTGGCAGTTTGTTGTACCTGACACATTCTCATCCTGATCTTTCCTTTGCAGTTGGCCTTGTCTCTCGGTTCTCCCATGATCCTCATGAGAGCCATTGGCAAGCAGCCAAATGTATTTTGAGGTACATTCGGGGCACCACTCATTATGGCATTCACTACACTTCAGGATCCCCTCACATCATTGGCTTCACTGACTCTGATTGGGCTGGTGATGTCAACGATCGGAAGTCTACTTCTGGCTTTTTTTTTTGCCTTGGTTCTGGTCCTATCACATGGTCTTGCAAGAAGCAGTCTACTATTGCATTATCATCTACAGAGGCTAAGTACTATGCGGCAGTGTTAGCTAGTCAAGAGGTTTTATGGCTTCGGTAGTTGATGACAGAGTTTGGGTTTCCTCTAGATAGTCCCACTATTCTTTGGTGTGACAATCAGAGTGCCATTCACATTTCTCGCAACCCAGTGGAGCATTAGCGGACAAAGCACATTGAAATCCACATGCACTTCATCTGGCAGTTGATTCAGGATGGTTCTCTCATCTTGGAGTACATTCCTATAGAGGAGCAGGTTGCAGACATCTTCACTAAACCTTTGGCATCTTCGGCTATCTTCAGTTGCCATGCTTGGGGTGAAGGAAGTTGTCCCTGGGGGTCTCAAGTGAGGCCTTCCTTCCTTCATGTTTTTTCAAAGATGTTTCTTTATCTCTTTTTGGAGAGGAGTTTTTTCCCATTGGGTTTTCTCCTTTACTCTCTTTGCTTTTTATAGAGATTTTGTTGTATTTGGGTACTTGATCGCCATGTTGCCGGACCCTCTCCTGTTGCATTGTAGTTCCTTTTTTTCTTCTGCATTGTTTGTAGCCATTGTAGCTCATCTTAAGGGGGGGTGTTAGAGTAAAGTAATTAATTAACTTTACTCTCCTCTTAAGATTTCACTTTATGAACACATATTAGTCATTTAATAATTAATATTAAATTATTAAATGCACTCACCTTAGGGTTAGGTTTTCCTTTTTGGTGTTGATCTCCTTTATAAGGATTGATCTCTTGTATTGTATTCACTTCTTGATGTTCTTTTTTCAGTCTGATAATACATTCTTGCATATTGTCAAAGCAAAACCCTTGTTTTGTTTCCTACAAATTTCTTCCTTGTGACAGGTTTTTGCATGCAGGTTTCTTGGGCTTAATAGATTTGTTTTTCATCAAATCTTACATTTGCGAGCCAACAAGGAGTGGCTGAGATTGATTCCTGTGCTTGATCTTCATTGTTAATTTGGTAACAGGGTAAGTGCACAAAGTTGAGTCCACGAAACGTGGAAGTTTTTTGCCTTAGCCAAAAAATTGAAATTGGCATCGAACAAACGGGATCCCGATTTAATAAACGGGATCCCAAATTTTAAAAATCGGGATCCCGTTACGGTTCGGGATCTCGAGCCTGAGATGAAACGGGATCCCGCTTTTTAAAAATCGGGATCCCGTTTCCCATTGGACTCCGAACCAATGGACATAGAACGGGATCTCAATTTATAAGAAATGGGATCCCGATTTATAAATTACGGGATCCCGATTTATAGATAACGGGATCCCGAGTTGTATAAATCGGGATCCCATTTTATATTGCTATTTATTTTTTAAAAAAGAACAGTTTTCACTGCTCTACGGACGGGACCTTGAGTGAGTGTTGGCGACAGTGACCCCACGACTAGCTACAGGTACCCCACCTAAACACCAATTTTTTGCATTTTTTAATTTTGAATTGAAATTTTAAAAGAAATAAGTTAATTTAGCATGTATTTTTTTTAATTTATGTCACGTTTTAATCATTTTTTTAATTGTTATTATAGAATTCAATAATTGTAAAAATAGACAAAAACTTGCAATGAAACTTAAATGTTTTTTTAATAAAAATGAAAAAAAAACCTTGAATTGTGTTTTAGAAACAAAATTTAACTTTTAAATCTTAAATTGTTCGATTAAACCCAAAAAAATTGATTTTGAAAACCCTAATTGAAACAAAACAAAAAAAATTGCATTTCAAAACCCTAGAAATCGAAATGAAATAAAAACATCGCATTTACAAATCCAAATCGAGCTTTTTGAAACCCTGAATTCAAATCAAACGAAAAAAATTGAATTTGAAAACCCTAGTTTGAATTGAAGCGAAAAAATTTCATTAAAAACCCTAATTGTTTAAAACTGAAACCCTAAATTGAATTGGAACAAAAATGGTTAAAACCTAAAATTGGAATCAAACAAATCATTTTGATTTTGAAAACTAGGTGATTTCGAGCTAAAAAAAATCATTCACATTGCTTAAATGTTTTAAATTTTATTTGCTTTGTATGGAAAAAATGATATATATTAAACTTTAGTTTCAATGTTAAATTATAATTAGATTAGAAAACAATATGTTAAAGAATAGTTAAAATTCATAAGTTTATCTTGATGTTTGTTTGCAAATTTAGTTAGCAAATTCGTAAATCTAAGCGCGTACAATCGACTCCAATTGACACTAACTTGCAAGTCTAAATTATGCCAAGGGCCACCCAAACTTCACCCTAATTTTGCTAAACCCTAGACCCTAAACTGTAAAATCTAAACCCATAACACTAAAGCATTTGAAATTTATGAACCCTAGACCCTAATCTTTCATTGGACATACCTAAAATTATGTAGGTTCAATGTCAAGAATGGCTCTATTTGGTAGATTTATAAAAGCTATTATGAATATCTAGAATACCATAAAAGTATAATTATAGCAATTCTAATTGGAAACACTTGGGTACATATATATTGTATGAAATTTAAATCTAGGAAGGTGTCTATCATATATGCAGTTGATAATACATGGAAAGAGGTTTGTATGGGAATATATGTATTAAGAAAAAACATACCACATGACCTCTATAGGATTTTTAAGATGTGATCCTAGATAATAATCCACCCATCCTCAATCATAATGGATTCTTTAGCAATTAAGAGATTCAATAACCATAAAATTACCTATATTTTGATACTATATAGATTTAAGTGGAAGGATGTAAATGCATCAATAAGGAGATCAAGATGGAACCATAAACACCTATTACATGTATGAGGTAGCACATCGCGATAGTTCGAGGAACCACATGCCATTATTACAATTTAGAAATAGGAGGATGATTCATATAAAAGAAATATAATTAAATATTTATATTATTTAATATATTATATTTAATATAATATATTAAATAATATAAATATTTAATATCATAAAATATAACATAAGATTACAATTAAGGATAGGTAATGTTACAATTTACTTGGGGTTTTAATGACGATTAGGCTTAAGATTCAATTAGGTTTGTAGTAAATAGTTAGGTTATAATTAGGAATATATAATAAATATTAATATAATTATAATACAAATATAAATTAATTTAAATATAATATAATATAGGAATACATTTAAGATTACCTAGTAAAGGTTATAATTTAATTAAGTTTAAATTAGGTTTGCAATTCAATTAGGATATGTTTAGGGGTGGGGATCATTTAGCATTCTATTATTGTTAGAGTATGGGTTACATTTAAGATTATTGTTATTTTTGTGATATGTATAGATTGATTCTTTTTTAACATCATGTTAACTTTTTTTTATTAGATGGGTAAACACTTTTGACCCAGAGCTAGATGGAACCAACGAGGCTATAGTATGACTAAATTTGGACCTCACTAGACATCTAGATCCCCTTAAGCCATCCTATCACCTTAAATCATAAATCGATTTCTTAAGGGGTCCAAATATGACAAATTTCTTAAAGGGATCAAAGAAGTTCTTAAAATTTGGTGAAGTTGCCCAAGGCAACCAAATTTAACAATAATAAGATCGTGCAAGATTATAATATGAATGAGATTTCATGATCTAGGTTGGTCAGTTGAAACAAGAGTAGATCGCAATCAACTATTCCACAAGAAAATGTTCTTCACTAACTTGCAAGTTCATTAAATATTTCAAGGGGCACTAAAACTTTACCCTAAGTTTTGTAAACCCTAAACTCTAAACTCTAAAATCTAAACCCTAAACACTAAACCATTCATTTTGTCCTACCTGACCTTAAAGTGAAATATGGTTGTCTTAGGAAAATCTGCCAAATTTCATTCCTTTATGCCATGTAATTTTTTCATAGGATCTTACTACATATATCCCCTTAAGTTATCCTATTATCCTAAACCCTAAACTCTAAACTCTAAACCCTAAACCCTAAAGCCATCATTTTTTCTTAGGCTCTTAATGAAATTTGGTTGCCTTAAGCAACACCACCAAATTTCATTCCCTTATGCCATGTAATTTTTTCCTAAGATCTTACTACATATATCCCCTTGTTATCCCAAAACTTAAAACCCAACCCCAATTCCTAAAACCAGAAACCCCAAAGCATCATTTTTTCTAGGCTCTTTCAATGCAGCCTGGCTGCCTTAGGAAACTCCACCCATTTCATTACTTTTATGCCATGTAATTGTTTCCTAGATCTTGCAAAGACAGATCCC
>VDFB02271358.1:193239674-193384424 GCA_007258455.2 Sequoia sempervirens
AAATTTTCTTGAGCCTATAGTATCATTTTCTTACTAACTTTCATCTAGCCCTAATTTTTGTCTAACCCTAATTTTCTTCTAACCCTGATCTCATTCTTCTTCAAATCCTTATAATTAAATAATTTTAATTATTTATTTATTCTAATGCTAACTTTCTTCATGTCTTCGATTAAATAATTAGATTTTAAATTATTTGATCCATAACCTAATCTTGTCTTCAATTAAATGAATATTATTATTTATTTAATTATTCTAACCTAAATTTCTTTTATAATTAATTAAATTATTTAATTTAATTAATTATTCACATGACATCGAAAATAAATAAATTTTATTTATTTATTTTCAAAAACTTGCTCTATCTCACTCTCCACTTAACTACCTCTTTCTTTTGGACTCAACTCTTACATTTTCCCTGATTTTCTACACTTAACTCTTCTATTCCACAATTTTCTCCACTTAACTCTTACTAATTTCTATTTCAGGTCCTCCACTTCTCTCTTCCATTTTTCCATTTTGAAAATGAGCAACTTTCCCATGCAAATTGTCTCATTCGATCTCGATCATTGATTTCCTATTCAATCTCGTTCGTCGATTGCACCTGAATCAACTATAAATTCAATAATCGTTTCTTCACATTTTAACCACAATATTTTATTTTTTTTGTCATTATCATCACAAGCTTATTGAATTTATGCACTTAATAATTTGAGAGCAACACTTAAAAACTTTAAAAAGCTAAAAAGGAGAAGAGCAATGGAGGTGATGCAATGTTGACATAAGAAAGTATTTCTTTGTTATTGCAATTTGCTTGATTTCTTATGTCGTTTTGTTCTTCATTGTTAGATTAGGATTTTGTGCTTAAAGCTAGAAGTTTTTTGGTTGTTGTTTACGGTTTGAGCTTCCAAACTGATCTTCCTAATCTTCATTTTGGTGAATCTCGACATGAAGTACACAAACTGCTAATTTCTTTGTATATTTTACATATTTTTGTTTTGTAGGATTGAGCGACATATCTACTGGGATAGAGTGACACATTTGCTTTACTATGCAATACACCTACCTTGTGACACAATTGTTTGGATCTTTAAATTGTAGAGTTTTGATTGATATTTATTGGTAATTTAGTTTTCCTATTTTTTTCTTATTTTCTGAAGGTTTCATGATGCAATTGAACCTAAGTGATGCATCTATTGAAATAGAGCGACACATCTACAAAAATAGAGCAATGCAACTATAGAAACAAAATTATGCATTTGTGACCAGAAGTGATGCAATTGACTATTAAGTACTGCATCTACTTATTGAAAGTTTAAAAGTATAATCTATTATATTTTATCATTGCATGTTATTTCATTTGATAGGATAGTTAGTTTTTAGGTTACTAATCTCTATTTTTAGCCATTTAGTGAACGTTTGGAAAAGACATTATCACAAACTACTAATCTTTGTTTGTTGTAGCTTGATTGACAAAGACAATATTTAAACTACTAATTAGTTTGATGCAAGATCGTTAGTTAAATAAATGGATTTAAAACTTTGTGTCTTTGATTTCTAGATTAGATAACATTTAGTTTAGTTGGTTAAAAAGAACTTTGTATTTTGTGTTTTGTGCACTTGCACATTCTTTATTTACCCAAGATAGTGTGTGTGTATCCTCTACCCTCACACACTTGTGTAATCTTGGGTGCAAGAGAAACACATAATAGCTTCTTCTTTTTTCAATAGGAGGCCTACCTCAGGATTTCATCACCCTAGGATTTGACCTGAACCATGTGTCTCCATGGGGTATAGAAAGGGGGGAGAGTGAAATTTATACCCAAGGATTGGCTAGCATCTTTTGAAGCCGAGCTACAAGACCCTCAATCTACTGAGACTTTCTTTGGTGATGAGAGTGGGAGTGGGCCTCCTAGTTCTCAAGCTACTATAGATGAGCCCTCTATTCATGGTAGTCCCCCACTAGACACCTTTGTTTTTAGAATTCTAGGAGTCTTTCAATCATTTCGTAGCATAGTGTAGGGTACAATATCATGCCTGAAGCTACTAACCATGTACGCCATTGAGTAGAGATATAAATCTTTGGGTTTGGAATTCTTAGCCTCCCGAGGAGAGTAAATATTATCTTATTACTGTATTGGGCCTATCCCACCGGACCTCTAGCTATCCACTCTCAAAAGAATTTTTTTTTACAATGAGCTTGGTTTATTAGCACCTTTGGTGCAATGGGTCTACACTAAGTTAACAACTAAGTTGTGCTCGTCTTTCAACTATCTTTATTTATGATATACCCATGAAGTAATTGGCCTTTTTAGCCTTAATCTTTACCCTTTTAAATCTATATTAAACAACCATTCTATCTTCTGACTATTTTTTGAGTGCTTTCTTGTTAAAAACTTAAAAATATTTCACAAAAACCTTCCCAAAACCTTGAATTTCCAAAAATAGGTAGAGTGATGCATCTATAGATTTCTATAACACAACTATCTAATAAAATTTAGCAAAAAAGTTACAGTCACACATTTGTTGCCTCATGTAACACATCTTCTTCTAGAGTGACACATCTATAGTTTCCTTTGACGCATCTATAGTTTCCTTCATTGCATCTGTAGTCTCCTTCGATGCATCTGTTATTCTACATCACAATTGTTGTAACACATTTGTCAAGTTAGTCATTGCAATTGAAAATTTCCCCAATGCATTTGATAGTTTGACTAAAACTAGGGTTTCACTTTTAGAATCCATTATGTTGATATCAAACCTAATCATTTTATCAACTGTACATAAAAAACTTGAAATTTTTTACACCTTTTATTAGTTAGTATTGCACTTTCCATTACCTTATTTTAATTCCATCTATAGGTCAAAACTCCATTCAATCATTCATCCAACCTCCATATCTAGCACATTAATCAACCCATCGTCATTAGGCCCTAGTTATCCCTTGAGTTTCTTAAATATCATCCCCTTTCATCATCTTATTTATAGTTGCCCTATACTCATAAGTCTATTTTAGGTTTGATTGTTATCCCACTATCATCTTTTGAGATTTTAGACTTATCTTGTGGTCACTTTGGTTTTTCATCATTTACTCCACATCACCATTCATCAATCATACACACCAATCTTCCCCTAGTTAGATTTTGATTTGACCATAGTTATCTTTTGATTACTTTGATATCTTATGTTTAAATAATATCCCCCTAGTAGTTAAACGTAAACTCATTAGTCTAGTTTAGGTTTGGCTCTCATCAATCCATCAACAGTAGACACTAAACTCATAATTCTATTTTAGGTTAAAATCCTATCAACCATCATCACAACTTTCATTTTTCGGAGATCTAGGCATCCTTTTTGATTACTTTGGTTTATCATATTCATTTAAAAAAAAATAAAATTGAAAACATTAGCATCCTTTGCATAATCATTTTAAAAATAAAAAAAATAAAAAAACATTAGCATAATCCTTTGAATAATCATATCAAAAATTTAAAAAAAATCACATCCCATCCAGCATTAGTGCATGCTTTCATAAACTCTCAAAAATCCAAAAAAAAATTAAAAACTATAAAAATATCCAAAAACATAGTCTTTCAGAGGTCTTATATGGTTGAAACTAGGTCATAAAGCAAAAAGAAGAAAATGGATCCTACCATAGACCCTATCTTTGATTCCACAAGTACCATGCAATTTGAGACCTTGAAAATTTCACAACCCATACACGAACTAGAACCTACCTTACCTCCTATTGTTGAGGATGAGAATATTCCAACTCATGATGAACCAATTTTCCCCCTAGAATACCTTGATGAAGCTCCACAAGATCATAAGTTTTTAGACCCTATGGAGGTAGTCATGGAAGAAGACCCCACTAGATATCTTTCAAAACTTATACAAAAATGGGCTAAGCTTCCTATGGGGTTTAATATTTTTACCATAATGAAACCAACACTTGAAGTGACAACCCAAGGCATAGGTTCCTGTTGATTGGCGAAATGGCACAACAACAATTAAACAAAATATTGTTATCATGTTTCTCCTGAAAGAGAAAGACAACACATGGATGTCTTAGCTCCCAAGGTCTTTGTAGTTGGTTATCAACTGTGCTGATGTTGCTTAGTGGTCAATGTAACAGTAATATTCAAGGGGCCTGCTGGTGTGAGTTTTTGGATCGTTTTAAGACCAAACATGAATTTAAACCTACTTTAACTAGGGTTTTTAAAGAAACATAAAAAGATAGATCAAGGTTTTGGTACTGAAAAGAATGATATTTCATCTAACTTAACCAGAATTATTACCTTTCAAGGAATTGCTAACTAAAAATGAAGAACAAAATTAACTTGTGATGAACACACAGTTGCATTCACTCACAATGCTGATTTCAACAACTGATTATAGATTACCATTTAAGCAAAACACAAAATAAGATTTCATTCCTTGAAATCTTTCAAAATAAAATGATTAACTTAAGATAAATACCGTTCTGGAACACAATATGAAGTAGATTTGAATCTGGTTGCTTCTACTGTTGGTGAGACAGATAAGCAACATTTACAAATCTGGCACAATCACCAGTGTACAGAAAACCTGCATCTTCAGACTGCTTCCATCTACACTAAGGAAACTAGAAAGATACATTCCATCCTATGCTAAATCTAATCCCTAACTAAGAAGACAAAAGAAGCTCCCTTTACAAAGAAACAGGATGCAGTTTTCATCCCCTCTATCCTTTAGAAAATTCCTATTCTTCAAAATCTATCTCTAAACCTATCTATTCTATTCCTGCTAACTTCTTCCTTTTTTACTTCTCTGACTTCTTCTAAATCCTTCTAACTTTTACAAAGAGGCAAGAATGCCATATATATACAGAATGTACCAAAAGAATGCTTTGTCCCCTAGTATTAGGGTTTACAAAATATTTGCTTCCAGGAGAGTTGGCTCTCAGATCTTTCTGAAGAGAGTCAATCCTACATTCAATGTGTAGCCCTGCTGTCCATGTTGATGATGGCTTGACCTTGGGAGAGGCCTTCAGATCTTTTGTAGCCACAACATTAACTCCTATGTCTGCGTGTCCATACTCAAACTCTTTCTGAAATCTGCCTTGAATGCTCCAAAAGTATTTTGCAATTAATACTGATTTGCCTCTTCCTAGTGGTCGCTACAGCTGTCCCTACGAGTCATGGTTACTTCTTTTCATCGACTTCCTTCATGTCCCGAACCTTTCTGCACGTTGACCATCAGGCCTCCCTTTAGGTCTAAACATCATCACCTGAGCTGATCCATCAGCTCATGATCTCAAAATGAATACATGTTGTTCGCATTCTACAGATTTCCTTCACAGGAATAGTCAATTAGTCAAACTGGGCCAATGAGTCACTCTTTTAGTTTCCTCTGATTGGTCAGTCATACGCCATGCGAGCTTATCAGGCGGTCAAAAGTGGTCCACCTTGAATCACATGTTGGTGAGACACTTATCATGTCTCCCCGATGCAATTTTGTCTCATAATAGTTATCAACATAGCACGGACCAGTCGATGAGACCCCTCATCGAGCTTCAGAAGTCACATCGAGCTCATTTTTATGTTGGGAAGACAATCCTTTTTTGGGGAGACATTACCCTGAACTCCTCTTCTTTTACCAAGCCTACCTTATTGTCGGCAAGACTCCTTACTGTCGGCCAGAGGCTACAGCAAGTTATCCTTGGTTATACCGATGCCTCCTTCACTGGGAAATCCATCGCTGTCGGCAAGACCTTTAGTGAACTCCTTTTCATTCTCGTTGAGCCCACTTTGCATTGGGAAGACCCTATTCGGTTGGCAGGATGTCATGTCGAGCTCAATATCTTTCATTGAGCTCGTTCTGTATCAGCAAGACAACATTCCTTTGGCAAGACCACATGGCGAAGTCCTTCTCTCGGTGAGTACATCCAGGTCGGGGAGACCTCTTCACATCGGGGGAATATTACCCTAAGTTCATGCCCTGTCGCCAAGACCCCTACATTTCATTGAGACCTTTCACCGAAGCCCCCCTTTGTCTCGGCGAGACCATCACACTCGAGGAGACATCTCCCCAAGCCCATCCTTACTTCCCTAGGCCCGAGTCCTCCTTTCCTTTTGGCGTGACTTCCTTCTTCGACAAGACCTTTTGGCGAAGGCATGATCCTTTGTCAAGCTCCATTTCATTCGATGGGGTCCCCTTTCTATCAGCAGGACATCACATGGTCGGGGAGACCTTTCACCGAAGGCTATACCTCTAGCCAAGATCCTATCGGGCTGAACTCTCTTTCGGCAAGAGCCTGCTTGATCAGCGAGACATCATACCGAATCCCTCTTTGCTTTCACTGAGACACTCCGGAGTTGCCCAGACATTTCACCGAATGCACTCACTCTCGCCGAAGGCACATCCTATTGCCGAGACATATCCTAATTACTGAGACCTCGTGGCGATGAAATCTTGCTTTGCTGATGTCATTTCATTTCGTTTAGACTCTGATGGATCAGCAAGACTTACGCCAATATTACTTCATGTTGGCAAGACCTTTCCTCTTCGTCGAGACTTCACGCCAAGCACATCTTTCTTCTCCCCGAAGGGGCATTTTGTCAGTGTGACATAAAGATCTGGCCAAGACCTCATGGCGATGATACCATTTCTTTGTCGCTGAGACTCCCTTCGGTTGGTGAGACTTTACACCAACTGAAGCTTCCTTTCCCCAAGCACAAACTTTCTCTGGGCTCCCCCTACCTTTTCAGCGAGAGATACACTAATCGGCCAGACCTCATGCCGAAGGAAAAATTATTGCCGAGACCTACTCCTTCGCTAAGACCCTATACCGAAGTCTCCCTACTTTTCCGAGAGTTCATTTGAGTTCGGGGAGAGCTTGCTTGATTGGAAAGACTTCCTACCAACACCACACCCCTATCGCCGAGACTTCACCCCTTTCGACAAGATGTTATGCCAAATTCATAATCTTTTGGTGAGGGCTCCTTCGGTCGGCGAGACACATAAAGACTCTCAGCGACAGGAAGCTTGGGCGACTGATGAGCCTCTTTTCGATAGAACACACAACCAGTCGGCAAGACAACTACAGGGTCTTGCCAACTTTCTCCTTAGAAGAAATTTATGATCTACTAGATTGAGGAATGCTTTCCAACTAAGTTCCCTTGGAAAATATCACCATGTGTGTAATTTAACCCTACAAAAGAAAGGTCTACATAAGTCCCCAGAAGCAAATATAGACATATTACAATAAATAAACTATTGTCCATAATTACTTCATTGAATTCTTAGTAAGAAGAAAATCAACTCAAGCCAAGACAGAACCAAATCTGAACTAGAAACGACACCCTTCTTTAAAACTGGCGGGGGCGGAACCAAGAAGAAATCGGAACCGGGACCGAAATGGGAGGAAAAATTAGACGAATCCTGACGAAACCGGGATCGGGACAAAATCTGATCCTGAAGCCTTTTGAAAGTTTCAGTTTCGGCTTCCACCCTAGTCCCACCTCTGATGAAACTCAAAAGAAGATGAAGAAAAGGACGAGAAGGAAGAAAGACAAATGGGAGAAAGCACCCCCCAAAAAGATACAAGGAACGAAAGAAAAAAAAGAACAAAATCGGTGCAAGGAAAAACAAAAGAGGCAGAACCGGGACCGGGGACAACAAGAATACATAATTTGGAAGGAATTCCAATTTCAGAATTAGTCTCAGTTTTGGGTCCGTCGAAACAAAAGAAAAGAAAAGATCCAAGAAAGGAACATGCTCTAAAGGCACAAGGCTTGAAAAATAAAGAAAGAAACAGAATAGAGGGACCTGAAATGCGAGTCAAAAACAACCAACAGAGGAAATGACAACAAAAGAGAGCAGAGTCAGAATTAGAATGGAATCTGAATTCAAAACTTTCAACAAGTTTTTCGTCCAGATTTAGACCCGGACCTGGCTCCGCCAGACCGAAAGACGAAAATAAAGGAACCGTCGGAACCGGAACTAGAGACAGAGCGAGACCAGAACTTGGATGTAATTCCCAACCTGATACCAATCTCAGTTCCGCTTCCAACAAAATTAAGAAAAATGCCTAAAGGCAGAAAACTAAAGGCCCAAAGACAAAAGAACAAAGGGGACCCATTTTGTTCCAGAATAAAATGGGGTGGTTATGCAAGGCATAACAAATGGCGACTCGGCTGGGAAAATGGTTTAACCATTTTCAAGAATCTGAAGGATTTAGCACCCAAAACTCCTGGTTTATGAACATCACAACTCCAGTTGGGTCAGTTTTAGTAACCAAGGCTGAGCTAGAATCTCAAATGTAAATCAACAATAGCTACTCCAGAATCTATGTGTGTGCTTGATTGTGCATCATTCTCTAATAAAGTTTACCTCATCCTTTTGAACAACAACGTGCAATATTTGAACTACATGAGTTGATTTCCCTTTGTGCAATGATATCCTAGGCATTGCTCCGCTGCCAGTTAGGCATCCATTGCCCCGATGGAGATACCTCTAGTTTTCTCACAGCATTGCTCTATTGCCAATCAGGCGTCCATAGCCCCGGTAGAGATACTGGAATCACCTATTCATATTGAATCTTCTCTCTCTTTCAGATAATTCTTTTCTCTTTTTTTTTATAGTTTCAGATATTTAATTTAATTCCTTTTCAATATGTCAGATGTTTAACATCTTATCTGGGTTGAAAATTACCATGGACCTCATAACAGCATTTGGAAATCAGATTTTTCACTCAAATCTTACAACACTGTCATCCTAGGACATATATACCATTACAAGAGGAGATGATCTTATGGATTTGTGACAGATTCAGGGGAGCTAATGAAGGTCATTTACTTTGCACCTTGTTTTCAAAACCTTCCACAACTCTTATTGACAATGGGCATAAAACAAAGAATTTAGGACAAAATCACCCAATCAGAACACCTAAAAATATCTAAACCACTTCTCTCCTAATGACCAAAGTATGCTTCAGATATCAACTCCTCTATTTAAAAAAAGGAAAGAAGCAGATAAACCCCAAAGACAAAACAAAACAAAAACAACAAAGGAAACAAAAGATAGAGGGAAAGGACAAACAGGTGAACAAAAAATTATTTACAAAGAAAGGAGCAAATTAAATACACAAAGAGCAGCAGATTATTCACATAAAGAATAGAGTTATTTACACACAAAAACTATTCACAAAACAGAAACAGGGAAACTATTTACATAAATACAAATTATTTACAAACAAGAGACAAATAAATTATTTACATAAAGAAAAACGAATTACTTACATGCAGAACAGAAATTAACAAGCTTTATGACTCAAAATAGTGCTTGAGAAACTGCCCATTGATAGGCAAGGGAACATGTTCTCCAGTCAAGCTACTCAGTCTAAAAGCATTTTCCCCCAAGATCTCAACAATCTGATAAGGACCTAGCCAGAGTTTGTCAAATTTCTGGTGACTGCCCTTCTTTTCACTGGCTTTATCCCATAACAATACAAGGTCAGATATCCTAAAAGTTTTGATTTTGGCTCTTTTGTCAAACCAACATTTGACAACAACCTGGTGCCTAAGAATTGTTGCAAGGCGGCATCCCTTTGCTCTTCTAATTTTGACAAAGTAGCCAATCTTACCTCTATCCTATTGTCACTAGAGTAGAATTTTTGCATGATCTCAAGGATGGGTATTTGCAGATGGATAGGGAACACATGCTCTTGGCCATATACCAGCTTGAATGGTGAGGTTTTTAAAGCAGCCTTGATCCTAGTCCTATCTACCCATAATGCCAATCTCAGCTGGGTATGCCAGTCTCTAGGGTTGTTCTCTAGCAGCTTCTTAATTACCCCTAAAAGATTCTTATTTGTTGATTTGGCAACTCCATTGCCTTGTGGGTAATAATTTGAAGAGTATTTTAAAACAATTTTGTGATCATATGCCCATGAAATGAATTCAGTAGAAGAAAAAGCAGAGCCATTGTCACATACCAACGTGAAGGGTACCCCAAACCTTATAGTGATGCACTTGGTGAGGAACTTGATCACTACCTCTATTATGCTGTTCTTGCAGGGTATAGCCTCTGTCCACCTTGTGCACTAATCAGTGGTAGTCAGAATGAACTTTTGTCCTGCAGAATAATTTGGGTTAATTACCCCAATGAAATCCAGTGCCCATTGGGAAAATGGCCTTACCTCGTAAACGGGTTGCAATGGCATGGATGCATGGCATTCTTTTGATGCATAAATCTCACATACGTGACATGTTCTCACATGCTGATGGGAATCTTTGAACACACATGGCCAGTAATAACCAGACCTGAGGATCTGGTGTGCCAATGAATCTGCAGAACCATGACCTGTGTCATGTTTACCATGAAACTCAGAGATCACATGTTTAGCCTCTTGTTGATCAAGGCATCTTAGGTACACTCCTGCAAAATTCTTCATGTATAGCAGCCCTCCTTTGAACATATAGTGAGAACTCTTCATTCTTAATGCTCTCCTTTGAGTTGAATTCATCCCCTCTGGACATCAATTGTGAAGCATAAAGTAGACAATATCAGCATACCAAGGGTCATTGGAGAAAGACTGGGTTGTGTATTGCTGACAAATGATGTTATCACTGGCATTCACCATGGACTGAGACAAGCCTGTACCCCTGACTAGTTTCATCGGGTGTATCTTCAGATCAAATTCTTGTAAGATGGCCATCCATTTCCCTCTTCTTTCTCCTAGCTCGCTCTGCATGAGTAAAGACTTCACAGCAGTGTCAGGAATTACAATGATAATTTGGCTCTAGAGAATGTAATGTCAGAACTTCTTGACAACCCGAACCAACACAAAAGCTTGCTTCTACAGAGGTGGGTATTTGATTTCCGCATTTTTGAATGGAGAGCTCATGAATGCAATCAGCCTCTCCCCTGCCTCTTCTCTTCGCTGAGTTAGGACAGCTACGCATGAGTGTTCAGAGGCAAAAGAATAGATATAAAACGGTCTTAAGTAGTCAAGACTGGTGAGAACGGGTGCTTCTGAAATGGATCACTTGACTTGTAAAAATGCATCCTTTGCCTCCTCAGTCCACTCTACTTTAGCGTCCTTCTTCATCATTTCATTCAGTGGTTTCATGATTTCAACAAAGCCTGTAATGAATTTTCTCACAAAATTGATCTTCCCAAAGAAAGACCTCATTTCTTTCTTGCTTCCTAGCCTGGTGATCTTCAAAATGGACTCGACTCAATCTAGATCGATTGATATTCCCCTTTCAGAGATCACGTGTCCCAAAAGCTTTCCCTCTGAAACTTCGAACATGCACTTTCTAGGATTCAGGGAGACGCCATATCGGATGCATCTTTCAAGAACTTTGGCCAAGTCCACGGCGTGGTTCAGTCAATTCCTAGAAAACACCGTGAGGTCGTCCATGTAGACAATGATGCACTTTCCAATCAGATCCTTGAATGCCACATTCATGGCACACTGAAAGGTTGCCCCGGTGTTTATCAGACCAAATGGCATCCTCTTGTATGCAAACATTCCCCACTTTGTAGTGAAAGTTGTCTTCATTTTGTCTTCACAATTAACCATTACCTAATTATACCCAGAGTAACCATCAAGGAATGATATCATTTGAGATCTGTTGACAGTCTGCAAGACCTCATCCAATGAGGGGAGTCAGTAGTTATCCTTTTTTTGAAGCTCTGTTCAGATTCCTAAAGTCCACACACAACCTGATCTCTCCATTTTTCTTACAGACTGGAACTAAGTTGGCCACCCATGTTGAATGGCATACATGGAAAATTATCCTTGTAGAAAGCAATTTCTGAACTTCCTTTAGAATTAGTGGCTCAATCAGGGCGTTGACAGGGTGTTGTTTTTGTCAAAATGGCTTGGCTTCGGGCCTCAGAGGGATAGTATGAGTCATCACAGAGGCATCGAATGTCTTTAGGTCTTCATATCCCCAGGCTATCGCAGCAATATCCTTCTTTAATGCCTTCAGTATATCCTTTTTGATTGCTTCAAGGTAGGATTTCCCTATATAGACATTCCTTTCAGGACCCGAATCAGCTAGGTTAACCATTTCATATTCACCTCCTTTGTCTTCAGCTGGTATCTTCTCTCGAGCCCTTGGGTCTAAATCAAAAATTATTTCCAAGGCAACCATTCCCTTGGGAATGTTATTACCTTTTAGATTAAGGACTCCTTCTATATCACATTCTTGGGGGTTCCAATCCCCTTGATCTCTGTTGGACTCATCAATAATTTTCCCCTCAAAAACATCTGAGCTTGATAAGAAATCTAGAATATGTCGATCATCATCAAAGACTTGAAAGTTTGTGATGTTGTTAGGGACTGCAGGGGTAGAAATTAATTCCACTAAGAATTTCTTGAGGTTAGAGCCTTGCATAGGTTCCAGGTGCTTGCAACAACAGCCAATGAATCAGCTACCTGATTGTCTTCTCTAGGGATTAAGCTAATCCCAAAGGCATCAAAGTCCTCAATCAGGTTCCATACCCAATTTCTATATGCTGCCAACCTTTTGTTGTGACATGTCTATTGGCTATGCACTTTCCTGATAACTATTTCTGAATCTCCCTTGACCATCAAGGCAGTGACCTTCTTCTTATGTGCAAACATCAATCCCCGTGCCAGAGCTTCATACTCTACTACGTTGTTTGTGCATCCAAATTGCAACCTGTAAGAAGCAAAGAAGGTTTTCCCTTTCAGGCTAATTAGTTCAATCCCAACACCACAACCTGTTTTGGATTTAGATCCATCAAACGTGAGGGTCCACAGCTGATCATGAGCTGGAGTTGGTCCTTTTGAGGTTGTTATGGGTGCTTGAGTTAGATAAGTCACAATTGGGGCTGCTTGATCTTTTGCATCAGGTATAGGGAAAGGATTCTTTGTAAGTTCTTTAGATAGACTCTCCAATTCCTGCTTAGTTATATCATCTGACCTGTAGCTATCCTTTTGGAAACCACTTGTGTCTTTGGTTAACCCCTTGGGTTTTGGTATATTCATGAGTGCAGGGGTGACAAGCGAACCTTGGGACTATTCCTTGTCAATATACTGATTCAAAATATGTCTAGGGTAAGCTCAATTTGAACTTCCTTCGAAGGTATTCTATCCCTAGTCAGCATTGTTGCTTCTTTAGCTTCCAATGAGAAGCAGTCTGTAATGGTCTCAGGGCGGCTTGAGCCCACTTCTCTACCTTGGGTAACATGATTTAAAATGTCAATGTAGGGTTGGCAAGTTAATTCATAGTGATTTTGGTAATGCACCCTGCACTAGTTAGGGAGAAGAAGACTCTGCAGATCAGTATCTTCCCCTAAGACCAGTTGGTCTTGTTGCAACTTTCTAATCAAGGCCTATTGATTTTCATTAATCGTGGGGTTAGGGAGTTTATGTATTGACATGTCTTTAGAATTGAGAACCGAGAAGGTTAGAATTTCTTCTCTTTTATAAACCCCCATCTCAGTCTCAAAGTAAGCTACCTCATTGGGACAATCATACTTAGTGATGATATGCTTGAGGTGAGGCTCACTTTCAATCCTAATCTGAGTAGGAATCCCTCTCCATGGCAGCCACATATGTGAAAAGTCAACGGAAAGATATCCCTTTATACTTTTCATCAAATCTCTGCTCAGCAGCATACCATAGGTCTCGGGAATATCTGCTACTTGAATATCTATGTTGGTTAGGATCCTAGGATCTGACCCTACTTGCACATGTATGTTTCTTAATTCCCCCACCACATTAACCTCTATCTTGTCAAGTTGAATGACCTTCTTATTTGTCTGAATTGGGTTCAATCCCAACTTCTTGCATACAGAAAATGACATAACATTGCCTGAAGCCCCTGAATCCAATAGACAGTTGTGTAGGTTCTTCCCACAAATTCTTAAACTCAAAAGAAATGGTGGAGTACCTACCTTGTTTTTGTACAAGGCTGCATTCATGTCTACAACAGGTGCCACCTTGTTTTTCCCTTTTGATTTATCAGCTTGTTCTAAAGCTTTCAACACTATCTCCCTTTGAGCAGGGTACCACTTTAAGATGTCAAAGAATGACAAAGAAGTTTTATGTTTTTGCATCTCAAAAACAATATCAAATTCCATGTTATAACTTGAGTTATTTTTGGCAACACCAAGTGAGTTACCTTTGTTATGGAAGTCAGGTGGGCCTTTTGGTGGAGGAGGATTATTATCAGCACTTTGATTTAGAGGCACCATGTGATTAGGAGGTGCTGATGTATTGAATAGGCCCTTATTCTGATTCCTCGGGAAGTGCCCCCCTTTCATCTAGAAGGCTTGAGCATCATATGCATCTTCCTCTAGTTCATTCTCCTCTTGCCTTGGGAATGAAGGTTCCTCCTCAAAGAGGTCATAAGTCATTGCTGTATCTACTAAGCCGCCTCCCTTGTGAGGGTTCCCTTAGAATTTTTGGGCATCTTCCTATTCCATCTTGACCATCTTCTCCACTTTAGGGTAGTTTACCTCAGAATGGGTTGCAGTATCATGCAGCCTTCACCAATTAGTCATAAAGTTGAGGCCGGCCACGTTTGCAGTATGTGCTCTCTCCTCATTTGCTTGATAGTTGTGAGAGACTCTACCATTATTGGGCCCTATATTCCATTGCCTGCTATTATTTAGCCTTTGGTTATACCCTCTGTTTTGATTTTGATATCCTTGATTAGAGGAGTTTTGGCCTTGATAACCTCTTTGGTTGTAATTGTTATGGTTCTGATAGTTACCCTGATTGTTTTGGGAGGGGTTCAATCGAAGCTGAGCCATGTCATTGGTGACTGGGGACAACATTTTTTTCAAGGTTTCTACCTCATTTGTAAGCTGAACTGTCTTCTCACTTTCCACACTCTTAGCAACAGGTGGCTGACCACCATGATTTGGTGTTCCAATTTGGTTATGATGACCATGGGAACTTTGAGGAAGCTGTGATTGTTGAAAGGGATCAGAAGTTACAGTAGCAAAGAATGGGATAGGTGGTTGAGTTTACAATTCAGACATAGGCCCATAATGGGAAGGAGACATTTCTGGGATAGTGTTGAATAGAGGAGTTGGGCTATGCATCTGATATCCTATTGAAGGGAAATCTCCCCCCAGGCTTCCTTGTTGAGAACTAATTTGTTGTTGCAACTTGATAGCTAGATGATAGACTTTGGATAGGGAATCAATATCAGCTGGTTGGTAGGTCCTTTGCAAGAACAAGCCAAGCAAGGGATCTATAACTCTAAAGTAAGCTTGAATGGCATTGTTCTCAGCGACCAAATAGGGATCTTGCAATCTCCTATACATCCATTAGAACCTGGTATTGAACAAGGGCAAAGATTCCCCTGGTTCCTTTCTAATAGTGGCAAACTGGTGGTATAAAAGAGTTGGATCCACATAAACCCTGAACTGATTGATAAAGGCATTTTCCAAATGTGTCTAGGTCAGAATGGAGCCTTGAGGAAGATTAAGGTACCAATTGTACCCCTAAGAAGTAAGGGAATAACCTACAGACTACATCATGGTGGGTTATCTAAGCTCTAGTACAAGCATCCTTGAAAGCTTGTATGTGCTCTTCAACACTCCTTGACTCACCATGAATATACTTAGGGCAAAATTTCTCAAGGTTCTTGGGCATATCGTGAAAACCTCTAGGAATAGTCCCCAATGGAGAGGGATTATTCTGAAAGAACGCCATTGGTGGGGGTGGTGGTTGAGCTAGCTGTTGTATGGGTTGCACTAGCTATGATGACAATTGAGATGGACATGATGGTGGATTGATAGGTACCCACTGGGGTATTGGTGAAAAGCCTGGTGGAGTGAGCGGAGCTGATAACGTTGGTATGGTAGTTGCCCCAGTCTTGTGACTTTTATGTCTTATTGGGGTCTTGAGTTCTATGAAAGGTGATGGATTTTTAGTTGATCGAAGAACTTTGTGGGGCCTTTCTGGGGAGAAAAACCATGTTTTATCCAGTTTTCCCTTCTAGGCCCTCCTTCTAGTGCCAACTTCTGTTGATTGGTGAATTGGCACAACAACAGTTAAACAAAATATTCTTATCCTATTTCTCCTGAAAGAGAAAGACAACACATGGATGTCTTAGCTCCCAAGGACTTTGTAGTTGGTTCTCAACTGTGCTGATGTTGCTCAGTGGTCAATGTAACAGTAATATTCAAGGGCCTGCTGTTGTGCGCTTCTAGATTGTTTTAAGACCAAAAATGATTTTAAACCTACTTTAACTAGGGTTTTTAAAGAAACATAAAAAGATAGATCAAGGTTTTGGTACTGAAAAGAATGATATTTCATTTCATTACCTAATTGCTAACTAAAACCAAACTTATTACCTTTCAAGGAATTGCTAACTAAAACTGAAGAAAAAAATTAACTTGTGATTAACACACAGTTGCATTCACTCACATTGCTGATTTCAACAAGTGATTATAGATTACCATTTAAGAAAAACACAAAATAAGAGGAGAGGCCTTCAGATCTTTTGTAGCCACAACATTAACTCCTCTATCTACGTGTCCATACTCGAACTCTTTCTGAAATCTACCTTGAATGCTCCAAAAGTATTTTTCCATTAATACTGATCTGCCTCTCACCAGTGGTCGCTACAGTTGTCCCTACGAGTCATGGTTACTTCTTTTCTTCAGCCTCCTTCATGTCCCAAACCTTTCTACGCATTGACTGCCTTCTGGAAGCATCATCGGGCCTCCCTTTAGGTCTAAACATCATCACCCGAGCCGATCCATCAGCTCATGATCTCAGAATGAATACATGTCGTTCGCATTCTGCAGATTTCCTTCACAGGAATAGTCAATTAGTCAAACTAGGCCAATGAGTCACTCTTTTAGTTTCCTATGATTGGTCGGTCATATGCCACATGAGCTTATCAGGTAGTCCAAAGTGGTCCACCTTGAATTGAATGTCGGTGAGACACTTATCGTATCTCCCTGATGCGATTTCGTCTCATAACAATTATCGACATAGCGTGGACCAGTCAATGAGACCCCTCATTGAGCTTCAGAAGTCACATGGAGCTCATTTTTATGTCGGGAAGACAATCCTATTTTGGGGAGACCTTACCCCAAACTCCTCTTCTTTTACTGAGCCTACCTTATTGTCGGCAAGACTCCTTACTGTCAGCTAGAGGCTACGGCGAGTTATCCTTGGTTATACCGATGCCTCCTTCACTGGGAAATCCATCGTTGTCGGCAAGACCTTCAACGAACTCCTTTTCATTCTCGCCAAGCCCACTTTGCATCGGGAAGACCCTATTGGGTCAACAGGACGTCATGCCGAGCTCAATATCTTTCATCAAGCTCATTCTGTATTGGCAAGACAACATTCCTTCGGCAAGACCACATGGTGAAGTCCTTCTCTCAGGGAGTACATCCAGGTCGGGGAGACCTCTTCACATCAGGGGAATATTACCCCGAGTTCACGCCCTGTCGCCAAGACTCCTACATTTCATTGAGACCTTTCACCGAAGCCCCCCTCTATCTCGGCGAGACCATCGCACTCGGGGAGACATCTCCCCGAGCCCATCCTTACTTCCCCAAGCCTGAGTCCTCCTTTCCTTTTGGCGTGACTTCCTTCTTCACCAAGACCTTTTGGTGAAGACATGATCCTTTTCCGAGCTCCATTTCATTTGGTGGGGTCCCCTTTCTATTGGCAGGACATCACATGGTCGGGGAGACCTTTCGCCGAAGGCTATACCTCTTGCCGAGATCCTATCGGGCTGAACTCTCTTTCGGCAAGAGCCCGTTTGATCGGTGAGACATCATACCGAATCCCTCCTTGCTTTCACTGAGACACTCCAGAGTCACCTAGACATTTTGTCGAATGCACTCTCTCTCGTCGAAGGCATATCCTATCGATGAGACATCTCCTAATCGCCGAGACCTCATGGTGATGAAATCTTGCTTTGCCGATGCCGTTTCATTCCGTTTAGACTCTGATGGATTGGCAAGACTTATGCCGATATTACTTCATGTTGGCAAGACCTCTCCTCTTCGTCGAGACTTCATGCCGAGCACATATTTCTTCTCCCCGAAGGGGAATTTTTTCGGTGTGACATAAAGATCTCGCCAAGACCTCATGGCAATGATACCATTTTTGTGTCGCTAAGACTCCCTTCGGTCGGTGAGACTTTACACTGACCAAAGCTTCCTTTCACTGAGCACAAACTTTCTTCAAGCTCCCCCTACCTTTTCGGTGAGAGATACGCTAATCGGCCAGACCTCCTGCCGAAGGAAAAATTATTGCCGAGACCTACTCCTTCGCTGAAACCCTATACCAAAGTATCCTCACTTTTTCGAGAGTTCATTTGAGTTCGGGGAGAGCTTGCTTGATCGGCAAGACTTTTTGTCGACACCACACCCCTGTCATCAAGAATTCACCCCTTTCAACAAGACATTATGCCAAATTTAGAATCTTTTGGCGAGGGCTCCTTCGGTTGGCAAGACACATAAATACTCTCGGCGACAGGAAGCTTTGGTGACTGATGAGCCTCTTTTGGATAGAACACACAACCAGTCGGCAAGACAACTACAGGGTCTTTCCGACTTTCTCCTTAGAAGAAATTTATGATCAACTAGATTGAGGAATGCTTTCCAACTGAGTTCCCTTGGAAAATATCACCATGTGTGTAATTTAACCCTACAAAAGAAAGGTCTACATAAGTGCCTAGAAGCAAATATAAACATATTACAATAAATCGACTATTGTCCATAATTACTTCATTGAATTCTTAGCAAGAAGAAAATCAACTCAAGCTAAGACAGAACCAAATCCGAACCAGAAATGACACCCTTCTTCAAAACTGGTGGGGGCGGAACCAAGAAGAAATCAGAACCAGGACCGAAACGAGAGGAAAAATTAGACAAATCCCGACGGAACTAGGATCAAAACAAATTCTGATCCTAAAGTGTTTTGAAAGTTTCAATTTCGGCTTCCACCCCGGTCTCGCCTCCAACGAAACTCAAAAGAAGATGAAGAAAAGGATGAGAAGGAAGAAAGACGAATTGGAGAAAGCACCCCCCAAAAAGCTACAAGGAACGAATGAAAAAAAAGAACAAAACTGGCACAAGGAAAAACAAAAGAGGCGGAACCAGAAGCGGGGACAACAAGAATACATAATTTGGAAGGAATTCCAAGTTCGGAATTAGTCCCAGTTCCGGGTCCACCAAAACAAAAGAAAAGAAAAGATCCAAGAAAGGAACATGCTCCAAAGGCACATGACCCGAAAAACAAAGAAAGAAACAGAATAGAGGGACCTGAAATGTGAGTGAAAAACAACCAACAGAGGAAATGACAACAAAAGAGAGCAGAGTCAGAATCGGGACAGAATCTGAATTCAAAACTTTCAACGAGTTTTTCGTCCAGATTTAGACCTGGACCCGAATCCGCCAGACCAAAAGACGAAAATAAAAGAACCGTCAGAACCAGAACCAGAGACAGAGCAAGACCAGAACTTGGATGTAATTCCAAACCCAATACCGGTCTCGGTTTCACTTCCGACATAATTAAGAAAAATGCCTAAAGGCAAAAAACCAAAGGCCCAAAAGACAAAAGAGCAAAGGGGGACCCATTTTGTTCCAGAATAAAATGGGGTGGTTATGCAAGGCATAACAGTTCCATGGACATAATAACTAATAACACCCTTTCAAAATTTCCATGGTGCCATGTTGTTACTTTTCAAATTTTGATTTTAATGATCGTTTACTTTTGCTAGGGTTTTCATTTTTTATCTGTTAGGGTTCACCATAGGGTTAAAACCCTCTTTAAACCCTTAGAACATTAAACCATTTGCTTTATTTTCTATTTTGTCATTGAAATTTTTCTGCCCATTCACAGTCATTCAACTCACTTCTTGTGTCATTGATTTCATTCATAAACTAGCCCCCATTACCTAGTTAAACCAGTCGTTGTCCTACTTGAAATAATTTACCTATGTCTAATGTTATACGGGCCAGAAGAATTAAACTTTCATGCTATGTCTATGCCCTAGGTTTGAAAAATTTTAAGTTTAATTTTTCATCAACCTAGTAAACTCCCCCTTATTAAGTTGCATCTTACTGCACATGCGCCTAAAAACCCTTAATTCGTCGTTGGTGTGGTCCCACAATCTACATTCTATTGGGTCCCTGCCAGCTCACACCATTAAAATATTCAAATAAAAGGATTTGTAGGGAAATAGGTGTGTGCCATGTGTCCATTCTTGTGATGGTCCCTACAAGTTTCAAAGGCGACTTTGATGAAAAGCTTAAAGATCCAACAACTCCTATGTGATGTGTGGGATAAATCTTAACTCTTCTTTGCTAGTTCGTAGGGACCCACATGAGGATTTTAATTCCTTGCAGGGCAGCGGTGGCTACCATGTGGTACTATCTGTAGCATTTAAAGGACTATTATAGGGAAGAAATATTTCATTAAAATATTTCTAGTGACTAGGGAGGTGGTAAAAGGTGAGATACTAAAAGGACCTGAAGGCATATAGATTAAAGGTGATTAAGATACTTTAATCTCAACCATCCATTTGTGAAAGGATTAAGCATAGACATAAAAAGTTCTAAGTGATCGATTCATGTTCTAAAAGGTTAAAGGGGCCTCATATCTGACATGTGGATGGCTCTATTTATTTTCCCTGCCAACCCACACTATTGATCGCCAACCTAGCAAACCCATGCGAGATAGCGGGCCAATGACATGTGGATATTACCAAAGCTAGTAATGCATGGTGGAGCTCATTGGATAGCAAGGAAAGAGCTCCACATGGAAAAATTTTATAGGCTTGATGTCGAAGTCAGCGTAAGTCAAGTTTTCAAACATGTGTGAGTTCATTTGAGTCATTCATCAATCCAACTAGATGAAAGATCTACAGTTGACATTTAAAGTTACTCGTGGGGTAGATTAATCCATTCTAGTCTACACGAGTGAACAATAATGGTGGACATGACATGATAAAACCAATTGGATGGTTTTTTTCCATAAAAGAAGGATTTCAAGCATAATATGAAATCATAAAAACACTTTAAGGCATTAGAAGATTTGTTGCATTTTTTTTGAGCTCTAGGAATCCATAATTAGGGTTTTTGAGCGTACATAAGCCAGTAAGGGAAAATTACCCTCTCTGCGCTAAATATTCTTGCAATTTTTGTGTAATTATTGGTTTTGTATAAATTAGGGCATCTTTGAAGGTTTGATGAAATCATTAATTATCATCAAACTACTTTCATTTTTTCCATAATTTATGTATGTTTCTTGAAAACACTTAAAAAACCTACCAAAATGTTAATTGCAATCAAATAAACCCTAGTTTGTAAAAAAATTTGAGTATGACACCCTCAAGCACCCAATCATCTAGTTCTGACCCAAAGTCTAAAGATGACCTCTGTTTCAAGATCTATTGGACCAATTTCCTCCTTCCACCAATGATAAACATGTTAAAAGGCATAGGACAACTGAGAGGAGGGGGTGAATCAATTTTCACCAAATTAAACTCAAAACTTCAACACTTATTAACTTCACAACCACACTATTATGTTATTAAATATGAGCATGAAATGAAGATAATAGAAAGAAAAATCAACACACTGAACACTAGATTTTACATGGAAAATCCAATAATGGAAAAACCATGGTGAGGATTAACTCACAATATAATGTGATAGCAAAACCAAATACAAAGGCTCATTGCCAAGGGCTCGCTACCCAGAAGAGGACTCAATGTCTAGATACAAAGGCTCACTACCTACATAAAGGAATCATTGTCCAATAGGGAGGCTCACTGCCTACTGATACAAAAGAAAACAAAAGATCCACCACGACAATTTACATACATCTGCAGCCTTGATTAAAAGATTGTAGAAACCTTTAGCTTACTGCCTTTAGGAATCTAACACAATGAAGTATTGCTACCTCAACTCACTTTCACATGCTTCTGCTCTTTTATTTGTGGCTTACTTTGTTACTTTGCATCATCTAAATCTTCGCAACTTAACTTGCATTTATACAATCTTCAAGCTTAAAAAATTTCTCCAAGGTTAGCCACATACGCTTCATTTTATAAATTCAAATTAGGTCGCCAACTCAACATTCCCGCGGTGGAAAGGAATGAGAGTGGACCAATAAAACACTTAACCAAGACCAAAAAATAATGTCTCAAATCAACCACATGCTTCCTTAATTAAATTTAATTCTTCATATGAAGTTTAAACAACAGGTCATCCAAACCTAATGAAAACACAAATGAACATTGAAGTACACGCTTCCCAACAAAAAGATAACATGCAAACAACACAACACACTTTATCATGCATGAGAACACATCTCAGGTTCCTTTAGATACATCCACAACAAGTGTGACAACTTTTGAATAAAAAACTCCTACCATCAGTTCATCCGGACTGTGCAAACACATACAACAACTTTGAAACTTAACTTCCAGATCATCAAACCACAAGAATCTTTTCCAAAACCTAGAGAACACCATTATAAGACACATTCTAGATCCGTAAGATTTGAAATAGAATAGCAGAGGACTGCAGAGCAGAAAAATTTCTCCCAATCCATAGAAGATCAACTTTGCCAGAACAGTTCACACACCGGTGAATGCAACTTTCACATTCCATCAAACCAAAAGTTATAGATCAATATATATCACCATTAGATCATCAACAACAACCCTTCAAATCCACACAAGCATAGGATCAACATAGGAGAAATGCAGAGAACATACCAGAGCACATTCTTAACACTTACATAACTCTGACTTCTCTCTTTATTAATTTTCTCAAAAGCACTTGGAAACCCATCATTATAGCACATCTACAACATCATAAAGATAGCTCCATGTACTCACAACATCTCAACTATATATGCACGATCTACAACATTTTAAACTATGTTGACATCAATGACAACATTAATGACAACACTGCCAAACTTACTCATACTTGCAACAATCTCCCCCTTTGTCATTGATGGCAACACATGATGTGAAAAACCATCAAAGACAACAACCTACACAAAATTCCAGGAGAACAACTTTTCTTTATTTTCTTACTATTTTTCACATGACTTTCTCTCCCCATTTTTTCATCAATGGAAAAGATAAAAAATTCTAATTCCTCCCCCTTAGGAGTACACCCATTCAATTCATATTGCAACAATTAAAAACTTTTCTACTCCCCTTGTGGAGTAGACCCATTCATCAGTTTAGATAAATGAAGAATTTGTGAATTCATTGGACTTATGCACCTTCATGTGCACCTAGTTCAGAGGGCCAATGACCCCCAACCTCTCCCTAAGATACTCAAAATTTTCCTTTGGAAGAACCTTAGTAAATATATCTACAATTTGTTCCTTTGTTGTCACATACTCTAGCCCGACTTCATTCTACAACACCTTCTCTCTTAGGAAATGATATTTGATAGATATGTGTTTTGTTCTTGAATGCATCACCAGATTCTTTGAAATATTTATAGCACTTGTGTCGTCACAAAAAATAGGAATAGTCTCATCACATATCAATCCAATGTCTTTCAGAGTTTTCTTCATCCATACAAGTTGTGTGTAGTAGGATCTTTCAGAGTTGCCTTCGATCTATAAACTAGACGCCCCTGGCCTCCAAAATTTAGGGACAGTTCTTTCCTATGTCAAAGACTTTGTCTTGCTCTACTAACAATAGATCAACATGAACATTGTGCAATTCTGGGCCATTAGCATCATCACAATTGATATTATCCATTCCATTTGATTTGATGTTGCCCCAATCATCAACCTTCTCCACCATAGGCTCATCAATTTGAATTGAGAAAATAAAACCTTCATACTCCACACAATCATGAATTGCAGGATCACATCCCATTTGTTCATCAAACTTGAAAATCTCATAAGCACTCTGGGTCATACTTAGCCAATCCTTGACAATAGCAGGGAAGAAAAACACAAAATTAGGCATACCTTCAGTCTGCTTGTCACAAATATTATCCTCATGGGGTGAAAGAAGTTCCATAATCAAATCCAAAAGAAAGGGAACATCTGAAAATAATTCAAGTGCAGCTTCATATTGACTAACATCATACTTTTGGTTATCTACACCTTTGAATTGCTCTTCACATGGGTCAAATAATCCTGCAATATTAACATATTTTGTAGAATCATCAAATGGTTTGTTCTCCTCAATATAAAATGATGTTGCTCAAGTATCAATGCATTCATCCTAATTTTCTTTTTTCTCACCCAAGAGTGGACTTCCTTTTATGTTAGGGAAAATATCATCATGTGGAACATGGGTGGTTGACACTTCAACCATCTTTTCAAGCACATAACTAGATACCATAGGAGAATCAACATAATCATCTACATCTCCCTCAATAGCAATACTACATTCAAGGCTGCCACCATAGTCTTCAACTTCTTCATCATGCGAGCAATTATCACATTTCAATATCAACAAATATGAATTACACTCTTGGTGTTTTCAAGGTGCAATTTTCTCATCCACATGTTGGCTCATCAAACTATCAATGTTTGTGCTACCATATTAAAGGCAGAGCCATATACCTCCATATCAACTTGGTTCTTCTTTGTACCCTTTTCAATATATTCACCAATAGTGTTTGCCACAAATTTATTAGAATTTTCTCAAAAAGTGGATTGCTCCTACACCAGTAGGAATCATCATTTATGATTTCATCTTCTAGTGAAGATTTATCAAATAAAGGATTTTTCCACACCTTCATGATTGTCACATGTACCCCTTCCTCCTCAATGTCAAGATCCAAATATCTTTGATCATTAGTGCATTCAAAATTAGTGTAATCACTTGAAGAGCAAAGATAAACACTTTCAATATCCTCTTCATCATTTGCACTCATAACAATTGATCCACATTCAAAAAATTCTTCACATTAAGAGAATTGCTCACTGCTAAGGAAATGCACCCCTTCAAGGCTATTAATATACCCCTTACTTGAATCAAAAGACTCCATCTCCATTTCATAAGAAGAATCATATTCAATAGAAGATTTACCAAGCTCGATCTCATCCCTTTGATTCCTCATTTGTGCCATATAATTGAGATCAGGTGCATCTCCATCAATGATTTGTGTATGATTATTCCTGATTGGATCAACATGTGAGGTTTCACCCTGTACCTCTTATGTTTTTTCACAAACTATGACATCCAAGGAAGAAAATTAGGTACTATTTCCTTATCCTCGTACTCTATTTCTTCATCTTCATCACTACTGTCTGAACCTACATCTAGAGTACTTGTGAAATAACAACAATCATCGACTAATCGTCCTTCTGATGTGACTTCTTGACCTGCCAACCTTAGCCTTTGATTCTTGTCGATATGGCAATCATTTCCCACATTCTGGAAAGCAACAAGTGGCATATAACTATGTTCAATGTCTTCCACAGTGCTTATCCAATCCACTACCTGATCAATACTATGAGGCTTCAAATTCTTAGGCAATTTGCTTAATCCTGATTTGTAGGCTTCACAAAACAAATTAATGCACATTAAGTCATTAGGTCTAACAATTTTGGGTATCTACATTAGAACATCTAGGAATCTTGAAAAAAAATCATATGGTGATTCATTTACATGTCTTTTCATCTCATACAATTTTCTGATTAGAAATACTAAGTCATCCCTTCCCAATCCTGGTTGATATGAGGTTGATGCTTACTCCTATTCTGCATCTCAGGGAAGTAATGCAAATGTAACATCTAAGGGCTCCTTTTCCTGACAAACATTGTTGCCTCCTAATTTGTTTGGCTCAATAGTTTGAATTCTATTAGGGCCATTCATACTAGAAATCACAGGTCCCTTCATGATTGAGTATTTCAAATTGTTCTCAATATTCATAGCCTCTTGGTAAGCTCGTTGTAAGGTAGTAGGCTCTTTATCTCTCAACAAGAAGCCCATCTTACTATCAAATGCTCCCAAATATACAACCAAACATTCTACATTGTTTGGCCTCATGTGTTCAAGGATTTCTCTTATGACCTTTGCAAACCTAAGGTTGAAAGTAGAGATCAACTCTTCTTTATCCCTGGAGATCTCCATAAAATTCTTCCTTGCAACACTTGGATTTATCCTTTCACCAAATTGTTCCATGAAGACTACCTTGAGTTCACTGCAACAATGTACAAAGGACATAGGCAAGAAAGAGAACTAGTCCCTTGTGTCTCCTTTCAAGGATTGAACAAAGAGTTTCATAACTATATCTTCAAAATCTATCTCATAATCTCCCATCACATCAACAAATTCTTGCACATGCTTACTTGTTGACTCTAACCTTTCACCATTGAACTTTGGTATTTTGTCCTGGATCTTGGGTGGTACAATATTAAGATAACCACAAATATTTTTGAAGTTGATGGCCCTATACCTATTGGTATTGAAGTTTCCTTGGTGGGAAAAGGACTATTCACCTTGCATGCTTTTATCACTATTTACACCAGGTGGCATAAATTGACAACTCATCCTTAATTCTTGAAAAGGAATTTAAGATCTACTATGCAATTATACAATATTACATCAATTCCTTTTGCAATTGTGATCCTAAGCCTCTAGCACATATACTTCCTATAAATGTTGCCTAAGACCTAATAATATAACATGCTCCTTTCATCATATTGCACAAACTTCAATTTATATGCAAAGGCATGCTAAATTATCACTAATATTCCCTCATCTAGTGCTAATTCGCCTATTAGGGAATCACTTACATATCGAGCATTGGAAAATTATCCTGATTTTCCCATAATATGCTCTAATTTCCTCAAATTCTATGAAAGTACCTAGTATTTTGCAATGTAGCTGACTATCCTTTGTCTTTAATACTGCAGATCCGACCAATTGATGTGTGCTTTATTAAGTTCTTTGAGTCAGAGTCGCCACTTCCTTTCAGAGGACTAAACTTCAAATGAGATGAAGTCTCCTCACAAAATGGAACATGTTCTGGACTATCCTCCACAACAGAGTCACGTCCGGATCCTTCAATCTTTGTTGTGCTCAAACTGTCTACCAGGTTCAAGAATTTGTCAATATCTAAACAAGACATTCAAATTCACATCACCATTTGACTCTACATTTCATATCTGCATTTGGAGAATGAGGTTTTCCCCAACGAAGTCACCATTCTATTGGTGGTTTTTCCAGTACACCTAAGGAATCTTTAAAGAGTAGCCAACTCCTATACTCAAGATCCTTAAAATGAATGGCCAACTGAAAATATTTAGTCGAAGACTAAAATATTCTACACTTTTGGCTTTGTGGGACCTAGGAGGGTGTTCCTAACATCATTCTATTTGACTATCTCAATAAATGACATCAAATCACAAATTAGTTCCTATGAGGGGTAAATAACATAATTCACTCAAAGGTTGGCTAATCTTTAAGTAAATAATTCACAAGGAACAAAGAAATACCTCACGCACATGCCTCATGGTAAGTAAATTTTAGGAGATTAATGTTCTACCCCTAAATCTATGATTTGGTATACTGTTATTATCCTTCGAATGGAAAATACCTTGACAAATAGATTAGTGTCTTTATCCATCAAGCAAAGGAGTCACACATCTTACAATTAGTTATACAAAAATTCTTTACTCTGATAATTCTAGACTATTTTCATAAGGCTTTGCATTACAAAAACTCATTGTACTTAAGGCATCACTTCTTACTAGATCCTTATAAATCCTCACAAATTCATGACCCCACTTAAGCATTTAATTGGTTCCTTGAACCAAAGAAAAAAGTAAGAACATGCATTCAAACAAAGTATTTGAAGATGAACATAATATACTTGATATTTCATTCAAAATTTGCAAGATGATTTATAGAGGAGAGTATATGCCTTATGCATAACATTTGTTTCAATATTAGTAATTTCTATGAGACTACTTAAGATTTACATATGCATAACTCGAAAGCCAAGACAATTCAAATATTCTACCTACTGGTATTCTTTCTAGTTTCAACCCTTTACGTATATTGGACCTAAAGATTCAAAAGACCAAACCCCTACAAATGAGCCATGAATTCCCTTTTATAGCACTAGGGAGTAGACAAGCTTCCGATTTGAAATGCAATTACAACACTGGTATGCCATTTCAATATAATTTTCATTTCATTTCAAAATTTCCCCACACTAGAATCTACAATCATTTGTCAAAAAGGGGAGGCAAAATGTGTAACCATCAAAATATGGTAATACCACCAAAAGTAGCATTTAATTATCAGCATAACCTATCAACCCACATCCACGGTTAGCATAGTCATCATAAAAACCAATTTCAGTTGTCCACATTCAGCATAAGACTTACCAACGCCAAAAAATGAGAACAATCCACACATAATTTCATCTTCATGATAAAATTTTACAACCCTGAAAGCAATCTCATTACACAGAACCAACAGTGGGGCCATGGTACACAAGCTCGCTTTGCATTCTTGCAACAAGAGGAGGAGAGACCACAACTCCTTCTTTGTTCTTATCCTTGCTAGCCATTGAGTACTTTTGTCCACTTGGATTCTTCACAACAATGGGTGGAACTACGAGCACTTCTTCCCCTAACGGAGCCAGTTGGTTCAGAATCATGAGATATTGTTGATATCCCAAATTTGTTTCAGTCTCACTATCAGATGAGCTATCAGAGATAGTAATGGGAGAGTTCTGTCTACTATAGGAACCTTGACCATATCAAATTTTCCTTTGAATTATGCTTGAAGGCCCAAAAACTTTCTTTCCTTTTTCTCTAGTCACCTCCGAACTTGTAGCTTGGCCCTTCAATCAGTGACTACTCCTAGTAACAACAGGTATAGATTCCTTGCCATGAGCATCCTTGTGAGTGCCATGTGTGTGCTCTGAGTCTTCATTGCAAGAATTTTGCAAATTGAGTTGAGGATACCTCCACAATGGAACGAATGGAGCACTAGAATTACTCATCCTGCAACTCGAAGAACTTGTACTTATAACCTCAACTTCCTACACAAACTCAAAAGACTCGACGACTGATTGTGATGGCGAAAATAACAACTCTCAACCTGTATTTATTGAATAATGTGACAATAACAATCATCAATGCTTAGAGGAAACACACATGCAAAATGGTGGCAATTTGTTGGCATGCATATTATCACCGTTTAATTCCCAAGTGCATGGAAATCTACATAGCATGCTTCATGATTACTAGCAATTAAGTCTCCACATGCACAAAGATCAATTTGATCACTCTTGCAAAGAGCCTACCATTAATTATCATTGGTTGCAAAACCAAATGGCTACCATGTGCCCGTTTGTTGATTTCAAATGTCAATCATCAATCCGTTCATGAGGTGGCAGATCAAACAACTCGCATTGAGTTGACTGCCTTTGAATTTTAGTAGTTCATTGCTCAATCATCTCCAGCCAATAGCATTCATCCCAATCAGCAAGCATGTCACTCGTCGGTGGGTCTTTCCCACTTCATGAACTAGTGAATCAATCCATGTGTCATGAACTTGCAACCCTTGCATTTTTTAATGAGCTTTCACCTTTTCTTTGCGAGCCAACAAGGAGTGGCTGAGATTGATTCCTATGCTTGATCTTCATTGTTAATTTGGTAATGCTGGTGGTAGGAATGATAGTGGAGATCAGGCCCCATGATTGTACAAGGACACACGTCCTTATCTCACTAACCTCACACTGTGTAACCGACCAACACTTAGCATCCACAAACTGGTGGGGTGCGGCCAAGATCACTTCCTGCGGTCACGAACCTTCATACCTACACATACGACAAGGTTAGCATTAAAGAAGGGGCCATTGTTAGGCCAACAGTGATTTAACCCTCACAGATGAATGACTTAAGCCTAAATCATTTAGGGGAAAAATATTAAAGCCTGACTTTAGGAAAATATTAAGGTCAACAATAGATTGGATGACCAACACTCTAAGCTGAAGGGGTTGGTGGCACAATGGACACGATGGCTCAAGTGACAACTTGGCAAACTGACAACCGGCAGGGCAAGTCATCATGGAATTAGAATAACAAAGGGTTTTAAAGCCAAAACCTTATCCAAACCATGGGGACAAGGCTTAATGTGCTGATTTTTACATGGGCTACTTAGAAATTGCAATTTTTTGGAGAGCTCCATCACATTTTATCACCCAGGTCATATTTTCCATAGGTTTAGTTGGATAAAATTAGTTCCATTTAGTTCCAAATCCTAATGTCCTAATAAACCAAATATTTAGGTCTAATTGGTTCACCTTAGGGTTGAAATTTAATCTCTACACCTTGCAATCTCTTAGTTTCAATGAAATTTTGGGAAGAGGGAAATCATTAGTTCCTTAGCTCTTTGTATGAAGGACCTAGGACACCATTTTTTGGATTCCCCCTTTTCCCACTATTTCACATTGATCCCACCTTACTATCCAAATATTCACATCCTTCCATATCCTTTCATGAACATAATGTACAAATCCAAGACAAAGGATGTGGAGACTATTGTTGCAAGTATATTGTTGGTGTTGTCATTGATGTCAACAATATGGAGATTATTGAAGTTTGTTAGTGTTAGATTTGTTGGTGGTGTTGTTATTATTGTTGCTAGTACTAGTGCTAGTATGGACGTGTTTTGGTTTGATAAGAAGGTGTTGTGGTGTTATCATCAGTATTATCATTGATGACTTGAATGGTTGTGATGTATAAGTGTTGCATTCATAGTAAGTTCACTTGGTTTCCAAGTGCTTTTGAGAAAATTTAAATAAAAGAATGTGCAGTGTGACAAAGGTGTTTTCAGTGTTGTGCTTCACATTTCTTCATGGTTGAAGATATGATAGTGTAGTACGGATATGATGATCCAAGGTGTTTAGAGGTGTTATAACCAAAGTTTCAGGTTATAGATCATTCTACTATGGAAGTTGTGTTTGACAATTTTCCTGTCTGTGAAGAAGGTTGTGTGGGAGAAATGAGATTGCTCTGCATTTCTCCACAATGAGGTTTCTTGTCTTGTGAGTTTTGGAACATGCTTATATTGTCTATATTTATCTTCCCTTGGACTTTCTAGTGTTGTGTTGCTCCACAAGTTCAATTCTTATATTGTAGTTCAGTGGCAGTGTGTTTGGTTGCACAAAATAAAAGTAATCTTTATTTCAGTGGCTGAGGTAGTAATGTATAATATTTTGATGATACTAAAGTATTTTGGTATGTTGTGTGGATGTTGTGAAGTATTTTTGTGTGGTCTGTATGTTATTTTTAGACCTAGAGAGGCATGTATGTGGTCACTTGTAGTGTTAGTTCAGGTTTGGCCAACCTGGTGTGCTAGTGCTATTTGCAGAGGTACCTCATGGATTGTGGATGTGTTGAGTAGTGTGGTGATGTATATTTTTGGTGTAGCCATGATAGGAGGGTCCACAAAGAGAACAATCCAGACCGTGCAACAAAAGTCACACAACAAAAGCAACACAAAATATGGAGGAAAATGCAGATTAGAACATTCTCATTAACAAAAATCTCAATTACAATAGGCCAACAACATATGGGCTTACAAATTTGGCTCATAGGATTGACATAACATGTTCAACAATACAACATTCCTATATGTTCCTTAATTTGAGTGAAGTGTTCTATCTTAAATCTAATATTTTGTCTATCATCCTTCCTAATAATCTATTACAATGATTTATATCACATCCAGGGATCTAGAATCATTCGCATCTGCCAAAGATCATTACAATGTCCAATAAAAGAAGATGTAACGGGTGCATGAATAAGTCAGCCTCAAATTTGAATTACTCCTCAGTGAATGCATAGGATGAAGTGTGGACCTATAATCAAGGTTGGGGACACTCCACATAACAGTTAAAATCACACTGTCAAGATCCAGGAGATCGAACTAATTGTTAGGTTTGAAAATTATTTCGATGTCGATTCAAGAAACTACCATAAAATTCAGAAGCAATAAATTGTTGGAAAAAGATCCACTCACACTCAAATCTTGGAATAAGGAAAATGAACATGTCCATAATGAAAATGTAGATCCACCAGATTTGGTGAGAAAATATGATGAATCCACCAATAGGAATTGAACAAGAACAAAACAAAAACTAAAAGAAAATATGTTTGGTTGATGCAAGATTGCCAAGAACCAAGGATGCTCCTACATCAGACATCCTGGCTTATTTGAAAAGTGAGTCCCTCACTTTGTTTGGGCTAAAGGAAAACCAAGACAATCTACCTTAGCCTAAGAAATACAAGAAGAATCCTCCACTAGTCTACCTTTCCACTTCACAAGATATTCTTTGTACTGTCTTCCACGAGTTTTCCTCCCATCTCTAATATCTAGAATCTCTTCAATTTCATTTGATTATTGTTTAGGAAACTAATTCTCCAATTTTTCTTTACTTTCTTCATTGAATTCAGCTTCATTGTACTGGTGTAGATCTGAAATGTTGAATATAGGTGATAGGCCCATGTCATCTGGTAACTCCACTTCATGTGCATTTCCTGAATCAAATTTCTTCAAGATCTTACAAGGTCCAAACTTCCTCATCTTTAACTTATTGTATGTGTCAACTGGAAATCTTTCCTTCCTCAATTACATCATCACTTCATCTCCAACTTCAAACTCCCTATGTCTTCTCTTCTCATCTTCTTTCTCCTTATACTTTTGGTTCATATTTTCTAACTACTCCTTCACTTGAGTATGCACTTTCTTCATATGTTCTGCAAATTTCTCTTCTTTTTCACTTCTTTTATCTTCCATACTGATGTACCTCAACTCTAATATACCTTTAGGATGAACTCTAGTAACAATCTCAAAAGGTGTCTTTCCAGTACTCTTATTCATTGAATTATTGTAAGCAAACTCTGCTTGTGCAAGTATTAAATACCAACTTCTAGTCTTCTCTCCAACCAAACATCTCAGCAAATTCCCTAAACTCCTATTTACTACCTCTATCTGCCCATCAGTCTATGGGTGAAAAGTAGAACTGAACTTCAATTTTGTCTTTAACTTCTTCCAAAGTGTCCTCCAAAAGTAACCAACAAACTTTGTATCTCTGTCTGAAACAATACTCCTAGGTAATCCATGCAATCTGACCACTTCTCTGAAAAATAGGTCTGCTACATGTACTACATCTACTGCCTTCTTACAAGGTATGAAATATGCAATTTTAGAAAACCTATCCACCACCACAAATATAGAATCATTACCTCTTTGTGTCTTCGGAAAACCAAGTATGAAATCCATGCTAATATCCTCCCAAGGTCTCTCCAAAGCTATCAAAGGCTTATACAATCCAATGTTCTAACTACTCCCTTTTGCAACTTGACAAACTCTACAAATCTGCACAAATTTCCTAACATCCTTATAAATTTGTGGCCAAAAATAATTCTCACTTACCAATGTTATTATCTTATCAACTCCAAAATGTCCTACCAATCCCCCACAATGCTTTTCTTTCACCACGTTATCCCTCATTGAACTCTGGGGTATACACAACTGATTTCCTCTGAATAACATATCCTCCTAAATGAAATAATCCAACCACTGACTCCTATCCTCCAAAATTGGTTCTTTATAAGCTCTCCAAGGTTCTGCAAAATTTGGGTCTTCCTCATACAAGTTCTTTAATTCATCAAAGCCTAATACCTCCACTCTCATCTTTATTAGTAAATTCCTTCTCGTACTCAAAGCATCAACAACTCTATTTGATTTTCCACTCCCATGTTTCAAGACAAAATTATAACTCTACAAGAATTCCACCCATCTCATGTGTCTCTGATTCAACTTACCTTGAATGTTCAAATATTGCAATGCTTAATGATTTGTATACAACACAAACTCCTTAGGCAACAAGTAATGTCTCCACTTCTTCAAGGCTTGAACTATGGCATAAAAATCATGATCATACACTGAATATCTTCTCCTAGCATCATTCAACTTCTCACTAAAATAAGCTATTAGTCTTCCTTCTTGAATTAACACTGCTCCAACTGCATTTCCACTTTCATCACAATCTACTTGAAATACCTTACTAAAGTCTGGTAAAGCCAACATAGGCTACTCAGTCACCTTTTGTTTCAACAACTCAAAACTTCAGTCTGCTCCAGATGTCTATCTAAAATCCTTCCTATCTCCTCTCATTGTTTCTTTCATAGGACTGAAATAGAATTGAAATTCCTAATGAACTTTCGGTAGAAACTAGTTAATCCATAAAATGATCTTACCTCTCCAATTCTATTTGGTGTAGGCCATTCAAAAATTGCTCTTACCTTCTTAGGATCCATCTTCAATCCATCCACAAATATCACAAATCCTAGATATACCAATTCTTCCTTCATGAAACTACACTTCTTAATGTTTATCAATAATTTCTCTTCTCTCAACCTCTGCAAAACTTGTCTTATATGAAACAAATGTTCTTCTCTACTCCTACTGAAAATCAAGATGTCATCCAAATAAACAATCACAAGCATACCCAAGAATTTCTTCAATACCTCATTTATCAACCTCATGAAAGTACTCAGTGCATTTGTTAGTCCAAAAGGCATCACCAACCACTCATACAATCCTTCATTTGTCTTGAATGTTGTCTTCCACTCATCCCCTTCTTTGATTCTGATATGATGATATCCACTCTTCAAATCTATTTTTGTAAAGTATTTGGCCCCACTCAAACAATTCATAATGTCATCCATCTGAGGCAAAGGAAATCTATACTTCACCGTGATCTTGTTTATGGCTCTAGACTCTGTACACATCCTCCATTCTCCATCCTTCCTAGGTGCTAACAAAATAGGTACTACACAAGGACTTAAAATTTATCGGATCAAAACCTTTCTCAACAATTTTTGCAATTTTCTATTCAATTCTTTATTCTCTGTAGGTGTCATCTGGTGTGTTGCTTTATTAGGAAAACTAGCTCCAGGAATCAGATCCATGTAATGACTAATACTCCTCACAAGTGGTAATCCATCAGGTACATTATTTGAAATGATCTCCTCATACTCTATCAACAACTCCTTTATCTCATCTAGTTGTTCTTCCACATGCTTCAAATATTCAACCTTCTTAGGAACCAAGGCATAACAAAAGTTCTCATGTCTCAATCCATTCAAAAATCTCCTTCCATCAGATAAATTTTTTTTATCACTCGTAGAAACCTTAACTCTAAGAACATCTTCCAAGGGAAACAATAGTATATGTATTCTTCTTTCCATCATGAATAGCCTGTCTATCATACTACCAAGGCCTTCCCAACAAAACATGGCATACATCCATAGGCATGATATCACACAAAACTTCATCATGGTAATTTACTATCTTCAATTTTACCAAAAATTGTTCACTTACCAATATTTTATGCTCATCTTGAATCCATGCTATCTAATAGGGCTTTAGGTGTTTCCATCTTTCCAACTTCAATTTGGTCACCATTTCTTCAAAAACCAAGTTCTCAGAACTCCCATTGTCAACAATCACTTTGCAACATTTACTAGCTACCTTCCATCTGGTTCGAAACAAATTCTTTCTCTATAACGGCTCCTGCTCCAACTCACCTTGACACAATACTCTTCTATTCACCAAAACTTCTCCATCTTCTAGTTTGTTAGATGATTCAACATGATCTTCCTCAAAAAAGATTGTTCTTCTATTGTTCTTTGCATTTCTGCTTGTCTCTCCTTGATTGCATTCAAATTCTCTATGTCCTTCTCCACCACACTTAAAACAAGTTCCCCTGAATACTCTTTTCTCATGTCCTCCATTATCTTTTATGTAACCCTCATTTCGGTAGCCACCGTATCCTCCTCTTTGGTAAGAATTTACATCACCTCTATAGTACAAATTATCATTCTTACTAACTTCCTTATCAATATTTTGATCTGCAAAAGTTCCTCTTCCTCCAGTAAAAATTATTCCTCTCTAAAATCTTCCACCTCTTCCTCTATGTCTTTGCTCATGTCTTTTATTTAGCTTCTCTTATGCTTTTAGGGCACATTGATATGCCTCATCCACACTTTGCAACTTGATCAAACTAATCTCACCCTGTATAGACAACCTCAAACCATTCACATATCTGGCTACTTGCTCTATCTCATCCTCTGAATGTCCAGATATGATATTCAACTTGTAGAACTCTTCAGTGTACTCTATCACACTTGACTCCTTCTGCTTCAAATTTTGTAACTTTTGGAACAAATTGATCTGATAATCTGTAGGCATAAACTTCATTTTCAACTTATTCGCCATTTGATCCCATCATCTTATCTTCTCCTTTCCTCTTCTTTATCTATTTGTCTACAAATGTTCCCACTAAAGGGATGCATGTCCCTTCAACTTTGTACAAGAAAAATTCACCTTATTATCTTCGGTGGTACCTTCAAAATCAAAATATTTTTCCATCTATGTTATCCAATCAAGCAATTCTTTTGAATCCAACTTACCATTATATTCTGATGGATTGAAATGTGGTTTTGTATTCACTCTAGTTAGGGCTCTTATGAACCTCTCTTCTCCCTACTCCAAGCCAGAATTTTCTTCTCTTCCTCTTCATCAACTGGTTGACCTCTCCTCTGGGCCATTTCAACTGCATCTAATATAGCAACAATTCCTCTCAACATCTCCATTAAAGCTAGGTCTACATTTCCACATGCTCTATTTCCTCTAACATTTCTTCTTCCTACCATCTTTACACAAGTCCTTTGTAGTTGCAGGTCAGATCCTCAATCCACCACCCCACAAAAAATCTTCAACAAGACTCAGTGAATTTTGGCAATCTCTCATAGATCAAATCTCACCTTGATACAAATCTGGTGCAGCCACGGTAGGAGGGTCCTCAAAGAGAACAATCTGGACTGTGCAGCAAAAGTCACACAACAAAATCAATACGAAATATGGAGGCAAATACAGATTAGAAAATTTTCATTAATAGTAATCTCAATTACAATCAGCCGACAACATCTGCGCTTATAGATTCGGCTCACAGGCCTGATATAACATGTTCAACAATACAACATTCCTATATGCTCCTTAATTCGAGCAAAATATTCTATCTTAAATCTAATATTCTATCTAACTGCCTTCCTAATAATCTATTACAATGATTTATATCACATCCAGGGATCTAGAATCATCCATGTCAACCAAATATCATTACAATCTCCAATAAAATAAAATGTAATGGGTGCATGAATAAGTCAGCCTCAAATTTGAATTACTCCTCGGTGAATGCATAAGATGAAGTGTAGGCCTATAATCAAGGTCAGGGGCAGTCCATGAAATAGTTAAAATCATAGCATCAAGATTGTCAAGCCACAGGAAAGATCCATGAGATCGAACAAGTTGTTAGGTTTGAAAATTATTCTGGTGTCGGTTCAGGAAACTGCCATAAAATCCAAAAGCAATAACTTTCCAAAAAAAGATCCAATCATGCTCAAATATTGGAATAAGGAAAATGAACATGTCCACAATGAGAATTTAGATTCATGAGGTCTAGTGAGCAAATATGACGAATCCACCAATAGGAATTGAACAAGAACAAAACAAAAACTGAAAGAAAATATTTTTGGTTGATGCAAGATTGCCAAGAACCAAGGATGCTCCTACATCAATTTGGGTCCTAGTTAACCCTTGGCATGGTCTTCCTTCACTTATTTCTACCAAGGAAGTGCTTTGTGTTGACCTATCTTGTTGATACATGTTTGAGGTGCATATTTTTCATTGAGGCCAATCTAATTGAGATTGTTGAGGTCACAGATGGTATAAATACAAGATGGAGTTTGTGTTGATGTGTAGAAAGTGCAAGAGTTGTGAATTTGATAAAGTGTGGTGATCTAAGTGTGATATTAAATGCCTATGAATTTGGATGTAGTGAGAAAAAGGTGTCTACATTTTCATTGTACTTGAAGTTGCTGGAAGCAGTGAGTCGAAGGTTGTAGATGGTGAAAAGTTGTAGTGGTGGATTTATCCTATTGCTCTAAGATATTGAACCTCTCTTTAACAATTTATTCTATTCTTTTTTCTTCTTGGAAGTAAGCCTTCCAACAATGATCCTTTCTTCTTTTTCTAGGTAGTGAGCCCTTGGCAGTGACCCTAATTATATTCGATGTTGTTAGTTATATATATGTGAGCTAATCCTCACCATGGTTTTTCCTTATCATTTTCCATGTAAATCAAGTGTTCTCTTGTGTATGGTTGTGTTTGCATTGTTTTTTCACATGTTTATGTTCTACTAATGCATACTGAGAGTTTAAAGTGTGATGAGGGTTTGAAAGTTAATAAGGGATTGAATGTTTTTAGTGTACAACTAGTTCACCCTCCCCTCTCAATTGTCCTATGCATCTAAAAATTGGTATAAGAGTTGTGGTTCTTGGAGAAAACTTAACTGCTTGAGGTAGATCTGGATGGCACACAGGAAGGGTGTTAAAGCTCCTATATTTTATTTGAATGAATAATGCTTACTGGAAATCTAGGATGAAATCTTTTATGGTCTCTCTTGGATTTGGTGTCTGGAAATTAGTTGAAAAAGGATATACTATGCCTATTGTTGGTCCAACAAGTGATGATAAGATCAAGAAATATAAGAACAATGGAAAAGAAAGGAATGCTATATTGAGTAGACTTTATAATTCAAAAATTGGGAAGGTGATAAGTCTCAAAATTACATAAGAGATTTGGAAAAAGTTGGAGAGAATTTATGGAGATGATAAATTCAAGCAAGCGAAGATGTAAAACTACAAAGCCACATTTAAAACCCTAAGGATGTCTGAAGATGAAGATATTAATGCCTACATGCTTAGAGTGGATGAAGTTTTCAATGCCATCAATGGTATTGGTGGTAAGATGGAAGAAAGTGAAGTTGTGAAAAAGGTATTAAGAACTCTTCCTAAAGCTTATAGTTCTAAAGTTTCTACTATTGAGTAAGCTCAAAATTTGGATAATTATTCTAGAGGCTAGATGTTTGGTGCTTTATTTTCTTATGAATTAAGAGATTTTGGTTAAGATGCTACAAAAAAAGAAACTGCTTTTAAAGTTAGCAAAGTAGAGAAAAATGATGAATTAGATTTGGATGATCTTGATGACGTGGAAGAAAATTTTGTAAGAAGATTGAAAAAGGGCACTAGAAAATATAGAGGTAAGTTACTCTTTAAGTGTTTCAATTGTGCAAAGATAGGTCATTGTGCTTCTAAATGTTCAATCAAAGTTTCAAACGATAAACCTAAGGATCATGAAGGAAAATTTGTCAAGAAGAGTTATTATGTTGAAAATGACAATGGTGTATCTGTTCATGAGGAATCAGACTATCCTAATGATGATAGTGATGAATTCTTATTCATGGCTCTAAAAGTTGGAAATAATTCTACTAACTTTGAAAGATGTATGAAGGAAAGTGCTTTGATTATAGGTCATAACATTGAAGGAACTATGGTGATTATTTTCATGCAAGAGAAGAGAGGAATTTCTAGATAATTGATAGTGTCCATGCTCAAATCATATGATAGGTGATAAGAGTAAGTTTGTTAAACTTTAGAAGTATGATGGTGGTCTTATTAAGTTTGGTGATGATACATTTACTAAGATCTATGGAAAAGATTCAATTAGTTTTGATGGAAAGTATAAAACAAATGATGTTATTTATGTCAAGGGTCTCCAAAATAATATTCTTAGTGTAGGAAAAATGTGTATCAGAGGATACAATCTTGTGTTTCAAGATGATGGTTGTGAAATTATAAAAGGAAGATCCGAAACTTTGGTTGTTGTAGGGACAAGGACATAAGGTAATGTTTATTAGCTCAAAAGTGGTCGTGTTAAGTTCTTTATCTCTCAAATTAATAAAAGTTGGCTATGGAATAAAAGAATTACTCACATCAATTTTGAAATCCTAGTAAAGATCAATTATACTAATGTTATGAGAGATCTAACAAAGATTACAAAGCCTATCAATGTAATTTCTAAGGAATGTCAGTTTGGAAAGAAAAAGAAAAAGAAAAGCTTCAAGACTAAGGAATATTCTACTATAGGTCCTTTGGAGTTGGTGCTTATAAACCTATGTGGACCTACCAGAATAAGAAGCTCTCAAGGTGATAGGTATTTTATGTTATTGATTGATGATTATTATAGAATGACTTATGTGACACTTCTCAAAGAAAAATTAGAAGCTCTAGATAAGTGTAAAGTATTTAATTCTATGGTTGAGAATGAAATGGACATGAAAATAAAGTGCTTAAGATCTGATAGAGGTGGTGAGTTTAGTTCAAATAAGTTGAATAGTTTTTGTGAAGATCAAAGAATCAATAGACAATTTTTAGCTCTTTGAACTCTTCAACAAAATGGAGTTGTAGAGAGGAAGAATAGAACTGTTCAAGAAGTAGTAAGAACTATGATGAAGGAAGAAAATCTACTAGATGTCTATTGGAGAGAAGCTATTCATACTTCAATCTACATTCTTAACTGAGGTCAAGCAAGAGTGAATAGTTCAAAGACTTCTTATGAGTTATGGTATGGAAAACCTCCTACTATGAAATACTTCAGATTGCTTGGAAGTAAATGTTATATTAGAAGAGATAAAGAAAACTTAGGAAAGTTTGATGCAAGATTTGATGAAGGAATCTTCCTTGGATACTCTACAAAGATCAAAGCTTACTGGTGCTATAATAAATGGTTGAAAAATATTTTTTAAAGTGAAATTTTCAAAGTGGATGAAGAACCACTATAGAGTTTTGTATTTATACAAGGATATGAATATGATGAATCCCCTTGCAATGAAAAAGAAAAAGATGAAGAAAAGGAAAAATAGATGATAGTTTAAGATAAAGAAGCTTTGGAAAAGATCCTTAAGACTCCTAAGTATGTGCAGAAAAATAATTTTGAAGATCAAATCATTGGAGATAAGACTAAAGGTGTGTTGACAAGAAGAAAAGATGTTATGACATAGGAACATGAATTTTTTTTTTTACTTTCAAACGTGGAACCTAAAACAGTGGCTAAGGAATGCAAATATGATAATTGGATCAAGGCTATGAACAAAGAGTTGGAACAAATTGAGAAGAAACATACTTAGGAATTGGTCCCAAGACCTACAAATAAGAATGTGATAGGAACTAAGTGGGTTTTTAGGAACAAGTTGAATGAGGATGGAAAAGTTTTCAAAAATAAGGCTAGACTTGTGTGTAAGGGCCAATCACAACTGGAAGGAATAGATTTTGAAGAGATTTCTGTTTTGTTGGAAAGAATAGAAGCCATTAGAATGGTTTTGGATTTTGTAGCACATAAAGACTTCAAGGTATATCAAATGGATGTGAAGTCTACATTTTTGAATGGTATCATATTGTGAAGTATATCAGATGGATGTGAAGTCTACATTTTTTCTCTCCCCCTTTGACATCTGCATACATCACTTTGATACTACTTACACACAAGCACCAATAAGCAACTACTCTCTCCCCACTACTCTTCTCCTACAACTCTTACTATTGTACAATCTTCACTACTTCTCTATTGCTTGCTCTTTTCTACACACTCCCTTTAGGGACACAAGATATGTTCCATCTAATTGCACCAAACAAAAACATTACTACCTAATCCCCTTGAGAGGTAGCCTTCAACATCAGTCTAGGACCAAGAATTTATCTTGAAGTGCTTCTTGGATAGATGCACCAACTTATGAATCTAGTTGAAAGAAGGGGAAATAACCCCTAATGTTTATTGAAGATACTCAAAAGTATCTTTAGGAAGAGCCTTGGTGGAAATATTTGTAACTTGATCCTTTGTAGGCACATACTCTAGCTTCACCTCATTCCCTACAACCTTCTCCCTTAAAAAGTGATACCAGATAGAGATATGTTTTTTTCTTGAATGCATTACCAGGTTCTTTGAAATATTTATAACACTTGAATTATCACACAAGATAGAAATAGGTTCTGTTAGCTCTCAAAAACATAGGTTTGAACCACGAAAGGTTGCCAAGCTTTCACAACGTTTTAGGGTAACATAACAAGGTTTGAAACAATTAAACCTTCTACTCTCCAGGTACTGCTAGACCTAGGCGGGTGTGCCTATAATAAATGAAGCAAACTTGACTATTGATCTTATCTTCATGCCATGATTTTTCCACGATGGCAAATTGGAATGGACAAAATAAAACAAAATTTGAATATATTGTATACCAGTATTCAAAACTAAACCCTAATATGCTCAGTTAACAGATGTAAAAAAGTATGAATGAAACAAAATGATGGAAACAGTGAGACCAGTGCCTTATATAATATACGGAGTCAAATGAAACTTTAAACAACTGACTTCTTTCTAGAGGTCATTCAAATTGTTTGGCATATTTTGTTTATAACTAGTATAAACATGTAAGATTGTGATTATTAAGTTCTTATTACTGATCTAAATGAAATTCCCTGATTATTGTGATTAATCAAAAGGATTTAATCCTCCCTTGAAAGAACCTATCAACCAATCACACAGATACAACAAATACATAATGATAAACTAGACATAAACATGTTATGCTGATCTAAATAACCACGCAACATCAATCTTAGAGACAACTTAAATAATTCTTTCAATAAGCACAACACAACAATTGACACCAGAATACGCCAGCAAATCAGATGATTTTCATTGATATCTCCATAGCTTCAAAACATACATCAGAGTCTCAACCCTGTGAAACATGGTGTTCCACCATATTTTCTATTCTCTATCCTATTCTACCTATATCTGTAGATTGTTTTCAAAATGGACATTTATACATTGAGAATACGAAAGGACGCATTCTTTCGGAAATAGAAAATACAAAATACAAAACAAAAGATAGAGAATAATTAGGCTCTATTTAGCCATAAGTGAGTCTTATTGAGGTGGTCCAAATAATCCTAGTGCTCATATGTGTCTGCATCTCCAACAACATTCCAGATCATGATTTCCATCTTGACCATTTCCTCATTTTGATCCCTCACTTCTTCCAATGTTGTATCCTCTATAGAAGCTGTCTTCATGATTTCATCCAGCATTGACTCACATTCATTTTTCCATCTGACAACATCCTTCAATTCACCTTTATCATAAAAATGTAATCACAGTTTTCTCGGCAGCTGCAATTAACCCCTGTTCATCCCCTTGCAATTCATCATAGAAATTTCGATGGCGATTGATTATATGATTTGAAGCTTCAAGTGCATAACTGCTAGTCTCATCACTTTGAGCCAACTCATGAAATTTCTCCATAATCTATCCATCCATCCTTGTGTGCTCCTTCAATGCAGCAAGAATATGAGAGTATTTTCCCCACAATTTATTCAACCAGTATGTCAAATGATCATGCCTCTTCTTTACAATTGCAGCAATAGCATCATACTTTCCCTGAGAATAAGCATTTGACCCTACCCAGTGGTCTTTTGCTTGAGAGATTTCTCCTTGAGTAATCATTTTGGTTGTCCCCATTGAAACACCAACCAAGTCTTTGAGTCTATCATTTTCTCTCAACAATCTTTCATTATTTGTTTTATACATTTCTCTTTCTTTTATCAACAACCGAATTTGTGCTTTATTTAACCTTGCAATATTTACCCCAATATCGGCAGTAGCAATAGGATCAACTTCTCCAACTTTTAGAGCCATAACATGGCCAAATGCCTTCTCTGTATCAAGTACCACTGATTTCCTGTGGGGTGGGTACAAAGCCCATAACAACATTGATCCCTCATCAGTATTATATTTGGAGCCCGCATGCACTTCTATAACCTTTTCCTTATCCAGCTTGTGAGTAGCATTATTGCCCTTCAAGAAACTATCATAAACCAATGTAGAATTCAAATCAACACCAGGAAAGATCATGACACCAACACTCTCTAACATTTTCCTCCCCTTTTCAGGAGTCATATTTGTCATTTCATCATCCACACATCTTCTCAATTGAGCCAGCAATTGTTCCTCATTTCCTAAAGTAACATCATCAACATTCTCCCTTATTTCCTTCCCCTTCTGCTTGTACAAGAATTCCTTGAACTCTGGGGAATGTATAAACTCATCATCATAAACAAATGATCTATATTCCATGTGCCTTGTATGAACATCACCACTTTCAACACTCTGTTCTCTGACCGAGCAGATATATTGTTGAGTCTTCATCTGGGATACCTTTTCTATTTTACCCTGTGGCACCTTAGCTCTTGGTGCTTCTTCATCTCCAGAAGACAATAACTCAATATCCTGTAGCCCTTGGTTATACCTTTCAACTACCCTTTCTGCTTCATCTTCATCCAGATTCCTGATCATATCATCAAAAGGATAGGGTACATGCTGATACCCTCTAAAGTTAATCCTTTCTTTGGCTGAATTGAAATATCCCTCAGGGTCAAAGTTTTTCCTGGTTGGTCCTCTTTTCATATTATAATGCAACAATCTGTCAAGGATCGAATTATATCCCTCTTTAGCCAATACAGTGAAATCACCAGAACATAAAGTACTAGGCATAAAAGCCTACTTCCCAAAAGAACTGAATTGCATCACACTACAGTAATCCATCTGTCTAACAATTTCCAAATATGCAACCCTATTTGGAACTGTCCTTGGCAAAATAAGAGGATCATCTTCAAATCCATATACTCTGATTACTGTAGCTCCCTCCAAACAATACCAGTCTCCCCAGTTATGATCAGTAGGCCCATTGAAGTCCTTAGGCCGAAGGAATCTTTTGATCTCATCAGTCAATGAATAGTTACAAGGATAATGATACAATTTATACAATGTATTTACAAAATATTCTTCAAAATGAATGAAACTAGAACTAGCAAACCTGCTGTCCCAAATAGCAGTCCACAACTGAACAAGCAATGCTTCACCCTCTTTGCCAATTTGGGAAATTCTCATTTCTGGGGGCCATATCCCTAACTCCTATCCGAAATATAACACTAAATGCATCAACAATGAATAATTTCTTAGATGAACAATAGAAGCTCCACCCTTTATAGCCATCAACCCTGAGTCAAGCTCCTTAGAAATATATGAAGCATAATCAAATGGCCTGGAATTGTGATATTGAATATCTACTGTGATAACCATTGGCACCATTGACATGAATTCAGGGGCATCCATACCCAACACCTGACACACTGAAAAATATGTGTATTTCATATAGGGTTCAAACAAATCTACATGATAGGGAGGCCCTTCACTATCTTCCAGAGGTTCTAGCTTGTTACCTTGTTTAACCTTATGAATTGGTAACCTCCAACCCTTGTAACTTGTATCCATTCTTGAAAATTCCTTCTGCAACTCCTAACAATTAATTTCCTCATTGCAAAACCCTTCCAATTTGAAAACCTCACCAATTCCTTCTTTTGACACATGTATCTGTGGTCTTCCAAAAGGATCACATATTGCTTTATGTTTTGGATCATAATGATCAGCAAGCAATTTTACCAATTCTGCATTTACAAATACATTAGGGCACACCAATTTCCCTACATTCAACTTCCATGGATTACAAACTGGCTCAAAATAGTTTCTCCTATGGTAGTGGAAATTGAAAAGCTCATACCCTCTCACAGTGGTCCAGACATCACCTATGAACTTGTATTTATCATCCAGCTTATCAACTTCTGCCCTAAGCTGTGTGGACCTTCTAGCTTTAGGGCCCAAACTAGGTAATTGATCAATAAGATCTTGGTTCAACTTTCGTTCAATGCCTTCATGCTCTGTATCAGTCTTTTGTTTCATTCCCCTCGACTGACTACTCTCACCAAGTTTTCTATCCTTACCCTTTCCAGAACCAGAAGACTCCATTTTCAAACTTACAAAATCAAAATGTGAAGAACAAAGAAGCAAGTACTTACAGTATTCTGCTCGATCTCCTTAGATTGAAAAAATGTCTTGGTTCTCTGTTTAGCATGCCAATTCACTAGCAATTAATTCAGAAATGAGGAATTGATTAAAACATTACTATTTTATCCCATCACACCATTAATGAAGCATGAATGAAACCTCCCTTGAAACTGGCACTATCGCATCCAATGTCCTATTGATGAGAAAAATTTTAAATCTAGGGCGAATTCCCTTTTCAACATTTATTTCACCATTCGCTAAGACACTCTGTGGTCTTACCGACACCTAGAATCAACTTGATGACTATTGCTCCTGTCTTTCATGTCACTGTGATAATTCCAAATCTAGGAGATGTTATGTAGATATCTTTGCATCTTACCGATATGTACTCTTCAAAGTATTCTCTAGTTGCTATGACAAGATCACCCTTTTGCAAATGAAAACAATCCTACCGATGAAATAAAGTCAATCAGAAAAACTCTGAGAACTCGAAAAGACTCATACCGACACTAAATGTCTTACTGAAATCACTCCTCCATATTACTCCATTCGGCAAGACTCACCCCAAAATATTCTGTCGTTATATCTTTCAAACCTCGGTGAAGCTCATACCGAAAACTTCCTCTTCTAGTGATGCACATCTCTATTGGCATAAGTTTTAACTTGGAAAGACTCTATAGCTTTTCACCAATAACTTTTGAATACCCTTGAACTTGGTTTGGACAAACAATGGCCCCTTTGCTAAAACCCTCCCCGATGCACATAAATGTTACCGAGACATTTTTTTGCAAGTCAATCGGTAAGACAAAAATGATTTCATTATGAGTTCATGCCGATACCAATCAATTTGGCCGAAACAACCCCTTTGTGCATTAGTCAGTATGACATATTATATTCGCCCTAACATTACAATGACGCCCCAACACATGCCGATATATATTTTTTCTATATGCCTGTCGGCAAGAAAAAACACTTCGCTATGACTTCCTCCCGAATACTTTTAGCTTGACCAATATACTTCCATATGCACCGGTTGGTGAAACACAATGTATTCTCTATGACTTCACTCTGACAATGATTCCCTTCACCGAAATGACTCCTTTTGTCGCTGAAACAAGAAAATTGTCCTATCGATAGTCTGCAACAAACATACATTAGTGAAAAATCAGGTCAGGGAGACTTTTACTATGTCTTGCCGATTCGGGTCTTTTAATGAAATAGGAAGAACTAGATGGATTCAAATGGATCACATGACAAAAATAAGCAAGACAATACAAAGAGGAGATTTTATGCTTATGATGAGGACTCAATGCTGGAACTCTTGGGTGCAATAGACTGTAAAAATTTAAAAAATTTATATTTCTAACAGTGGCTCCATCTAGGGATGAATGATAGTAAGATCATTGCAAGGATTCATATTTCTGGGTGAGCAGACCAAACTCAAAGTGATGGAAGATGTGAGCATGATGGAACAAATGGCAATGATAATGAATGAGACCCTATACTACTGTACATGGAAGAATTTATTTTAAAAGAAGGAAAATCAGGATTGTCCATGTACTTGCAAATCCTGTTCCTTTTACATCCTAAACTACTGTGCATGGAAAAGAATTTCAAAGAGGACCATCAAGAGTTTTCCATGCACTAGAAACCCTTAATCCTCTGTATTACTTCAAGAGAAAAAATGTTTTAGAAATTTCCCATGTATGGGCAATTCCTAATCCTGACTAGCCATATTCTGCAAATAGTATGAGTCTTCGCCTTTCTTTCCAACCACCACAAAAGGCCCTAGCCATAAGGCTTCAAACTTCCCATGTTTTCCCTTCTCCTGGCACCTTGCATTCCACATCAGTACCAGATCACTTTCTCCAAATTTCTTATCCTTTGCTTTTTTGTCAAATAAATATTTCATCTACTTCTGCAACTTTATAATTTTATTTTGAGACACTCTCCTTGTTTCATCCAATTCAACTAGCTGCTCCATTCTTTCCTCCATGGGTTCAGGAATATCCAAATCCTCCTGAAGAACAAACTTATAAACTGGTAACAAGTTCTGCAAAGGCATCCTAGCTTGTGCTCCATACACTAACTCAAATGGGGTCTTCCCAATTGCCTTCTTCACCGTAATTCTATCAGCCCATACAGTTGGTCTTAATTTTGAATCCCAAGCCTTCATGTTCTGACCTAGCATCCTTCTTATAATCTTCAGAAGACTCTTATTGCTAGATTTCGCTTGTCCATTAGCCTGTGGATGATAAGGACCTGCATACGAAATGGCAATACCATATGTGCTATAGAAGCCTATGAATTCATCTGATCTAAAACACATCCCATTATCATTAATCAACCTCATTGGTGTACCAAATCTAGTAATGATATTATCCATCAAGAACTGTGTCACCACCTTACTTGTAGCTTATTTAGTTGGGATGGCCTCTACCCACTTGGTGAAATAATTAGTGGCCACCAATATCCACCTATGTCCACCACTTGATTTTTCTTGTATTTCTCCGATGAAATCAATTCCCCATTGATGAAAAGGGGCATCAACCTGCAAAGGTCTTAATGGAAAAGCTCCCTGATATTTCAGTTTTCTAGAGAACTTCTGGCAAGCCTCACACTTTCTCACATATGCAAAAGAGTCATTAAAAATCTTAGGCCAATAATAGCCTACCCTGAGAATTTTATGAGTAGTTGTTTTCGCTGAGTAATGTCCTCCGCAAACCCCTTCGTGCATTTCACTCAAAACATGTTTAGCTTGAAATTCATCCAAACACAACAATAATACACCATCCCTATTTTTCCAAAATAAATCCCCATCCATAAAAACATATTTAGACACCTGCAACTTCAGCGTTCTTCTCTGGTTATCATTCAATCATTCTGGGCACCTCATATGTTTAAGATAATGCATGATATTTGTATACCATTGAGTATGCTCAATGCTTGCAATTACATCTTCTTCTTCTACATTGCAAATCTGATTTGCTTCAATATTTGCCTCTGCCATTAGTTTAGCCAAACCCTAACCTCTGACCAGTTTAGTAATTTGAATCTCTAGGTCAAATTCTTGAATTTTGTTGATCCATTTGCATCTTTTACCTGTCACTTCAGACTGTGTCAGAATATCCTTGACAGCTACATGAGGAACATAAGCAACTACCTTTGTTCCAACAAGATATGGTCTAAAAGCTTTTATAGCTTTCACCAGTGCAAATGCTTGCTTCTCCATTATATCATACTTTAGTTCATAACCCTGTAATGACTTACTGAAAAAAGATATTGGCTGCTCATGACCGTCTTCATTCTTTTGTAGCATAACAGCTGCAACAGTGTGCATTGAGGCAAATGAAAAAATCTAGAAAGGTTTTGAAAAATCAGGCAACTTAAGAACAGGAGCCTCCTTGATGGCTCATTTTATAGATACAAAAGCTTCCAAAGCTTCTGCAGTCCATTCTATCTTTTGTCCTTTCTTTAACATTTTTGATATGGGTTTGATAATCTCAACAAAGTTAGAAACAAACCTTCTAACAAAGTTAATCTGTCCAAAAAATGATTGTATCGCCTTCACAGTTTTAGGGACAGGGATTTTATCAATAGCTTCCACCCTTTCAGGGTCTATCCTAATCCCTTCCTTTGAAACAATGTGCCCCAAAAGCTTACCCTCTGTGATAGCAAAATTACACTTCTTGGGGTTTAAGCTAATACCATACTCAAGGGCTTTTATAAATACCTTTTCCAAATGATGAACATGATCCTCAACCTTCTTGGAGTAAGCACTGAGATCGTTCTGATACACCACCATGAGAATATTGATCAAATCAGCAAAAGCAACATCCATGGCTCTTTGAAAAGTTGCCCCTGCATTAGTAAGACCAAATGGCATCCTTAGATAAACATATGTTCCCCAAGGGGTTGTGAATGTTGTTTTGTATTGCTCAGACTCTTTAACTTTGACCTGATTATACCCTGAAAATCCATCCATCATGGACAACAATTCGCAGCATGTCACCTTATGCAATATGGCCTCCATATTAGGCAAAGGCTAATTATCTTTGAGGGATGCCATATTTAGATTTCTGAAATCTACACATAATCTGATATCTCCATTTTTCTTTCTGACAGGGACCAGATTTGACACCCATGTTAAATGTCTAATTGGCTTAATGATTACACCATCTTTGAGCTTCACCAATTCCTCCTACATTTTAGGTTCTAGAGTTGGATTTATAGGCCTTTGCTTTTGTCTGAATGGTTTAGCATCTGGCTTCAATGGTATTTAATGCTGAAACAAGTCTTCTCTATATGCTTTCAAATCTTCATAAGACCAAGCAAATACATGTTTATACTTTCTTAACAATTCAATCAACATTCTTCTAATTGCAGGGCTTATCTTTTTACCTATGTACACCTTTTTTGGTGCCATCTCAGTTCCCAAATTAATTTCTTCAATGTCATCCCTTCCAACTGGTGTTTGCTTCATTAAAGACCAATCACTTCCATCATATACCCTCTCTAATGCCACCAAGCCTTTAGGAATCTTATTTGTTTTAAGCTGCAAGATCTCTTTTCCAAAGACTGTTTGCTTCCCATCCACTTCTTCAACAAAGGCATTGAAATCGATCTCTTGGGCTTCATACTGGTCTATACAGTGAAGGAACTTCAAAAGATCAGTGTCATCATTAAAAACTTGCCAGCTATATACATTATCAGGCACAGCAGGCCTTGTCTTGAATTCAATTTGTGACACTCCAGCCAATGTAACATCATCTCTCTTCAATGCTACATTAGCTAGAAAATCTGCATTATATTCTTCGATCTATCTACCCATTCAATCGAGAAGGCATCAAGCAACTCTATCGTATCCCATACAACATTTCTGTATTGCTTTAATCTTTTATTTTTTGCTGCATATTTTGATTTAATCTGCGATACAACCAACTCTGAATCTCCTAGAACAACTAGCAACTTTATTTTATGCTTCACCGCTATATTCAATCTAGTTAACAAAGCTTCATACTCTGCCACATTATTTGTGCATTCAAAGGTTAATAGGAATGAATACTTAAATGTATTACCTTCAGGCGAAACAAATACTATCCCAGCTCCACTGCCTTCTTGGCTGTAGGCTCCATCAAAATAAATCTTCCACACACCATTGTGGTTCCGTGCGGCATGTTTCTCCATAGGATTACTATTAGTCAATTTTGGCTATGCTGGTTCTATTTTGAAACTCCCAAAATCAACATCACAAAAATAGTTGATTTGGTCTTGTGGCACACAATCAATGTGCTGATTCATCCTCGGTTCCCTGTATAGTTTCACTTCTTATCCATTTACAGGAATGGTTGCATAAGATAGATCAAACTGGACATTTCCACCAATAGCCGCCATCCATTGCCTTGATAAAAGCATACCGAATTGAGGAGGGGTGTCTATCATTGTTATATCAATATTGTAAGATACTTGAGGATAAGTAGCTAGCTTGACTTCTACATCTTTCATTATACCCACCACAGGAACAGGTCGGTTATCCATTGCATAACATTTTCCTTCATATGTATCCACCCCCATGCCTAGTTGTTTCATCACTCCTACTGGCATAATATTCATGGCGGCACCAGAATCTATCATACAATTCCTCAATAATTTATTATTTATGAGTAATGTAATAAAGAAAGGATCAACCTGTGGCAGACTTGTCAATACATTACTCAAACAGATTTCTGGGATGTTTACTTTATTCTGCTTATTTTTAGCAACCATTTTATTTTCAGTACTTACATGTTTTTCACTCTCATTTGTTATCAATTGCATTGCACTATCCTTGTACTCCTTAATTTTCATCATTTCTAGAAGTGGGGTAGACATCTTTACCTGAGACAATGCTTGAGAGAAATCAAAAGAAGAACCTTTTTCCTTAATCATTTTCTTTGGTTCTGATGTTTCTCCTTTGTTTACTTCTTTTTCTCCTCTACCTGACTGATCATTTTTTTGAATTTGTTTATGTATCTCTTTCACTGCATCCTTTTGGACAGGATTTTGTTTGCTTTCTTCATGTTGTTTGTTTTCAATTTTCTTTGAAAATCCTTGTACAACTTTTTGATCTTTCATAAAAATACCCCTAGGGACACCTTCCTTCTCATTTACTATCCTTTTCCTCAACCAGTACTTACTCTTGGCTTCTTCTACTACAGCAATAGTCAATCTTTCTATCTCTTCCTCAGTAAGTCTTCTCACATTATTATGAGCAAGCACCTCAATAGATTGCGGTTCTACATAATCATCCTCAGAATCAGAAAAAACATGTTGCTCAGCCATATGAATATTGTACCTTTGTTCTACAACATAATACATATAACCTCCCTCCTCTGAAGATGAGTACCTCTCCTCAATATGGTGAGAAACATTTGAAGTTAAGTAGATCATGTGATCTTCCCCATCATCTCCCATTAACACTCCTTCTTCCTGCATTCTTTGAGCTACTACACAATAATCAGGGGAGTGTGGTTTATCACAAACTTCACAAAAATAATTACTATTCACCATATTTGTTCCCTTCTTCTTCAATGGATCAGGAGTTTCTTTACTTCCAGGCCTATCTATTACAGGTTTTCCATCCTTCCAGTTTGTATTATAGGGCATATCATGCAACCTTGGCCTTGGCCTCTCATTCCTATATGTATTCTCTTGCTTATATTGATAATTATTATTTTGTTGAGGAGCTCGAGAGTTATCTCTCTTATTCATTATCCCAACAACTTTTCTATTATTCTCAATTGTTAATGTTATCTTTTGTGCTTCAGCTAAGTCCCTTGGGAACCTATTTCTGAGCTCATACCCTATTTTAGGGTCAAATACATTCAGGTAAACATTTAATGCTATAGAGTCTGGTAACTTTGATCCTGGAGGTATTCTATTTTGCAATTTATTGAATCTCCTATTAAAATCAAAGATGGAATCATTCTGACCTTTCTGAATTCACATTGGTTCATGGAGAGTAGCGTTTGGTGCACTCAAGTTCCCAAATTGTTCTAGGAATTGATCCTGAAATATCTGGAGAGAATAAATAGAAGCTATTGCCACGCTATTGAACCAATCCCTAGCTTCCTCAATAAGGGACATCATGAACAATCTCATATGAAAATCTTCATAAGGTACATCCAAATCCTAAATGAAAGCATTGAACCTTCTTAAATGATCCTTGGCAGTGATTGCATTACTTCCTGTAAATTTGGGTACTAAACCTCTCCAAATGTTGTCCATGGGATAAGGGTATAATTGAAACCCTGCTAGATCAAACTGTCTAATCATGGTTGTATATTGATAAGGAGGAGGATTAGGTGGGTGCTGAAATTGGTACATAGGGTTATTGTACTGCATATTTTGCCATGGCACATGACGCTGACTAGGAGGGGGATAATTATTTGTTTGTTGTGTGGGAATATTAAGTGGATGATTTGGCTGTCTATATTGATTCCCAATTTGATGGTGAGGAATCCTTGGTGGTTCAGAATACCTAGCACCATGATTACCCTGTTTATGGGGTGGTACATATTTTGGGGGAAAACCAAGTGTGTGAGGAATGTTATGAGGTTTCTACAGTTTGAATTCTCTCATTGCTTGAATCATTTGGGCTTTTTCCTGCTCTTCTCTTTCCTTTCTCTAAGATTCATACCATGCCCTAACTTCCTCATTACTTAAAGATTCATAATCTTCCTAATGAATTTCCTAATTAGCAGGTCCACTCTGATTACCTTCAATTTTTTAGTCATATTCATATTGAATTCAGAGTCGTTCAACTTCAAATCCAGCTTCAAACTCGGCATGTTTTCTAGCTTCAAATTCAACATTTTTCTGAGGGTTGTAAAAAGGATTTTTCTGATCTTCCGGGGTACAAGGCTCTTCAGTTGAATTATCTTTCCATGTGTCAAAACAATTCTCACCAAAAGGTATTGATGATTTATCTTTATTTGTGAAGCACATGTCCTCACTTTTCCCTTTACCCTTGTCAACCTTATCATTTTTATGTGTCCACCTACTATTTCTAGGAGGAGCTCTAGAATGACCTCCCCTAAATTGAGATCTTCTTCCATTCATATTGCAATGTTTGATCAGAGTCGCCACTCACTTTCTTAAAAGTGAAAAAAAGATTGTTACTTATTATTCCCAGCGGAGTTTGTATATAGGAATTCTGACTCTATGATTAAGGTGCGGATTCTTCGTTATCCCCAGCAGCGTCGCCAATTTGTTAGCTCTCAAAAACGCAGGTTTGAACCATGAAAGGTTGCCAAGCTTTCACAACGTTTTAGGGTAACAGAACAAGGTTTGAAACAATTAAACCTTCTACTCTCGAGGTACTGCTAGACCTAGACGGGTGTGCCTATAATAAATGAAGCAGACTTGAAAATTGATCTTATCTTCATGCCATGATTTGTTCACGATGGCAAATTGGAATGGACAAAATAAAACAAATTTCGTATATATTGCATACCAGTATTCAAAACTAAACCCTAATATGCTCAGTTAACAGATATAAAAAAGTATGAATGAAACAAAATGATGGAAACAGTGAGACTAGTGCCTTATATAATATATGAAGTCAAATGAAACCTTAAATAACTAACTTCTTTATGGAGGTCATTCAAATTTTTTGGCATATTTTGTTTATAACTAGTATAAACATGCAAGATTGTGATTATCAAGTTCTTCTTACTGATCTAAATGAAATTCCCTGATTACTGTGATTAATCAAAAGGATTTAATCCTCCCTTGAAAGAACCTATCAACCAATCACACAGATACAACAAATACATACTGATAAACTAGACATAAACATGTTATGTTGATCTAAATAACCAAGCAACATCAATCTTAGATACAACTTAAATAATTCTTTCAATAAGCACAACACAACAATTGACACCAGAATACGCTAGCAAATCAGATGATTTTCATTGATATCTCCATAGCTTCAAAACATACATCAGAGTCTAAACCCTGTGAAACATGGTGTTCCACCGTATTTTCTATTCTCTATCCTATTCTACCTATATCCGTAGATTGTTTTCAAAATGGACATTTATACATTGAGAATACGAAAGGACGCATCCTTTTGGAAATAGAAAATACAAAATACAAAACAAAAGATAGAGAATAATTAGGCTCTATTTAGCCATAAGTGAGTCTTATTGAGGTGGTCCAAATAATCTCGGCGCTCATATGTGTCCACATCAACAACATTCTGGATCGTGATTTCCATCTTGACCATTTCCTCATTTTGATCGCTCACTTCTTCCAATGATGTATCCTTTGCAGAAGCTATCTTCATGCTTTCATCCAACATTGACTCACATTCATTTTTCTATCTAACAACATCCTTCAATTCACCTTTATCATCAGAAAATGTAATCACAGTTTTCTCGGCAGCTGCAATTAACCCCTGTTCATCCCCTTGCAATTCATCATAGAAATTTTGTTGGTGATCGATTATATGATTTGCAGCTTCAAGTGCAGAACTGCTAGTCTCATCACTTTGAGCCAACTCATGAAATTTCTCCATGATCCGTCCATCCATCCTTGTGTGCTCCTTCAATGCAACAAGAGTATGAGAGTATTTTCCCCACAATTTATTCAACCAAGATGTCAAATGATCCTGCCTCTTCTTTACAATTGCAGCAATAGCATCATACTTTCCCCAAGAATAAGCATTTGACCCTACCTAGTGGTCTTTTTCTTGAGAGCTTTCTCCTTGAGTAATCATTTTGGTTGTCCCCATTTAAACACCAACCAAGTCTTTGAGTCTATCATTTTTTCTCAACAATTTTTCATTATTTGTTTTATACATTTCTCTTTCTTTTATCAATAGCTGAATTTGTGCTTTATTTAACCTTGCAATATTTACCCCAATATCTGCAGTAGCAACAGGATCAACTTCTCTAGATTTTAGAGTCATAACATGGCCAAATGCCTTCTCTGTATCAAGTACCACTGATTTCCTGTGGGGTGGGTACAAAGCCCATATCAACATTGATCCCTCATCAGTATTATATTTGGAGTCCGCATACACTTCTATCACCTTTTCCTTATCAAGCTTGTGAGTAGCATTACTGCCCTTCAAGAAACTATCAAAAACCAATGCATAATTCAAATCAACACCAGGAAAGATCATGACACTAGCACTCTCTAACATTTTCCTCCCCTTTTCAGGAGTCATATTTGCAATTTCATCATCCACACATCTTCTCAATTGAGCCAACAATTGTTCCTCATTTCCTAAAGTAACATCATCAACATTCTCCCTTATTTCCTTCCCCTTCTACTTGTACAAGAATGCCTTGAACTCTGGGGAATGTATAAAGTCATCATAAAAAACAAATGATCTGTATTCCATGTGCCTTGTATCAACATCACCACTTTCAACACTCTGTTCTCTGACCGGATAGACATATTGTCGAGTCCTCATCCGGGATACCTTTTCTATTTTACCCTGTGGCACATTAGCTCTTGGTGCTTCTTCATCTCCAGAAGACAATAACTCAATATCCTATAGCCCTTGGTTATACCTTTCAACTACCCTTTTTGCTTCATCTTCATCCAGATTCCTGATCATATCATCAAAAGGATAGGGTACATGTTGATACCCTCCAAAGTTAATCATTTCTTTCGCTGAATTGATATATTCCTTAGAGTCAAAGTTTTTCCTGGTTGGTCCTCTTTTCATATTATAATGCAGCAATCTATCAAGGATCAAATTATATCCCTCTTGAGCCAATACAATGAAATCACCAAAACATAAAGTATTAGGCATAAAAGTTTGCTTCTCAAAAGAACTGAATTGCATCAGACTACAGTAATCCATCTGTCTGACAATTTCCAAATATGCAACCCTATTTGGAACTGTCCTTGGCAAAATAAGAGGAGCATCTTCAAATCCATATACTCTTATTACTGTAGCTCCCTCCAAACAATACCAATCTCCCTAGTTATGATCAATAGGCCCATTGAAGTCCTTAGGCCGAAGGAATCTTTTGATCTCATCAGTCAATGAATAGTTACAAGGATAATGATACAATTTATACAATGTCTTTACAAAATATTCTTCAAAATGAATGAAACTAGAACTAGCAAACCTGCTATCCCAAATAGCAGTCCACAACTAAATAGGCAATGCTTCACCCTCCTTGCCAATTTTTTGAAACTCTCATTTCTGGGGGCCATACCCCTAACTCTTGTCCGAAATATAGCACTAAATGCATCAACAATGAATAATTTCTTAGATGAACAATAGAAGCTCCACCCTTTATAGCCATCAACCCTGAGTCAAGCTCCTTAGAAATATATGAAGTATAATCAAATGGCCTGGAATTGTGATATTGAATATCTGCTATGATAACCATTGGCACCATTGACATGAATTCAGGGGCATCCATCCCAACACCTGACACACTGAAAAATATGTATATTTCATATAGGGTTCAAACAAATCTACATGATAGGGAGGCCCTTCACTATCTTCCAGAGGTTTTGGCTTGTTACCCCATTTAACCCTGTGAATTGGTAACCTCCAACCCTTATAACTTGTATCCATTCTTGAAAATTCCTTCTGCAACTCCTCCCAATTAATTTCCTCATTGCAAAACCCTTCCAATTTGAAAACCTCACCAATTGCTTCATTTGACACATGTATCTGTGGTCTTCCAGAAGGATCACATATTGCTTTATGTTTTGGATCATAATGATCAGCAAGCAATTTTACCAATTCTGCATTTACAAATACATTAGGGCACACCAATTTCCCTACATTCGACTTCCATGGATTACAAACTGGCTCAAAACGGTTTCTCCTATGGTAGTGGAAATTGAAAAGCTCATACCCTCTCACAGTGGTCCATACATCACCTATGAACTTGTATTTATCATCCAGCTTATCAACTTCTACCCTAAGCTATGTGGACCTTCTAGCTTTAGGGCCCGAACTAGGTAATTGATCAATAAGATCTTGGTTCAACTTTCGTTCAATGCCTTCATGCTCTGTATCAGTATTTTGTTTCTTTCCCATCGACTGACTACTCTCACCAAGTTTTCTATCCTTACCCTTTCCAAAAATAGAAGACTCCATTTTCAAACTTACAAAATCAAAATGTGAAGAACAAAGAAGCAAGTACTTACAGTATTCTGCTCAATCTCCTTAGACTGAAAAAATGTCTTGGTTCTCTGTTCAACATGCCAATTCACTAGCAATTGATTCAAAAATGATGAATTGATTAAAACATTACTATTTTATCCCATCGCGCCATTAATGAAGCATGAATGAAACCTCCCTTGAAACTGGCAGTGTCACATCAAATGTCCTATCGATGAGAAAATTTCAAATCTGGTGCAAATTCCCTTTTCAACATTTATTTCACCATTCACTAAGACACTCTGTGGTCTTATTGACACCTGGAATCAACTTGATGACTATTGCTCCTGTCATTCACGTCGCTGTGATAATTCCAAGTCGGGGAGATGTTATGTAGATATCTTTGCATCTTATCGATATGTACTCTTCGAAGTATTCTCCAGTCGCTATGACAAGATCACCCTTTCGCCGATGAAAACAATCCTACCGATGAAATAAAGTCAATTGACAAAACTCTGAGAACTTGGAAAGACTTGTACCGACACTAAATGTCTTACCGAAATCGCTCCTCCATATTACTCCATTTGGCAAGACTCACCCCGAAATATTCTGTCGTTATATCTTTCAAACCTCGGTGAAGCTCATACCAAAAACTTCCTCTTCTGGCGATGCACATCTCTATCGGCATAATTTTTAACTTGGCAAGACTCTATAGCTTTTCACCAATAACTTTTGAATACCCTTGAACTTGGTTCAGCCAAACAATGGCCGCTTCACTAAAACCTTCCCTGATGCACATAAATCTTACTGAGACATTTGTTTGCAAGTCAATTGGTAAGACAAATGATTTCATTATGAGTTCATGCCGATACCAATCAGTCTGGCCGAAACAACCCCTTTGTGCATTAGTCAGTATGACATATTATATTCGCCTTGACATTACAACGATGCCCCAACACATGCCGATATATATTTTTTCTATATGCCTGTCGGCAAGAAAAAACACTTCGCTATGACTTCCTTCCGAATACTTTTAGCTTGACCGATATACTTCCACATGCATCGGTCGGCGAAACACAATGTATTCGCTATGACTTCACTCCAACAATGATTCCCTTCACTGAAATGACTCCTTTTTATCACTGAAACAAGAAAATTGTCCTGCTGATAGTCTGCAACAAACATACATTAGTGAAAAATTAGGTCGGGGAGACTTTTACTATGTCTTGCCGATTTGGGTCTTTTAATGAAATATGAAGAACTAGATGGATTCAAATGGATCACATGACAAAAATAAGCAAGACAATACAAAGAGGAGATTTTATGCTTATGATGAGGACTCAATGCTGGAACTCTTGGGTGCAATAGACTGTAAAAATTTCAAAATTTTACAGTTCTAACAGGTTCATCATATGATACTCTAATATCCTTAATATTTGATTCATCCATAACACCTATGTACAACATGATGCTGCTACAATATATTTTTCCTTTGTAGTAGATAATGATGCTAAATCCTACTTCTTACTCAACTACGAAATTGTTGACATTTTATGCCCCCCTTTGATGTCCCATCATTTATAACCAAACAGAGAGATTCCCCATGGGCCATCTTGCATGATTTTTCTCCTTGAAGGTTCCTAAATTTTGCTTAGTCCTAGAATTTTAGGTTTTCAAATTATCTCTTACTAGCTTACCTTGCATGCCTTCTTCATTTCTCCATCACTCCTTTCTTTCCCTATTTTCTTCTAATTTTTTTGGGTGTCAACCTTCGGCCTTACCCCTTACCCTTTACCGATCCCTTTCCTCTACCCTCCTTGCACTTTTCTTCTAGTCGATTTCAGCCTTAGTCCTTTGGCCTTCCTTCTTCCCTCTTTTGATCACTTCACATTTAGTAAGGCTTCTATCCGACCTACAAAATCTTCTTTGATCCTTTCATTTTCTTCCTTCTCCTTCCATTTTCCTTCTCACTGATGCCTTAACTCCAAAATCTGACTAAGTGTCAATTTTTCAAGTTTCGACCTTCAGCCTTACCCTTTACCTCTTACCCTTATTTGGTAAGAAGTATCTCATCTCCCTTACCTTCAGCTTTTAGGAGTAATGCTTCTCCTTTACTTTCAATTTTCAAAGGTAAGCCTCCTCGCTTACCCCTGACGTTCTTCTCTTCATCGTGATTTCTTCCACCTTTTTCCAAGCACATGGTAAGAGGTATGCTCGAAGCTCAACACCCAACATCCAACAAAGCATTTTTTAGGGCTTTGAACCATTTTTTTTAGGCTTGTAAAGGTATTTTTTGGGCCCAACGCCTCGACTATCCTACATTTTGACATGTTTTGTAGGTGACATTTTTGAGGTTTGATTTGACATTTGAGCACATAGATTTTATTTTTAGAGCTTCAAGTATGACATTTATGACACCCCTTACCTTCTACAATTGGATTTCATGGGTGCCCATGGCCATTTATTGTTGCTTGTTGACTTATTGGTGGATCCATGCCCTACACACGATTTTTCACAAATGGCTCAAGTTTGCATGTCATAGGCTTCATTCCTAACTATGGTTAGGGTTAGGGTTGGGTTTTGTGTTTCTCAATTATGCTTGATCTATAAAGGCAAAAAATGTATTCCTTTTCAGGGTTCTTCTTCCTTTGGCTCCTCTAGGGTTTTTCTTTTGTAGACTTGCATTTTGCATCTTTGCCATTGTAAAGATTGGATTTTTTCCTCCACATTAATGGAATTGTTCAAGTTTTCCTCTCCTCAACTCTTTGGTGTTTGTGTAAGTCATTACATTTATATCTGAGTTTTTATTATATTTCATGCATGTATGTTTGTGATTAAATGGTTTACAATTGCTGGTTCTAAAACCCTCTTTCCTTCCAGTGCCATGTTAAACCCTATCCTTCATGTATGCCTCTAAAAATGGACCAAACAGAGATTTGTGAATGTCCCCTTGCCCCTCTTCAATGATTTGATGTGCAATCTTGGTCAAGAAAAAGTGACCTTTCTATCTTGGTGTATCACCTCCCTCTCATTTTCATGTTCTCCTTCTCCCCTTTTCCTCGTGAGTTGTTAGTGGTAGGATTTCATGTGTTGGGTTGGACTAGCACATTGAACTAGGATTAAAAAGGAAGTTGGCCTTCTCTGGAGATTCAACATCATATGTGCAAAGGTCCCACACCTTGAGGTTGTTTCCATTGTGTCATTGGAATGTTGAGCTTCATGCTCAGCAGGGTGCAATTTCATGTGACAACAATAACTATCCATTACACTTACAAATTCAAAATGGGTTAGACCCTAAACATTCCTGTGGTGGCTAGGAATGAAGGTGACCCACATAAATCCTTAATTAGGACCCAAATAGATCCCAACACACCTCAAAACATTTTCGCAAGCCTTACATGTAGTGTTAACAGAAGGTCGGCCAACACTTGTGCTAAACACCATAATCATTAAGTAAACTCTTAAATAAATCCAAAACTTTTGGATAATAAAATTCACTTGAAAACGATCTAGAATAATCCATGAACTACTTGATATTCATTGAACATTTCATAAAAACTTGCATCATACAAATACTTCAACTCTAAACAACTGGTAGACCTTATTCGCACACTGATATATGAAACTTGCTTTGTACTGCACCTATAGACACCTAAATTTGACCACCCCCATATGGTCAAATTCTCCCTTATATTCTTCTATCCTGCATCCCTGAACCATATTAATTAAATAATTCATCATTTGGTTAATATTTTATCCTAGTCCTAATGTCTCCTAAGGTGTTTGATTGATTAATTAAATGCCTTACCTTATTATTCTCTAAATTAAATAAATATTCCAATTTATTTAATTTAGTCACTTTTTCCAAATTGAATTAAAATCAAATTTTAAATTCATTCTTTCTCTTTCCCTGTCCTTTCATCCATAATCCTCTCCTAATACAAATTAGTCTGATTAATCCATGATTATGATGTGCACATTCTTAATCACAATTAGGGTCACAGCCTCCATAATTTTCCACTTGCTTTTAATCCTCCATCATCCTACTTAATCCTTTATTTGCACAACACAAATCATTAATTAAGCCTAACACAATCCTCATGCCATTTATGGCATGTACCTTGGTCAACCTTTATTAATAACTTCCTCCATTTGGAGAAGTTATCTCCACCTTCCAAGGAATTTAAAATTCCTTTTTTATTTCCCCCATGCATCCTATGTGGAATTTTTAATTCCACTTTATTTCTAAACAACACTCTTGGAGGAATAAAGGACCAATTTAAAATTCCTCCCCAATCCCAAGGTCAAATCTCCAAAACCAAGGGAGATTTTAGAAGAATTTAAAATTATTCTATTGTCACATCATCCCATAATGTGGGTAGATGAGACAAGACTCACCTTTTCCACCTCATTTCCATGCCATTTCCACATCACCTCTTCATTTCCACCTCATCTGACACATGTCCTCATGTGATGGCTTGTGAGTTCTCAACTCACCCTAGCCATTGATCTTCCATCCTTGGATAAATCTCAACCATTAGAGACCATTCCCCTAAATATAGTGGATTTTGTCTCATTTTGGGGCATCACTCAATCTAGCTCACACTTAGTCATTTTTCATGCCATCTTGTATTCAAGCTTTGGATCCACCATTGTTGCAACCACTTTGAGCATCCATCTTGCATCCAATCCATTAGCTAACACCACCATTGCATCCACTTCACTTTGAGTATCATTTAGAGCCATTTGGTCAAGCAAAGGAGCACACAAATCTTCAACAAAGGGATAACTAAAAGCATCATCTAGAAAAGGTAAAATTACCTGTTTCATTTATTTTGTTTAGATTCAACCTAGGCTAATCTTGAGTGGTTGTTTTTGTTCTTTTCTCTTGCATTTCACTTAATTGTTTTTCATTTTGGAGTAGGAAAAAACTCAAGTTGATGTCAATCGAGGGAGGTCTACAACACCACTCAACACAATTTCAATCAATACAACAACTTATCAAGTCACCAATCCTTCAAATTCTCTCTATCACATCAAAATCTCACAATTCCTTGTAGTAGTCCAATTTAACTCAATCAGGTATATCTTTTAGAGAAGGTCCTCTCAGATCAAGAACAACACAAATTCAGGGACCCATTAGGGTGTAAAAGAACATATCTCAAAACTTCAATAGGTTATTTTGAAACAACTTCCTCAAAACTTTGTTTCTACGCTGACTAGACCCTAAATTAGGTCTATTTTACAAAGAAACTTGTTTCAAAAATTCTTACCAACCTCTAAAACTGCTTGGGAAACATTCTACAAGTTACCAAAGATTTCAAAAGTTTTTTTTCTAAAACACACTCTCCAAGGTGCCTAAACTAGAAACTCTCTTTTCTAGCAAATAACCTAAGGTTTTAATGAAAATCACACTTCCCAGCTTGCTCAAGCCTTGTAACCAATTATAACACCTCCAAAAACCTCTACAAAAGCTCACTCAATCAACCAAAAGTGCTTCCCCAATATATTTCATGCATCACCATACTAAAACCACTCAAATTCATAAGAAATCACTCTTTTTCTCTTTTAGGGCATCATGGCCAATGCCTCATATGACCTCCCCTACATCCAAGAACCAAGAACACATCTATACCTAATTGAAACTACCCATTCCACTGAGATACAATCTTCATAGAAGGTGGAATGGGACAACTTTCATATTGAAATCAACAAAACCCTTAAAATAGGGAACTCACAGGCAGTCTCAGAAAATCAACTCAAACTATCACCAATATGAATGCTAGACTCTCAAATATGATACGCAACTAAGTTAATTCAGGCATCAAAATAATTCAAACAAGTTTTAAATCAATTTTCTATTGTACGGAGATGTACAGGTCCGAGAAAGCAAGAATTTACAAAAAATCTAAAGAATAATAGGGGTTTCTTTATTTGTTTTGCTTCCAAATCTTCAAAATCCTCCTTACATTGATGCTTTCCATTTTATATATGGTTTTTCCCTCCTAAAATAATTGACACAATTCCTAAAACTAACTTTTGAAAAACTAGACTATTAGCATTCCATAAAACTTCCTTTTTTCAACTTTTTTGCAAGTTTACATCTTTTTGCTCAATATGACAACTTTGCATTACTTTTGCAATTTTAGCAATCTAGACCTTATAAACACCTAATTACCATCTAACATGACTCATTTAAACAATAAATGGTCAACATGACTTTATTTAATGTATAAGACTCACCACCTAAATCCTACTCAACAACATCCTTGATTGACAAAAAATTTTCAATGGTGCCCCTGCACCATACACCCAACTTCAAATTTTTCCAAGTCTCTTGGAAATTATTTAGCGACTTGTTCACCTCTGATCATCTCTTACCTTTTTCCTTCTTTCACTCTTCCGTCAGGTTCACTTTAACTTTGGTTCACCTCTTGCTTAACATTCTTTCCCTTGTCTTTACTTGATTCATGCTCCATTATGTCACACTGTGTTGTGGGGTGTTCTTCAACCTTTTCATCTTCAAACATTGATGTCACACTCACTTTCACATCTGGACACAAAATCTCATCAACTATGCTCACTTCCCTCTTTGCTTCATGCTTAGATCTCTACTCAATACCCTTCTTGTCTTCACCTTTTTCTCTATCAGTCTTGCAAACAACTGCACTATCACACTTAGGAACCTCTGTTTGACCTGCAAACATGCTTTTCATTGTCCCATCAATCCCATCAACCTCTATTGTGTCAACCTTTGACTACCTCTTCACTTGCTTTACTATCACAGGGCACATGATTGTCCCAACCAGAATACCTTCACTCTTTTATTGCCTTTCCTCAAGCTTTTTCACCCTTACACTTCACTATATCAGACCAAATCACTATTCCCTCTTCTTTTCTCTTCCACATGGAACTATCCCTCTTAACAACTGACTGCATATTGTCTTCATTTCTTCTATCTACTGACCCAACACTATCAAGCCTTTCAATGGCTACCAACCCCATACTTTTACCTTCCTCAATACTCACAAAATATTTTCTCCCTATCATGATGATCTCACCTTGTTACTTTTCTTCCTCAACCAATGGAGTTAATGTGAATGTTCTCCCATCCTTTTCAATTGTATAAGTGTTTTGTCTCCCATCATAAATTGTAGACTTGTCAAACTGCTAGGGCCTTCCAAGTAACACATGGCAAGAACTCATAGGCAAAATATTACAAACAACCTTATCTCTGTAACTAACAATTTGGAACTCAATTGAAGTTTGTTCACTTACCACAATGGATTGGTTATCACTTACCCAAGACACCTTGTAAGGATTTTCCCTAGGTACTCTTTCCAATTTTAGTTTGTCTACCATTTCACTAGACACCATATTGTCAGTGCATCCTGAATCTACTATCACCTTACATACCTTGTTTTTGCATATGCAAGCTGTCCTAAATAAGGCCTTCTTTGAATCAGCTCCTTCTCCTTGGATGTCTTCAAGAGTTGTCTCTTCATCATCAAAATTTCACCAACTTCAGGAGCAAAACTATTGGAATTTGAACTCCCAACTTCATCTTCTTGGACAATTTGAGCTCTTCTTTCACCTTTCCTTTCTCCTCCACTTGATGTGGAACCAAATTTCTCAGGGAATTTTTAAGAAGGATGACCAAACTCATTGCAATTGAAGCACCTACTAGAAAAAGTGTTTGAATTTCATCCACCACCAAATTTGTTGCTTGTTCCCCTAAAGCAACCTCTAAAAGCTGCAACTTTTTCTTCCTTTTTGTGCACATCCTCTTGGCTCTTACTAGTTTGTCTTGAAGAAGAATATGTACCTCTACCCCTTAAAGTGCTTCCTCTTCCTCTAATTGTCTTTTCTTTTCTTCTTTTTACCTTTTCTTCTGCCTTTAGTGCCATTTGATAACATTCTTCAACAGTCCTTGGATTTGTCAAAGCCAATTCATCTTGAATATTCAATCTCAAACCACCCAAGTACCTAGCTATCTTTTCATATTCATTCTCATTATGGTTAGATCTCATACTTAACTTATAGAATTCCTCAGTGTATGCTTTTACATTCATCTCTTTTTTCCTTAAATTTTATAACTTCCTAAACATCTGAATAGAATAATTAGAAGGGAGAAATTTACCTTTCATCTTGGCTATCATCTTGTCCCATGTTACAATATTGGATTTTCCTTGCTTCCTTCTCTCTAATTGTAGATAATCCCACCACAAAAGTGCATGACCTTTTAGTTTTGTCTTTGCAATCTTTACTCTTTGTTCTTCAAGAATGTCAATTCTCTGATCTCTCACATACGTGTCTTTCAGATCACTAATCTCTTTTGCCATATTCTTTTCTTTAGGGGGCATCTTAACTACTTTGCCTTTTCACCTTCCACTCTTCTTTTTACAAACTTCAATCTCCTTCCTTAGAGATTTCGTACCTTCACTCTGATACCAATTGATATCAATCAGGGGAGTTCTACAACACCACTCAACATAATTTCAATAAATACAACAACTTATCAAGTCACCAATCCTTCAAATTCTCTCTATCACATCAAAATCTCACAATTCCTTGTAGTAGTCCAATTCGACTCAATCAGGTATATCTTTTAGAGAAGGTCCTCTCAGGTCAGTACCAACACCAATTTAGGAACCCATTAGGGTGTACAAACATATATCTCAAAACTTCAATAGGTTATTTTGAAACAACTTCCTCAAAACCTTGTTTCTACATTTACTAGACCCTAAATTAGGTCTATTTTACAAAAACACTTGTTTCAAAACTTCTTACCAACCTCTAAAACCACTTGGGTAGCATTCTATAGGTTACCAAACCAAAGATTTCACAATTTTTTTTTTTGAAACACACTCTCCAAGGTGCCTAAACCAGAAACCCTCTTTTCTAGCAATTAACTTAGGGCTTTAATGAAAATCACACTTCCCAGATTGCTCAATCCCTACAAAAAATTATAACACCTTCAAAAACCTCTACAAAAACTCAGTCAATCAACCAAAATTTCTACCCCAATCTATTTCATGCATCACCATACTAAAACCACTCAAATTCACAAGAAATCACTCTTTTTTCTCTCTTCTAGGGCATCATGCGCAATGCCTCATATGACCTCCCCAACACCTAAGAACCAAGAACACATCTATACATAATTGAAACTACCCATTCCACTGAGATACAGTCTTCATAGAAGGTGGAATGGGGCAAATTTCATATTGAAATCAACAAAACCCTTAAAATAAGGAACTCACAGGAAGTCTAAGAAAATCAACTCAAACTACCACCAATATGAATGTTAGACTCTTAAATCTAATGCATAACAAAGTTAATTTAGGCCTCAAAAGAATTCAAGCAATTTTTAAATCAATTTGCTACTATACAGAGTCGTACAGGTCTGAGAAAGCAAGAATTTACATAAAATTTGAAGAATAACAAGGGGTTTCTTTATTTGTTTTGCTTCCAAATCTTCAAAATCCTCCTTACATTGATTCTTTCCATCCTATATATTATTTTTCCCTCCTAAAATAACTGACACAATGCCTAAAACTAACTTTTGAAATATTAGATTGTTGGCATTCCACAAAAAATGCCCTTTTTCAACTTTTTTGCAAGTTTACATTTTTTGCTCAATATGACAACTTTGCATTACTTTTGCAATTTTAGAAATCTAGACCTTCTAAACACCTAATTACCATCTAACGTGACTCATTTCAACAATAAATGGTCAACATGACCTTATTTAATGCATAAGACTCACCACCTAAAGCCTACTCAACAACATCCTTGATTGACAAATTGTTTTCAATGGTGCCCCTGCACCACAAGCACACAACACCAAATTAAATGAAACCTTGAATACAAAAAGCTATAAATATTATAAAACTAAAGCCAAATAGTGGAGAAACATGGAGCAAATACATTTCTCCCAGGCCACATAAAACATCATTGAAATATTGGTTCACACACTGGTGAAAATATCTCACTCTGTACAATGATCCAAAAACCCAAATTTTATATATAGAAACCTCTAACAACCATGAACAACATATCAGATCCACACATGAATAGCATCAACATAGAATAAATGTGCATCACAATATCAAAGCACACTTTGAACACTTGCACAACATTGTTTACTTTGTCTATCAAATTTTCTCAAAAGCACTTGGAAACCAAGTACCAAAGACATCATCTCAGCTCGTTAATTTATTCCAACTCATCTCCAAACACTACAATAAAAAAGATAGCTCCATGTACTCACAACACTTCCTCAATATCTCAACTACACATGCACAACCTGCAACAACCTATTTTTCTCTTTTTCACAATTTTCTCAATATTCTCAACATCTTCATTATGCAACAACTTCCTTAACACATAGTTGACATCAATGAAAACACCAGTTAGTTAGACTTCCTATTAAAATCAATGACAACACCTTCATACTTGCAACATGGTCTAGAGTGGAAGAAAAAAGTAGATTGCATCTACTCTCTTGGGAGGAAGTGTGTAGAGCTAAAAATCAAGGTGGTTTGGGTTTAAGGAAATTGAAGGAGTTTAACCTAGCCCTCCTTGAAAAATAGTTATGGAACCTTCTCTTGGGTGTTAAGTAATGGAATTCTATTTTTTCTTCAAAGTATCTGCAGGGTATTGATAAGTTTAGAGATCTTTTGGGGAAGGATTTTTTCCTCCTTTGGGGTCGGCCTTATGGAACTTCATGGTTAAGGCTAGATCCATTGTGGCTTCTAGAATTTGATGGGTTCTTAGTAATAGTAGGAGTATCCTCTTTTGGGATTATTGGTGGATTGGTAATGGTCATCTTAAAGAAGATATTTTGGTTTCTCCTTTTAAGGACTTCTACATTTGCTCCTTTGGCTTATATGTGGTTGATTATATTCCTGATGGAAAATGGAAAAGGATTAATTTGGTGAGCAGGGATCTTGAGCCTCTCTACTAGATTTACATGGAAAATCAATGAGGGAAAAACCACAATGAGGATTAACTCACACTATAGAGAATACCAAAATCGATTACAAAGAGGCTCATTGCCTACAATAAGGACTCACTGTCCAATAGGGCTACAACCTAGAGGGCTCACTACCACAGAGATACAAAAGATGGCTAACTACCAGAATACAAGAGTTAAGGCTTACAAATAAAAGAGTGAATTGATAGATTACACCTTACTTGTGTAGAGTTCAGTTCTAGATGAAGCTCTATATAGATAGTACTACATTTTAGTAATCACTCAATAATTCTGATTTGATCATACACTTTATTATCTTCGCCTACTTCACTTACTCTGCTCTATTATACTCTTTCTTTCTCTTTCTTACCATCACACTCTTTTCTTGTCTCCTTTTCCCCTTCACACTTTTCTTTCCAGAGAGACTCTATATAAATGTATGTATATCTTGTTTTTCAATTAGGTTGACCTTATATAATGTTAACGCATTGCTTATGTCAACCAAAAACATCCACATAAAATATTGCACACACTGAGTCGGCTAAAATCTTTGAATATCTAAATCAGAGCTTTCTTCACAATAGAAACCAGACCTAAAATCCAACACATTGGACCACCTACAACGGTCATCTTTGATAGGAAATAGATTTCGTTAAAAAACTCATACATTCAATATTGTGTTGGCATCAATGACAACCTATTGACATAAATGACAACCATTTGATGCAAGCTTCAACTTCCAACAATCTCCCCCTTTGTCATTGATGGCAACACAAGATGTGAAAAGCTAGCAACAAAAACCTTTGTAATTATTTTGATGAGATGAAATGATTTTCATTCTTTTTCGCATGTTTCCTCTCCCCCTTTGACATCAATGACAAAAAATATCTATCTCCCCCTTTAAGAAATTTAAACAAAAAATAGTCTTCAAAAAGGATATCAAAAATGGTTCTTTACCTCAATCCTTCTACCTTAAAATATCCCCTTGTATTTTTCTTTCAATTCTCGAAGATATGTCTTCCAAGAAACCACTGCTAGCCTAATGTTTAAATAAATACTATTGTTCTATACTACTGAATCAATTGTTTCTAGAAGAGTATCTAGAATAGCAATATTTTGTGCATTATTCTCAGCTTCTACCAGGTGACGAGAAAGTTGTTCCAATCTTAGTTCAATTATTTCTTTAACTTTCCAAAAGGTCTTCACAATACCATCCCTCTATACCATAATGACTACAATTGAAAATTGTAAGGAATTGATCCTTTTCTTTTGCGCTCCATCCTTGTAATTAAGGATATCATATGTTTTTCCAATGGAATTTAGTTCAAGCTCAATAGCATTGATTTTTTCTCTATAGTTTCCAATAACAGTAGGCCATCAAAGACAATACCTATACACATTGTTTACACTCTTGATGTAGGTTTTCAATTCATTTATACTCTCAGTCAATTTATTCTCTACATTTCGACATCTTTCTTCCATGGCTAATTGAATTTCATCTTTTTCTATTGTTTCACTAGGTGATTGTGCCTTAGTCTTTCTTCAATCTTCTCAATCAATACTTTTGGTAAAGCACTTAGGTCAATATCATTATGAATTATGTAAGTAGCCAGGGCATCTGTAATCTCACCCTATTTATATGATGGTCGTAGCAATCATTCATCTCCAATCTTCTTCAGTCCACCAGATTGCATAAGAATCTTAAACAACAAGAATCTTAAACAAATTTTCCTTAGTAAAGTCTTCTTCATCATCAGTTGATGCCAAATCAATTGCTTTTGTAATATTTTCTTCTTTTTCTTCTCCCTTTTCCTTTGACCTCAACTTCTTTATTTCTGAAGGAGAACTTGAGATAATTCTTCTTGCTTTCCTCTTTCTGGAGGAGGATCCCACTTCAGACATCCCAATTGGATTGGAAATCATGCCAAAACTCCATACATTTATATTGTTTTCAAATTACTCTTTCCAAACCTTTTCTTTTTCTGCTAGACATTCCAAATATCGGTATACCTGCTTCCCAATTGGTATAACTAACTTCAACACAACATTTTCTTTCAATGGTAACGAGTTTAGAAAATACATCATCAAATATATAACCAGTGATCCAAAACAAAAAGGGTAATTGTCATTCTTTGTCATAGTTATATTCTCCATTAATTGGTTCCTCAGTAACTCACACAAATCAAAATCCTCTTTCTTCTTAACCATTTGATGTGCAACATAAATGACAATCGTCGAAGTAGAGCCTTCCCTATTTCTGAAATAAATCTTATATGAAATACCATATGTCGCATACCTTATCACCAGGTTGATTATAGTATGAATTAGAAGTTCCCTTTGATCTCTTGTTACCCCAATTAGGGATTTGACCTCCTTGTTCTTTACTGACTTCTTTACTGGAATGGGTCCATTATTGTATAATCTTGTTATTTTTGCAATAGCTTCCTTCATGATCTCATAGGGTTTGTTGAAGATCATCTGATCACCTTGATAAACTAAACAATGTCCACATTCAAAAAGTATGGAAATTTTTTCCAAATATCTAAACCCTTGTGCCCTAAATTCTTGATCATTTGCATTTGCTCAACTAAAAGAGAAGTCTTGAAATTTCAAATATTTTCATCATCAAATTCATCAATTTAGTAACTTACTCAATTTTTCCAATTCATTTATGTGCGGATTAAATATCACCATTGCCTTTGACTCCATTTTTTTAGCCTTGTTCTCTGTACTTTCACTTGCCAATAACCATAACTCTATTTCTCAGTTGCTCTTTATTTCTGAGTTCATTCACTTCATAATGAAAATGACTACTCAATCTTTCTTATTTAGCTTGTCACTTTTAGGGTTTCATCAAAAAAGATAATTTATTGCTTGTGGCATCATCATTTGTACTTCAGTCTACCAATAACTTCTTCTGCTAAAGTTATCAGGTCAATTTTTCATTTATTATTATTTTTTAAATTGTCAACTATCTTTGAGAAACACTGTGACCCGAGAGGGGCTCGTTAGATTTCTTGATTTGCATCTTTTTTGCCAAAATTTTCTTCAACGCCTTCAAAATAGAGATTCTCATCCATATCCATGTGTCTTTGCATGACACCTCATATAGTAGGGGATTTCTAGATTTTTCTATGAATGCTCCCCCTGAAACCATTACTAGGTTCAATCCTTAGAAGATGTATCTACACCAAATGCATATACAAGGTCATTTGATTCATCCTTGTTTTCAGGTTCTTCCTTCTTTCTCCTTTTTTTTCCATTTCTCTCTTTACTTCTTTTGAATCTACCTTGTTCATAGGCTTGTTCTTTTGTTCTGAATTCGGTTTCTTCCCAATTTTGCTTTTGCAAAATTTTGAGATATGTCCTGATTTGTTGCAAGTGTAGCACATAACATATCCAAGATCAAATGAATTTTTTTTTCCTTTATCCTACAATGATTATCCTTGTCTCCAAATATATTTCATATGTAATAGTAGCCTTGAAAATATTGAATTTTTCTTTTTGTATCAAATCTATTTACCATCATATGGTTTCTACATACGGTAGCTCTATGTCCCAACTTGTTGCAACTATAACATTTTCTAGCAATTAATCCAACATTTTGACTCATTCTATTATGTTTCATCCTGCTTCTACATTTGGTTGCTTTATGTCAAAATTTATTGCATGAGAAATAAAATTCATTAAAAGATGGGTACCTTTGTCGGATGGGTATTCTTCCAGTATTGATCCTTGAATTCTTGCCTTGATAAGTACTACCTTGAAATTTCCTTTGATTGTATACTTTGTTGAAAACTGGACTAGTCTTTGAATTTTGTCCTTCTTCATGTCCTAAACCACCTTTATCCTTTGTAGGTTTCTGAGATGAAATCAATTCATCAATCATTGTGAGCTTGTCTTGAACCTTTCTTCATGGGATTTCTCTTTTCTAGATCAGCTTTAAGGGTTACTACTTGTTCAAGCTTATCACATTTTTCTATCTTTTGACTGATAATTTATTTTAGGCATCCTTCCTCTTCCTTTCTTTGTTTAATTTCCAATTTCAGGTTCCCTTCCACTCTTTTTCTTTCTTCACATTTCATCCTTAGATTTTCAACAGTCTCCTTTGCTTCCTTTAGTTCTTGGTAAACTTCTTTATGTTTCAACTTGAACTTCTAGATCTAATTTCTTAGTTTCTGAATGCATTCCCTTGCTTGCTTAACATTTTCTTTCAGATCTTCATTTTTTAGATTCTAAGGTCTATGTTCTTAATTCTTCATCTAATTTAGATCCATTCATCATTTAGTTCAACCTGCCAAGATATCCTTCAAGCTGTTAAACTTACTCCAAAGGACCAAGCTCTGATACCTATTGTTGGATAGGACAACTGAGAGGGGGGGTGAATCAGTTGTCATAGATTATAACCTTCAATTCAATTACCAAAACTAATACATAAACTATTTAAATGATTAATCATCAAATTCCAATGAAGAAACTCAAATCCAATGCACAAACACAATAACACCAGATTTACTTGGAAAATCCAATGAGGGAAAAACCACAGTGAGGATTAACTCACACTATAGAGAATATCAAAACCGATTACAAAGAGGCTCATTTCTTGAAATAAGGCTCACTGCCTAAGATGAGGCTTACTACCTACAATAAGGACTCACTGTCCAATAGGGCTACAACCTGGATGGAGGGCTCACTGCCACAAAGATACAAAAGATGGCTAACTACCAGAATACAAGAGTTAAGGATTGCATCCAAAAGAGTGAAATGATAGATTACACCTTACTTCTGTAGAGTTTAGTTTTAGATGAAGCTCTATATAGATAGTACTGTATTTTAGTAATCACTCAATAATTTTTATCTGATCATACACTTTATTGTCTTCACTTGCTTTGCTTACTCTTCTCTATTGTACTCTTTCTTTCCCTTTCTCACCATCACGCTCTTTTCATGTCTCCTTTTCCCCTTCACACTTTTCTTCCCAAAGAGTCTATATATATGTATGGATATTTTTTTTGTCAATTATGGTTGCCTTATATAAGGTTAATGCATTGCTTATGTTGGCCAAAAACATCGACATAAAATATTGCACATGTTGATTTAGCCAAAATCTTTGAATATCCAAATCATAGCTTGTCTTCATGGTAGAAACCAAACCTAAAAACCAACACACTGGACCACCTATAATGGTCATCTTCGATAGGAAATAGCTTCCGGTAAACAACTCATACATTTGAAATTGTGTTGACATCAATGACAACCATTTGATGCAAACTTCAACTTCCAACATAGAGTATAAATGTTAGATAAAATATAGGAGAATATGTTAGTATATATTCATCAAGTGGAGTGTGATAATATAGGTGACTTGAGGAGTCAAGTACATTGTTATGTATTAAAAAACTCATGTTAGGGGTACATTTATTTCTAATAATGTGGGGGGGAGAAAAGTAGGTTATTGCTCATGCTAAACCACAAAAATCATGATTTAGAATGCATGTAGGAAAGCATAATGCATGTGTTGGGTAATGTTTCATATGTGAAGTAGTTAAGCATATCCACCTAGAATGATGTGTGCATGTGGGAATAATATATATACTAATCCTAAGACATATTGAGGATTAACACATATACAATGAGTGACATGCATATTTTTTCCATGTGGCACATACACTTGCAGGTGATGTTTGCATGGTTTGACACATGTACATATAGTGAGGTGTATTTGTTTCTATCCTTTGGCATATATTCCCATAAAGTACCATATACACTAAATAATAGGTTAGAGATGGTTTAGAAGAAACTAAAACTAAAATGTTTTTTAGTGATGCAAGAGTAGTGGCTAGCACTAATATCCAAGTAGAGATGATCAAAAGTGTTACAGTTCATAGCTTAATTCAATGAGGGAGACTAGGGGATCCTAGAATAATGTAGATTATGATAAGTAGTGTAGATTCCCTAGATTAGAGCACACAATTGGATGTCAACAATAGTTATTGATAAATTCCATAGTGAAATGAGTATGTTTCACCTACTAACTGGGGATATTGCAATCACTTTGGAGGATGTCCAACAAATACTGTTGTATAAATACAAGCTATTTGATTAATGTTTCAACTACGTATAAATAAAGTCTCACTTTATTTATATTGTTCACTCTTCTATTAATTCTCCAAAATCATATTCTTCTAAATAATTAAATAAACAAAGTATCCTAAACATGTTTATTTAATTAATCTTCCTTAATCCTAATTAAGAATTAGAGCACATGTCTACTACTTTGTCTTATGCCACCTCACAAGGGTCACATGAAAATAAATAATCCTAATTATTAATTAGAATTATCCTCACATACTTCCACCAATTGGAAAAAGCACATGGCTTTATTCTCCCACACTTCCAACAAATTTGGAGCACATGGGTCTTTGTTTCACACACTTGGGTCTCCCATCCAAATGGCATGTTGCCCATTGGTCAAGAGATTCCTCCACACACATGGCATGTTGTCTTTGGTCAAGGGTACAACATCCTGATTCTCTCCATCTCCACCATCTATTCTTTCTCCTTTGAATCTATACCGTTGATAGTTGCCACCTCACAAAATGCTTGAGAAACCCTATAAATACACCCCCTTGCATTTGCATTTGGAATCAATTTTTTGAAGTAAAGTTATTATGCAGGTTTCTCTTAGGAGCTTGGAGCATTCTTGGAGTCTTATAGCTAGTTTTTATATCATGTTCTACTTAGCATTTACATCTTAGATTAACATATTGCTTCATAGTTGCATTTTATCATCCCCATTGCATCATAGTTGCATTTTAGATTAGTTTGCTTTTTGTTTGCATTTGAGCATATGCAAAATCATGGATATTTCATTATAGTTTCATATCACATCAAGCATTTCCACTTGTTCATTTATCATCAACATCATCCTTCATTTATCATAGTGTTCATTAGCCTTTCCATCATTTCGTTTCATGTAGAAGCATACCACTAATCCTTCTAGCACACATTTGCACATAGAAATCATCTTAGCTTGCATCTTAAGCAATAAATGTCATTTTCTAAGTCATCATTTTAGCAACCCTTGTGCTCATAGAAATCTGAGGGCCAAACGGTTTAATATATCCTTAGAAATAGAGGTCAATGAGACGTTCTTGAAAGGTTTGATTGTATTACGAAATAGAGTAGTTTACTTGATTGAATCTTCAATATCAATCATTTCATTAAGGTTTGTGTTGATATTAATCCATCCACATTTGACACACGCACAATTGCAAGTCTTGATTTATGAACACATAGTGTTTTACTAATCTTGAGACCTTGAGAGATGATTGGAGTGACTATTCTAGGGAGCAACCTCCTATGTATGATGCTATCATTAGAATTGGATAGAAACATGAAGATAGTAAAGGAGCTTCCTCTAGTAGTGGCAAACCTTATTAGTAGTGTCCCACCATTTCAAATGATGAGGAGGTTATTCCTAATTGGTTTAGTGAGTTATTGCACTAACATGCAAAAGAGTGGAAATAATTTTGTACGAGGTCCTTATTTCTTAGTGTAACTTTATAAGGATATGTACCATATGAATTACAATGGTGGATTTAGCATCAACTTATTGGCACTACTACAATTTTGTGCCTAGGAGAACATAGTCATCCTTGGGTTGATCATTGATTAAAGAGATCAAAGAGTGGTACATTATATGTATTTGTATATGTGGAAAGTTAAAATACCATTACCTTGGAGACCTAGATTACTAGAGTCAAGTCATAGATGAGGTTGATGTTGTATTGTGGTGACCATGGTGGGGGTGTGAGGAGTGGGTACTTGATAGGTCATACTTGTAATCTATTTGTTGCTACATTATTGATAGGAATCACTCTATAATTAATTGATGTATTCCAAATGGTATATTGTTTGGCTTATGTTAGGAATTGTAGTAGATGAGGAGTACATGTTTGTATATATTACCAAAAACAAGTGTGATTGGATGTTGTGCATGTATTTATAGTTAGATTTTATTGATTGGTAGAACTTGGAAAACATACCATGAGACCCACATGAGGACATTTCTTATGTAGGTACCATAGTTGAGTAAAAAGCCTAGTGGCATCAAAGGAGGATTTTGTGGCTTAATATTCCATGCCAAGTGAAGGTGTAAGACCAAATTAGGGTATCATGGAAGGAGGAACAAAGGTGGTAAGGGAGATAGGGTGGAAAAGGGAAGAGATAATAGGTGCTAGGATGAGGATACAATTAAGAGTAGGAACAAGACCAAAGATAAAATGGTGCCCATTCATAGAGCTAGGAATAGGGATAGGATTAGGATTGGACTAGGCTAAGAGATAGGATGAGGCCTAGGTATATATCTAAGTACAAGGAAAGGAGGACCCAGTGAACAAAAATGTATAAGGGTGTTATGAGTGATATTAGGGGTCCACTAATGTAGAAGACCTTGTTTGAGTGAGATGAATTTTATATAGAGTAGGATAGAGCCAGAGGGAGTGAGATTAGGCTTAGTAATATAGATATACTACAAGTAGAGGGATAAAATGGCAATAGATATATAGTTTAGTAATGGAGAGGGATGACTTGTAGATATATTTGCAACAATCTTAGGCTGATGCACATAGGCTCCATGGTGAGCAAGATCAAGCAGATGAATTATTATCTCCTAAAGGATTTGCATAGATGGTGGTATACATGTTGAGGATGGGATGATAAGTAGCATGATCATTGTGCGAGGCATAGTACTATAGGTTAAAAAGTTCCTACATTTGTCAAGTAGTTAACTTATAGTGTCAATGGGTCAAGTAGATCTAGTAGATCTATATTATTTATGTAACCATTACCACCTCCACCACCTAGGAGACCATATGCAAGTTTCTAGGGTGATAGATCTAGCTAGAGTTAGTGGGGTAAATGTTTTATTATGATATGTATTATATATCATATTGATGTATACATTATTTTGGAATATACATGTTGAATTTAATGTAGTAGAGCCTAATATAAGCTTCATTGAAAATGTATATAGATGAGATAATTTATACCTTGGTTTTTATTTTATCTATTGAGGACAATTGGATGTATGCATGAGTATCTTTATGGTTTATGATTTTATGTTGATGAATAGATTTAATGCATTTCATTTATATGTATGAAATATATATTCATGTGTATGTATCATTTTATTATGACAATGGTGATGAATGACTTACATAATGTTTATTAATTATGATGATAGAATTTTTTTTTTTGGAAATAGTGGATGAGCCACTATAAGATAATTCTATTGAAATCCAAAAAACTTGATTACATATAGATATAGAAGCATGAAAATTATGCAAGTATAAAATTCCAAAAAGATGCCCGAAGAAAAAAAGTTACATCCTGAAGCAAGATACAGGCTAATTACAAGGAGGGAGAAAACCCTTGACAGATAATGAAGAAGAGTCGAAGAATTTGCAAAAAGAAACAGTAGTAGAACTAGGAGGAAGATAGACCAAAGACCCAAAAAACCAAACCCTAGTAGATTTTTCTTTCTTCATAAGAGACCAAATTGATAGGTGGAACAAAGTATGTAGCACACTAGTAGAATTTGGCAAATAAATGACTAGGTGACTAAAAGTTTTAGTCACAACAACTAAAAATGACTAAATTCTACTATTTTTTTTGCAAATAAGCTATAAATGAGTAAATAAATGACTAATTTGGTCGTTGAATAAAAAATTATTTAGTCACATAAATAAAAATGACTAAATAGTTAGTCACCAAATACAAATTAGACAAAAAATTTAAAAAACATTTTGGTCAATTATTGGCGCAATTCATGAATTCATGTTTATTCACATTCATTGCAGACCTTGTTTATTGTAGATCTCAAACACATTATTGTAGCTAGTTAGTCTGGCATTGAGGCATGTGGTTTTGATTTACAATGGCTAGGTGTGCGAACTACACTAGGCATTTTAAGTTACAACACTTGATAAGGTTACCTTTTGATTTTTCATTCAATGCAAATCCCTTCATTGTTTCACTACTTCCAAAAACTAATTTAATTATTCCCTATTGGTGTGTATTTCTGGCTACATTTTACCACTCCTATATCAAATCCTATCTAATAGCAACTCGCTATATGTTAGAAGATATGCATAAATTAAAATTTAGTAGCAAACAATTTAATCACCAAATTTAAATCTAAATTTAGAACCATTAGTTACCACCCTTTCCTTTTCAATTTTATGGAAACTACTAAATACTTGGCTAGCAACTCCAATTTGATGTCATTGCACCACATTAATGCATCATAATTGTCATAATGACACTTAAATTGGATCATAATATTTTGCATTAAATTTGCATGCCTCAATGCGTACGTATCATTTCTTTCAAAAATTTCAGGAGATGACGTATGTTGCCTTATTGACTTCATTTTCCTTTATGCATTGCACCCATGTGAACCTTCATGATTAATACAACTCAATCAAACATAATGAAATGACCACCATTAATTTTGAAATCTTCAATTTGCTTGATTTGCTATCTTCATACTGACAGATTTTGAAGCAAATTACCACCAATTCTATGAGAATTAATTTGATTTAACATTCTACTCTAGAGAAATTCGTCCATTTGGCACCTCAACTTACACTTTACAAGACTTTGATCAAGGCAACTATGTACCACAACTTCCTCATGGCTCTCTATAAATTTTGCACTTCTCTCAAATTCTTCACACCTTTGCTTTTCTCTTTTTCAATTATCATTTTGTGTTTCCACTTTGCTAGTGCTTGTTTGCTTCTAGGTCATGGATACTCCAATTTTCTTGACCTTCGTTCGATGACAGAATGGCTTCATGGGTTGTATTATGGCTCAAAGGCTTGACAAGGTTTTCTTCATTCAGACTCCCAACTTCAGTGTGCCAAATTTATGCTTAGTCCTTGGGGAAAATTTTGTGGAATCCAAAGCATACTACTGACTGAATTCGGACTTAGCTTCATGATTTGTAGCGTCACTCCTAGACCTTGGGCTTTATGTTGAAGATGTTTTCTGGGCTATGAATATGATAGTGCAGCCTAACTATTTTGGGAATTTGGATATTGTTCTATCTGTTGCACACCCAACCATTGGAATCCCCTCTACGGATGATATTCCTTGGTTCCTGGAACATGGAGAAGTAGTTCCACTCTGGCCATTCCTAACTAGCCTCCATACCCTTGACTTTGAAGTTCATAGGGAAAATGCCTACTTAGGATATTTGTCCATGGTAGACAAGGCATACCAGATTGACTGACTAAATAGCCACCCTCTTGTAGCTCAGCTTCCTCCTTTTTTTGCACTTATTGCACTTTTTCCCTTTTACAATGAGAATTTTGGTACTTTGATGTGTATATGTGACACACACACATATATTTCTTTATTGTACCTTTTAAAGCATGTATTTACTATGTATGGTTTTATTTTTACATTTCACAGTGTAATGTTGCAAAATATTTCAATTTACTCTCATGTGTATGATAAGTTAAGCATAATTTGCAAACATGGAGGGTGAACCAAAAAAGAAAAAAACATAAACATAAAAAAAGAAAACCCTACAAAAGAAAACTAACCCTAACTAACTAAAACTTAACCTAACAAATGACTAACCCTAACCAAGCAATTTATTTTAAGCTCGATAACTATCTTTATTGTTGTTTTTGGGCGGATTACAACAAGTTTATCTTTAAATTCACTAGAATAAATTTCAAACCTCCTACTGTAACAATGAATTATCTTAAGTTTTCTACATTTAACAAACATAAATTCAAAGGTGTACTTACCAATAAATTGGCTCACATGTATGAAAACGACCTCATTAAAGGTCAATTGCACTCATTTTTGCTAATTCTTGAATACTCTACCTTACTCCATTCCTAGTTCATGGTTTTCTTCTTTATTATCTTCGACTCCATGAATGACTGCGTCCATTTCTTGATTTTGCTCTTCTTCGAAATTTTTCGAGTCTTCAGTCCTGTCTTCACTTCAAACTTTGTTAGACCAAGTAGTAGCACAATTTATATTGTTATCAAAGAAAGAGAAAGAAAAAACTTGATACTCTATGTCTTGCATGAAATCAAGAAAACTCCACTTTTTAATTCGTGAATTTTTAGTTTGGAACAAAAAACATGTGTCTCCCACTTGACATTCTTGCTCTTTCCTTCCACTAAAATTTTCCATGTGTGAAAAGAATGATGACTCATCACTACTATTTCCTTGTTTTTAGTGCAATTTTTTTGAGTCTCAATGTTCTCTCCTATCTTCTTGCAAAACCTTAGGATTTTCTTTATAACAATTATAGGTAACAAATTGTTTTGATGTATTAGCTAATTTTTTAACATTTTCAATTCTACTAGGGTTATACTCCTTTTCAGAATTCAAAATTTTTACTATTAATGGTTCCTTTCTTTTAGCACTTAGAATCTCTTATGTTAATGGAATCACTTTAAGTGTGGTTAAACTTTCCCTAGTTAGAAAAATTTCACAATCAATTTCACTATGATTAGTTGTATCATGAATTCTACACTTGGTGACTCTACCAAAGGTTAAAAAACTCAAAGGATGTAATCTCCAATTAAGGATTCCCCAGATTTTCTCAACTTCCATTTTCAAACTACCGGCTTGCATAGACTTTCGTCTTACAAGCTACTTTCAAACTCGAAACCAATACAGATTCCCAAAAAAATTCTAGAGGGAAAGATATTGAGTCCCTCCTTCTAGCACCTATTCCTATTGATCACAATGTTAGTCACAATAACAGTCAGATAAAATCCTCATAGGAAAACTATGAAGAATCTATCTTTACTTGAAAGGCTGAATCGAGGCAACCTAAAAGTCCTAGGAAAGGGGAAAGGTTGGCTCAGCTTAATCCCAAGGCTCTGGTAGTTAGGTCTTGACCATACTAGGTTCGCTTCAAGGTATGATGTGATATTGTTGTTAATCTCAACGGGTATATGGTTATCTCTAGTTTTTTAGAGGAATCATAAGCATCAAATGAAAGATTTTCAATCTGATCATTAAACAACTTCACAAAATCATTAAATTTGCAAAATATTCCATGAATATCAAACAAATTTGCTATCACTAAAGTGGATTTATCTTTAAGCATTCAACAATTTCATGGAAGAGAAAGATTTGAAATAATATTTTCATTCATTATCTATTTTTTGGTCAATTTATGAAATTTAACATCTAATCTAAAATAAAGCATCAAAATACTTGAAAAATAAAATTGCTCTCAAGTATTCTCCACGCATGTCCCAAGATTTAATCAAATCAAAGAAAACCACCCTATACATCACCAGATTTCTTCACAGCTAGGCACGAAATGGTGCAAGCTTTTAAAGAAGGGGGTCTAGTTTGGACACCAAGTAGGTTTTGTATGCACCCTTAAATGGCACAACATATAGTTTTGTCTGACTAAATGAACAAACCAGCTATAAAAGATTCATGAGATTGGTAGCTTTCAAATTGGCTTTGATATTGATCAATTTCTATGTGCATACAAGTTTCTAATCCAAAATGATTCAAAAAATAGGAAAAAAGAACAAAACTTAAAGAAGTTTTGGCTCTTTCGACATCCACAAATTTTGAACTTAACTTAAAAAGAAATATCTCCTAGCCTTTTATAGAAGGAAGACACATGGAAGATAAGACAAATACATAAGAGGAAATCCAAGGGACGAATCACATCAAGGCATGTGGAATGTGACAACTAGCAAGAGAATTGCAAATGAAGTCAAAGAATGTCAACCTTCATTTACACATTGATATCCTTTGGGCATTGCATCTTCTATAATTAGGGTATCAACTTGGATAGAGCACATCCTCCAAACAAAATACAAGAATTTTCCACACCTTCAAAATGATCAAGTGGACATCATGTTCCTACATGTAGGTTTAGACTCAGATTGAACATTCCCAAAGGTTAATCACCTTGGGACTGAACATACTCCTCCTTTGCATGCATATAACCAAGATTCCTATTATCCCGGTATCTGGTGCTTCTTTGCAACAAGCTCTTTACCTGCATAAACTTTCAAAGTGTATGAATAAACCTGGTAAAATCATCAGATTTGTTTGTAACCCAATTTTTCCTAACCTCCATACCCAAACTTTGCATCACAATCTACTTCTCCTGTAATCACCAATTCCAATTATTAAATCCCTTTTAAATCATTCATAAAAAATCTCATGTAAATAAAACCATCATCAATTAATCATCATTTTGAATACATCATAAATAACAAGCTTTCAAAAAGATCATGTATTCTTGCACAATTATTCTTTTAGCCAGGTTACCGGACCATCAAACCTTTTGGATAACATTAAACTTTTAAACTCTACTTCGCATTGTTACCTGGTACCTGGTATCCACTACTTAAACTTTTACCAATGATTTTCTCAGACCTTAGATTTTACCAGAATCTCCATATTTACTAAACCTTTGCTCCCAAACTGGAACACTTTGCTCAACACCTTGTGTTACCTCTTTACACTTTTGGCCTTCCCATTTCCCGGTACTTGGTACTCAAAACACTTGAATTACGAAGTACTCTTTTAATTAAATTTCTTTTGTTTCCACTTCCAGTGATCTTTCCAACTAGCCATCACCTTCCATATGCGTTAGTTTTCACTTGGGGTCCCCAAGTCTTACATTCTTGGGGCGTGTTGTAAGAACACACAACACTAACCTCTTAAGGTGACAAAACCTCATCATAATCATTCGCATTGCTGATTACATTGCATTGCACATCTTTCAAACTCAAAGCATCACTTCACATGGCATAACTAATAACTAGATGTTGATAGATGGTAAAATTTCAATTACAATATAGTTTTTACAAAGTAAACCTAAGTAGTTATGCAATTACTTCACATTTCATAGCTAATGACTAGGAGCAGCTGCTAATTAAATTTTCTTGTCATGGAATTCCATGAGACCACATTTCTTAGAGGCATTTTTTCAAACTATTCACTACCTTGTCTATGCCACCACATTTTTCATACATATTGTCTACCAAAGAATTTTATCAAACATTTCACTACCTTGTTATGGATAAAAGCCTAAAACAAATGCTTTTGAACAAGCTATGGATGCTTGGAAAAAATCTATCAAATCATAATAGTAAGCAATAACATAGACAAGGTAGTGAACTGGTTGAAAAAATACCTCATAGAAATGTGGTCTCATGGTGATGGAATTCCATGAAAATCCATAACAATTCGCTTGTCATGGCATTCGTCATTGCATTCCATCACCATAAGACTACATTTCTTTGAGGCATTTTTTCCAAAGTTCATGTTAGAATTGTGAAACAAGCACAAAACCACAAGCCACAGGATCAAACAACAAAAAAAGACACCTTCCATGCAAGAGATATGCAAACAAGAATTGCTATATTCAGCAACTAATAAAGCATTTGTAAGTTTAGCTAAAGTGTGTGAGAATAAATTAGACTAATAATCAATTAAAGATTAATTAATTATTAGCTAATGTATGATAACTCTAACACCCCCCCTTAAGATGAACTTAGGGAGTAGTTAAAAACCCTAAAAATAATGCATGATGGGTCCTGACAAACAAGGCCAAATAAGGTACTCATGTATAAACATAAGATCTCTATAATGTGGAGAAATAGAGAAAATATCATGGGAAAAACTCTACTCCAAAAAAAGATAAAAGCCAAGTGAAGGATTGAAGAAGCCTCCAAACAAGAAAAGGTTGTCCCAAAAGATAGGAACAAAAAGAACACCACAGAAGTATGAAGAAGCTATAAGCACTGTCGAAGAATGATTGTTGTAATTCCAAAAGAATATCCTCTACTGAAACATCTTATGATTAAGACCAAGAAGACAAGAATTTGTATGAGTTCCCCCAATGACACTACTCGAATTAGATGGAAAACAAAGGAAAACACTTGGAACTTGAAGATATAGATGGAAAAGGTACAAAAAGTTTGAAGAACTAATCATGAGAAAATGGAAGGTTGCCTCTTGAAATAGGAATGCAAGAGTGTCCATATGGTAAGTGCTCCATCTCACCAAAATGCATGGGTAACCAACCACTGCATCTACCTAGTACATAGGAACAAATATTGTATACATAGCTCACTCCAACATGAAACCAAAGAAGCAGTAACACCAATAGTAGAAACCCCCCATAATGCTGAAAAGGGAGAGGCGCGATAGGTACACTAAAACTGAATGCCTGAAAGTAGTGCATGAAGAGGAACCAAGAACATCTAAAGGTGTAGTCATGAAAGTACAAGCAGATATAAAGGATGTGAAAGCAGAAGTCACATATGCATGAGAAAGGTATGAAGGAAAAACAAAGGAAAACATCAACCTCCATGGTACTTTATATCATAGTGTGCATACAATAAGGCACAAAGTGATGTGCAAGATCACATAATACAAGTGCAATACAAAGGAACTTTATCTCAGTGCATTTGCAAAATCATAAGTGCTTACAATGGAAGCTCAGAATGTCACAAAAAGACACATGATTGGAAATACATGAAGATCAGCCAAAAATGAAGCATCCCACGCAAACAAAAAGTTTGCATGAGCTAAAACGTCCAAGTAGTTCACTAGAGTGTGAAAACACAAAAATCTGAATAAAATATACTTGGCAAACAATCTGGAATAATTGCATGGATGGAACTGAAGAGCTCTGAAAGACAGTTCCAACACCACTAAGATCATGGAAAGTAGAGAAATTGGTCAAAATTTACAAGCTCTGGACTAAAAACAACTCCTTTGACTTCAAATGACTATAGAATGCACTAGAAGTAGAAACATGTGATGAAATCCACACCACTAGAAAGTTGATTAAATCAACTTTCTGACGATATCTCATTTGCTGAAAAACAATATCGTATGCCCAAGTTATGGCCAAATGAAAAAAACACCCCTTTTAGGGCACAAAGGGGGTCAAATGGGGCCATGCAACAGACCATACTGATGACATTTAGCTAAAGTGTATGAGAATAAATTAGACTAATAATCAATTATTAGCTAATGTATGATAACTATAACAGTTCATTGCCTTGTCTATGCTTCCACATTTTTCATACATGTCTACCAAAGCATTTTATCAAATAGTTCATTGCCTTGTTGCTATGGCTAAAAGCCTAAAATAGGCGATTTCAAACAAGCTATGGATGCTTGGAAAAAATATATCAAAGCATAATAGTAAGCAACAAGCTATGGTCTCATGGTTTTTTTTTGGCGTGAAAATCAACGTGATCTTATTTGCATTTTTTTGCAGGTCTTAAACACATCTTTTTGGCAATTTTGCTGTTTGAAATGGGGAAAAATATCTGTGGTCAATTTTTTTGCATTTTTTAATTATAGGATTCACACAGTTAGTGAAAAAGGTAGTGTTCATGAAGGAATGGAAAAGATGTGTAGAGCCTTTAAACTATACCCATACTGTGCAATCGCACTGAATCATTTAGCAAACCATTTTTCTTCACAGGGCAACATTTTCTTGTGGAACAGTTGACTAATACAACTCTTGTTTCAACTAACTAGCCTCTCATGAAATCTCATTCATATTATAATATTACACTATCTTATCATTGTAAAGGTGATTATGAGACCATTGGCCGCTACTACATGGCATTAGTCAAGGAAAGTCAAAGGCCATAGGATTTTGTGGACATGTTCAATTGAATCTAGGAGATCCTAATAGTTCTCTCTCATATTTTGAAAAGGTTCTGGAGGTCCACCCTGAGAATTGTGAGAGATTAAATTTTTTAGGCCATATATATGCTTAGCAATGGTAGGCAGAGAAGGATTTGGAAATTTTAAGAAAGGAAACTCACATAGATCCACATGATGCCCATGCATTTATCAAGATGGGTGAGTTATTAATATCGATAGACCCCAGTGAGCCTTAGAATCTCTTAAGACAACAAAGTCTCTTATGAAGAAGAGCAAAGAAGAAGTACCCATTTAATTGTTAAACATTGGGGTTCTTCATTTTGAGTGTGATGAACTAGAGTTGGCTCAACAAACTTTTATGGAGACATTAGGAAATGGCATTTGGGTTAAATTCATAAATAAAAGCCCTAGTGCCAATTTTGTAGTTTTTTTTGTGCACTTTAAGGATATGGAGTTCTTCCATCAACTAGAAGAAGGTGGTGTTTCACTTGAGTTACCATGTGATAAAGTCACAACACTATTTAATCTTGCTAGGTTGTTTGAACAACTACATGATATCAAAAAAGAAAATATTTTATACAAGCTAATATTGTTCAAGTTTCCTAATTATGTGGATGCATATATATGTCTTGTAGCCATGGCTTAGGCTTGGAATGAGATCCAACTAAGCCTAAAATTGATTGGGGATGCACTTAAGGTGGATAAAAACTTATCAAATTCTTTATCTATGCTTGGAAACATGGAACTAAAAACAAATTATTGGCTTAAAGCAAAAGAAACAATTAAAGTAGCATGCCAACTTGTCTTGGTTGATGAAGAAAAATGAAAATTTGATAAAGAACGAAGGATTCAGATGGAAAGGAAAAATCCAGAGGAAGAACTTCAGGGGTGATGAAAAAAGAGGAGTAATTTGAAACTGTGAAGGAATTATGGAAGAGTAAGTGTAAGGATAGGGATGATGACAATGATGAGGCTGGTTAGTTGAAAAGAAACAAAACAAGGAAAAGAAGAAAAAGAAGGATAAGAACCACAAGGCTTATGATTCTTATGTGGAGGAACCTAATGTTTCCATGGAAGATGAGGAAAATTGTATGAGTGATAAGGCACAAGATGATGCAAAAAATGCCTAAGATCTTCTTGCAGCTAAAGGTCTAGTAGACTCTGATGATGGCGAGACAAATTCTCCAATTTCAACAAAATCATGAAGGAGACATGCATACTCTGATTCTAAAGATGACGAACCATTATAGAAACAAATTCTAAAAGAAGATTACCCATATGATGATGATGTCTAGGCTTCCTGAACTTTAACCACACCTAGCTCCCATTTTCCAAGAGAAAAATCCACAAGGCCCATGGAAATGAATGATGAGCATTTGAGTTACAACTGGAAAGTACAAAGGTAAGTTACCTTTCAAATTTTTCAATTGTGGAAGAATTGGTCATTTTGCATCTAAATGTCCCTATAAAGAATCTATTGATGATAAAAAAAAAGAGATAAGGTTAAAAAGGGTCTTTACTCTAAGAAGAACAGTGGTTCCTCAGAAGATGAGAATTATTCAAATGATGAAACTCTCTTTATGGGCACTCTCTTTATGGGCTTCAATGTTGATAACAGAAAGTGTGATGTTGAAAAATGTTAGGAGTCTAACTCCTTGAGTGATGAAGATATGTTTTCTTCTTATTTGGATCTAGAATCAATGGAACCTAAAGGTTGGGACTTTAATTCAGATGATCAGGAAAAAGGTTTTGAAGGAAAACTTTAGTTTGCTCTAAAAGACCTGAAAGAAGAAAAGGCACTAAATCAAAATCATGAGAGTTTACTTGAAAGATCAAAGGAAGAAACTAACAAATTGAAAGCCAAAGTAGAAGCAGGTAAAAAATGTGAAATCAAATTAAAAGAGGTAGAAGTTTTGATCTCTAATTTAAATTTTACAATAGTTGGATAGATTACTATTAGATTAGAAATATTACTCTACATTTGAGAGGGGTAACTCCCTTGTATGATATAATTTATATTTTCAAGAGTATCCTTTTAATCAAAAAGTAGGAAATACACATGTAATGTTGTAAAATTGCACCCCCAATGCAATTTCATATTACATAACCCTCATTTTAGCCTAATAAAGATGATAATGCAAATCCATATTTTTTCTTGCCTTCAATTTTATTCTTAACCCCATCACTTTCAGTCTTTGAAGGATTTTATTTGGGGATGATTACATGACATGCAAATGTCTACACATCGTGCAAACGTCCTAACAAGATTCATGATCTTGTTGCCACTGGGACATTACACTTCTTCCTTCTCACGAAGTGTAACTCCTTTGTGGTTGTAGACGCACCCAAAAACAACCCTCTTGCATGCATTTCTTCATTCAAACTCATTCATTAACTATTCTATTCACTCTCTCATTCATTCTTGCAATTCTATCTCTCAATATTTCATTCTCTCATTCTCCTTGCATTCTCATTCTCTCAAGCTCTTCTACACCATTTTTATTAAGCTTATTGCACATTCTTGGCTCCTACATCTTCATCTCAGCTCTTTCAAATTTTGCACACTATTTTGGCTTTACAAGCTCATTGAAGGGAGGGAAAACACTCTTTTACTTGCATTATCATGTTTTTTTAGTAGCATGTTGATATCTAAAGTGTCTACTTTCTTTATCTTAGCAATCTTTCTTGCCTGTCATTTATTTCTTTATCTACTTGTCTTCTTGGTTGTCTGTGGAGGTGGAAACACCAAAATGGGGATTTGACCAATGTAAACCTCGAAATAGCCCCAAAATTTTTCATTGTCTCTGTGTGTGCAGGTTGTTCATGTGGAGTTTTGCAAGAGGCTACATGGGGTTGAATCTCTCATGAGTATACTTCTCTCTTTTATCTCTCATCATTTCATTTCATTAGTTTAGATTCTCACATGTTTAATATTATTCTTTTTATGCTTTCAATCATTTTAGCATTCTATTAGCTTAGTTAAATAGTCATATTTCAATCCCCGAGTTGTCAATAGGCTCTATGTGTTTTAGTAGGATTACTCTATTTTTTGGTCTATATGAGACCACAACACGTTGTGGGGACATTTAAGCATCGCATTGTTGTCCTCTAGTTGAGAGCTAGTCAACTTGCTCCTAAGACCTCTAAGGCCTACTCTTTCAACTTTTGAAGTCCTTTTCCCAAAATTATCCATAAAACATAAAGTATTGTAGAAAAATCTCCTTAGTTGTCTCCTATCACTTGAGCTTAGCCTTTGAGGTAGTCAAGGACCATTTTCTCCTTGTAGACTCTTTTTTGTCCTAGAGACTCAGGAGTAACAAATCTCTTCCTCTATATTTTGGTGAACCTGATATGAACCTTTCTTTCTTTTTTATCTTTTTATCAAAAAAATTATTCACTCTTGTCAAGATGTATATTGGATAGTGTGTCATGATGCTTTTATGAGCTTCACAACACAATCCACTACCTTCGAGCATGTATTCAGAAGGAGCTATTGACATATTGATATGGGGTCTAGAAAGCTTAGTCCTCCCCATCCAAGTTTGTAATTTTGAGGAATTCTCTAAAGGACTCATTGTCAAATTCTCCCTTACTTGTGTTGGAACTGAAACTCATGCCCAGTCAACCTCTCCTTTGAAATCTTCCTCTTTCTCAGTTGAGGAAGTTATTCTTAGGGTTCCTATAGATCAGATTCACACTTTCGAAGTAAGACTCAAATATTTTGAAGAGTTCCTAGTAAAATAAAATTCTTATTTTCAAGAAGCTCCTCTCCTTAATGGTCTGAGGAATCTACAAATTACTAATTGAAGAGGTTTCAAGCTACTTCAAGGAATTGCAAACATTGTGCAGACCCATGTACCATCATACACTTTTGTCTTGGGTCTAAGGAACCTAAGGTAGTGGAACAACTTCCTACACTAATCTTGAGAGGAGAATAATGCAAAAAATTATAGATCTTTAACAATTACATAAACTTAAACAAAAATAATATAAATATCATGCATACCACCACAATAATTTACGTTGGGAAAACCCTTTTGAGAGAAAAACCCCACACTCCAAAATTAGCCCAATATATTATTCAAAAATCACAAAGATTACAATATACTTGCAAAGTAAGCTTCTCATAGGATTATCACACTTTGGAAGTAAGACTCAAAGATTTTGAAGAGTTCCTAGTAAAATAAAATTCTTATTTTCAAGAAGCTCCTCTCCCTAATGGTCTAAGGAATCTACCAATTACTGATCAAAGAGGTTTCGAGCTGCTTCAAGGAATTGAAAATATTGTGGAGACCCATGTACCATCATACACTTTTGTCTTGGGTGTAAGGAACCTAAGGTAGTGGAACAACTTCCTACACTAATCTTGAGAGGAGAATAATGAAAATTTTTACAGATCTTTAACAATTACAAAAAATTAAACAAAAATAATATAAATATCATGCATACCACAACACAGTAATTTATGTTGGGAAAACCCTTTCGAGAGAAAAAACCCACACTCCAAAATTAGCCCAATATATTATTCAGAAAAAACAAAGATTATAATATACTTTCAAAGCAAGCTTCTCATAAGAGTATCACCATTAGAGATCAAGAGACAACACAATCACTATTAGACTCTCAAAATACATCACTAGCTACCACAACCATAATACAATGCCCTCATGAAGTAGGGTTACATTCTAGGGAAAGATAGACCAAACAAATATCTACCATTAGATCTAAAACCTAATAATGAATGATCTAGATTTATAATATATAATTATTAATGTATGTCAGTCATTTTAGGAGTTTTATAAAAAAAAGTTAACACACTCACATTTCGCTCCTCAACACCACCTTGTGCTCCCATTGCATATTACACCTATTTTTGTAACTAGGAAATATATATATATATATATATATATCCTATCAACCATAACCTTTATATAATTGCAAGGTTGAGACACATTTTCCCAACAAATCTCCCACTTGTCGAACACCTTGAAAGAGCAACAGGATGGACTAAACATTGTCTCTTAATTGATAGGGGTCAAAAGGCCCATAGTCTCTAAACACCATATGAACTTCTCTGTGCTCACAAGCTTGGTTAAAGAATCAAAAAAATTCATCAAAGTATCTACCTTAACTAGCTTCACCCTACCATCTTTGACCATATCTCTAACAAAATGAAATGTCAGGTTCTTGGCTAGACATATTGCACTTTGGCTATCGTAATAAATTGTCACTACATCTTGTTTTATTCTAATATATGAACACAGTCTCTTAAGCCAAATGGCTTCTTTACAAGAATGAGTATCTTCCATATACTCTTCTTCAGTAGTGGACAAAGCAATCACAACTTGTCAGTAACTCATCCAACTAATTGCATCACCAAATAATGTAAACACATAAGCACTGGTGGATCGTCTGCTATCAATATATTTCACCCAATCTGAATCCACATAATCATGAGTATCGAGGGAAATCTCATATTCAGTCATATTACTATGATAACACAAGGAATAATCTGAGGTACCATGCAAATATCTGAAGACTCTTCTAACTGCATCCCAATGAACTCTACCAAGATTAGACATATATCTTGAAAGAACTCCCACTACTTAGGCAATATCTGGTCTTGTACAGACCATAGCATACATCAAACTTCTAATTGTACTTTGGTAAGGAACTCTGCTCATGTCTTCCATGTCTGATGGAGATGTTGGATAATCTAAAATAGATAAATTTGTTCCAACTGAAAGAGGAACACACAAAGGTCTACAATATTGCATATCAAACCTCTATAAAATTGAGTAGATATACTTACTTTGGCCAAGCCATAGCTTTTTGTTCACTCTATCTCTTTTTAATTTCCAACCGAATAATGTGTTTAGCTGCAACAAGATCTTTCATTTCAAATTTAGCAGCAAGTTGAGATTTCAATTTTGAAATCATACCTTTCCCTCTACCAATAAATAACATATCATCAACATATAATGCAATAAATAGGAAACAATCACCATCAGTTTTATAATAAACATAATGATCTGATTTAGAATGTTCAAATCCCAAACTCAACACATATGTATCAAATTTTTGGTACCACATCCTAGAACTCTATTTTAAATCATACAAAGATTTCTTCAATTTGCAAACCAACTTACTTTTTCCTTTCACCATGTAGTGTTCTGGTTGTTTCATATAAATATGATCCTCCAAATCACCATGAAGGAAGGTAGTTTTCACATCCATTTGCTCAACCTCTAAATCATAAGCAACAACAATAGAAAGCAAAACTCTAATGGATGTCTTTTTTGCAATAGGAGAAAATATCTCACCATAATCAATACCCTCAACTTGAGAGTAACCCTTCACAACCAACCTTAATTTGTACTTCTCAATACCTCCATCTGAACCAATCTTTTTCTTGAAAACCCATTTACAACCAATAGGTTTTTGTCCTTCAAGAAATGGTATTGTTGGATGTTGTGGTGTGTTGCTGATATGTGGTTGTCATTGATGTCAACACTATTAGCATTGTTGCATTAGAAGCTACATATGTTGAGGATATTGAGAAAATTGTAATAAGAAGTGCTATAGGTTGTTAGTGGTGAAGTGAAGTTCTTTCTGTCAGTATGTTCAATTCGTTGTTGTTCTAAGGTTGTGGACTAAAGGATTTCTTGTTGAGTATATCTAGTTTATCCATGTCAAGTTTCAGAGATCCGCGTGAAGATTTGATCGAGTTATGAAGATTTGTATTTTGACAGTTTTTTTGTTACTTTAGTTTATGTTCTTGGATGAAGATCATGTGATTCCAGTAAGTTCAATTGATGTGGATGCTTCTCTAGTATTTCATGATTCTTGTGGATGTTTCTAGTTCGTGCTCTATCTATGTTGCACATCCGCATTGATCATTGTGCTCGTGATCTGAGATTTTCTCTTGTGTGTTCATGTTTTTCATGTTCTTGGCCAACAAAGAGTTAAAGCATGTTGTGGATCTTCAAGGAGTAATTAATTGAAGTGGTTCATGTTTGAGGATGTTATTTTTGGTCTTCATTATGTTGTGGCCAACCTTGGTTGATTCACATGAATAATATTTATTGATTTGGTCCGACTGTTTATATTCATTTTATTATTTATTTGGAGTTCACTTATAGCATGTAATTTCTTGTTGCAGATATATAAGATCAATTGTTTTATCATTTGAAGGCATGAATGTGTGCGTGTGTGTGTGAAGTGTAAGATTCTTATGTGTGAATAAAGTTTAGATCATTCGAAGGAAAAGCAGAAAGTTAAGAAGAGTGAAGAAGTGTTCATGTGCTTAACCAGAACTATAACCAGGCATAATTAATAGATGCTACTTTTCTCAATTCAAAGTATGATGGATTTAATTAGAACTTTTCTATAAGACATTGTGTCTTCCTTTGGGTAGTAAGCCTATTTTTTATTTGAACAATGAGCTCTAGGTAGTGTGCCTAAATGCATGTGCATTCCCCATTTATATTCTCTTATACTTTTAACAGGGTATAATCTTGTGGACTAACCTCCACCATGGTTTTTCCCCTAACGGGGTTTCCACGTAAAAATATTGGTGTTATGTGTGATTCTAATGTGTTTTTCATTTATGCTTTCATGATTAATGTCCGTATCTGAGAATAAGGTAAATAAGTTGAATAAGTTTGGGATTTGGTGACAACTGATTCACCCCCCCTCTCAATTGTCTTCCCTTGTGTTTCCAACAATTGGTATTAGAGCTTGTGGTTCCTTGGAAGACGTTTAACAACTTGAGGGGATCCAGGATGGAAACTTATAAGAAGGATAGTCCTAGATTTGATGGAACAAATTATTCTTTATGGAAGACTTGAATGGAGTGCCATTTGAGATGGATTGGTGAACCCTACTGGAGCATTACAAAAAAAATATATGTTATTCCATAAAATGGTCCTACTACTTCTGCTGAGATCAAGGATGTTGAGTATAATATCAGGGCTAAGGAGGCATTATTGAGTGCTTTGAATGATACTAAGATGACAAATGTGATGGATCTGAAGACTACTTATGCGATCTGGAAAAATTTGGAAACCTTTTATGAAGGTGATGCTAATGTGAAGATTGCTAAGATACAATGTTTGAAAGGGAAATATGAAAAGTTGAAAATGGGTGATGATGAAAATGTTACTACTTTCATGCCAAGAGTAAATGAACTTGTGTGTGATATTAGATGTGCTATTGGATAGATAGAAGAATCAAAGATTGTTGCTAAAGTGCTTAGATCCTTGCCTGATTCTTACAAAGTCAAGGCTAGTGCTATTCAAGAGCTCCAGACTATAACAAATGTTACCAGAGATATTTTGATTGGTAAGCTTACTGCTTTTGAGTTGAGTGAATTTTGTGATGCACTTCCTAAGGTTGAATCTCCATTCAAGGCCACTACTTCAAGAAGAGATAGAAAAAGATATGATCCAAGTGAAAGTTCATCTAGAAAGACATTCAAGTATGAGGATGAAATGAGACAACTCGATGAAGAAGAAAGAGAGATTGAAGAAATTGAAGCATTGATTGTGAAAAGAGAAGCCAGAGGACAAGGTAAGTATAAAGGAAAGCTACCTATTAAATATTTCTCTTGTAATAAGATAGGTCATTTTGCATCAAGGTGTCCTAAGAGAGTTTTCAAGGAAAGATTTAACAAGCCTAAATTCCAAAAGAAGTGTTACTATGTTGCTGATGAACGTGTGATAGATGATGTATCTGACAAAAGAAATGCAAGTGAAGATGAATTTGTGTTTATTGCTATCAAGGAAAATAATCCTATGTCTATTGAATCTGCTAATTGTACAAATGTGGAGAAAGCCCTAGATGCTCGAGTTGAAGAGAAAGATGAATGGGTAATTGATAGTGGTTGTTCTCATCATATGACATGAGATAAAAGTAAGTTTGTGAATTTGGAAAAGTATGATGGTGGTGTTGTGAGATTTGGTGATAATACAGCTGGTGTGATATGTGGAAGAGGATCCATTTCTCTTGATGGTAAGAATAATATTGATGATGTCTTGTATGTTGAAGGTTTGAAGCATAATCTTTTAAGTGTTGGAAAGATGGTTGATAAGGGATACAATCTTCAATTCATGGATGCTAAGTGCAAAATATTGGGAAATTCTGGAAATGTGATTGCATCAAGTACAAAAACAAAAGGTAATATTTTCCACCTGAGTGCTGCTAGTAAAAGTTGTTTGATTGCTCAAATTGATGAAAGTTGGTTGTGGCATAGGAGAATGTGTCATGTTAACTTTGATAATATTGTCAAGATAAGTTCCACTAAGGTTGTGAGAGATCTTCCTAAGCTGATGAAACCTACTAATTCCATATGCAAAGAATGCCAGTTAGGAAAGCAAACAAGAATTTCATTTCGAAGTAAACAACAAAATTCAAATGGATTGTTGGATCTTGTACATACTGATTTGTGTGGTCCTACTAGAACCAAAATTTTACAAGGATACAGGTATTTCATGCTGCTTATTGATGACTATTCAAGGATGATGTGGGCTACTTTCTTAAGGGAGAAATTTGAAGCTCTGGAAAAGTTCAAGATCTTTAAGGCTATGGTTGAGACAAAGAAAGGTCTGAAGATTAAATGTTTGAGATTAGATAGAGGTAGTGAATTCACTTTTGGTGAGTTTAATTCTTTTTGTGAAGAACATGGAATAAAGAGACAGTTATCTTCACCACAAACCCCTCAACAAAATGAAGTTGTGGAAAGGAAGAATAGAATAGTTCTAGATGTTCCTAGAACCATGATGTTGGAAGGAAATGTACCTCATATCTATTGAAGAGAAGTTGTGAGTACTATTGTGTACACACTTAACTAGGTACAAATCAAAGGTGATACTGGTAAGACTCCTTTTGAGCTATGGACTGGTCAAAAACCTATTGTTAGATATTTCAAGATCTTTGGAAGCAAGTGTTATATTAAAAGAGATGAAGATATAGGAAAGTTTGATGCTAGGAGTGATGAAGGAATATTTCTAGGATATGCTACTAAAAGTAAGGCCTACTAGTGTTACAATAAGAGATTGAAGAAAATTGTTGAAAGTGCAAATGATAAGGTTGATGAAGACATAGCTCAACTATCTAGAACCTGTGGATATGAATCTGATGATCAGAATGACAATATAAACAAAGGTTAGAACTCAAGTCAAGTCCAAATAATTTTGGTGAATCAAGAAGATCAAGAGGAAGGAGAAACTGGTAGATCAGAAGAGCCTGAAATTGAAGAACATTCTAAGAAGACTCTAAGGTATGTAAGGTTAAATCATTCAAAATATCAAATTATTGGTGATAAGAACAAAGGTGTCCAAACTAGGAGAAAGATTGTAGAAGAATATTGCTTCATTTCAAAGACTGAGCCTAACAATGTGAATGAAGCATGCAAAGATGAACATTGGGTTGAAGCAATGAAAGAGGAACTACAACGAATTGAGAAGAATGATACATAGATTCTTGTTCCCAGACCTAAGGATAAGAATGTAATTGGAACTAAATTGGTCTTTAGAAATAACTGAATGAACAAGGTGAAGTGGTTAGAAACAAAGAAAGACTGGTATGTAAGGAATATTCACAGATGGAAGGTATTGATTTTGAAGAAACCTTTGCCCCTGTTACTAGAATTGAAGCTGTGAGATTTTTTCTTGCTTATGTTGCTTATAAAGACTACAAAGTTTATCAAATGGATGTCAAGTCTACTTTTCTAGATGGTGAATTGGAAGAAGAAGTGTATGTTGAACAGCCTAATGGATTCCAGTTGACTGATTAGGGAGATATGGTTTGTCGATTGAAGAAAGCATTGTATGGACTCAAACAAGCCCCTAGAGCATGGTATGCCAGATTGGATAAGTACTTGGTGAAGCTTGGATTTAACAAAGGTACTGTTGATAGTAATCTATATTTCAAGAATGATGATAAAGATTTGATTGTGGAAGTTTTTATTGATGATATCATATTTGTAGGAGATGATAGCTTGTGTATGATGTTTGCTAATGAGATGCAAAATGAATTTGAGATGTCAATGATTGGAGAGATGAAATTCTTCTTGGGATTGCAAATTAATCAATTAAAGATAAAGGGGTCTTTATATCTCATATCAAGTATGTGAAAGAATTGCTGAAGAAATTTGGTATGGAAGATTCAAAGCTAGTTGGTACACCTATGGTGACTAGATGCAAGTTGTCAACTGATGATGATTCTTCAAAGGAAAATTAGTCTAGATATAGATCAATGATTGGTGGATTGCTTTATTTGACTTAAACTAGGCTTGATATCATGAATGTTGTATGTATTGTTGCTAGATTTCAAGCTGATCCTAAAGAATCTCATGTGACCGCTATGAAGAGGATTTTCAGATACTTGAAGGGGATAGTTGATTTTGGTTTATGGTATCCTAAAGATGATGATCTTACTTTGAGTGCCTTTACTAATGCTGATTGGGAAGGAGATGTGAATGACAGGAAAAGTACTAGTGGTGGAGCATTTTTCTTGGGAAAGAAGTTGATTTCATGGTTAAGCAAAAAGTAGAATGTTATTTCTTTATTTACTGCAGAGGAAGAATACATTGTTGCTGCTAATAATTGTACTCAAGTACTGTGGATGAAACAGATGTTGAAGGATATCAGAATTTTGTATGATGAGCCTATTGCTATATTTTGTGATAAATCAAGTGCTATTAACTTTTCTAAGAATCTGGTGTTGCATTCCAAGACCAAGCATATATCTAACAAGTTTCACTTTTTTAGAGAGAAAGTAAGTGAAAAGGAAGTTAGATTGGAGTATGTGACTACTAAGGAGAAGATTGCAAACATATTTACCAAGTCGTTGCCTAAGGATACTTTTGATTATCTTAGAGGGAAGTTAGGGGTGATTACCCCTCCTAATCAAAACTAGGGATGCATTGATTTGCATCAATCCATGCATTTCATGATCATCTTTTGATCCAGATTGATGTTGTGTTTCCTGCTACTTAGGGGGAGTAATCAGATGGTCAGGTGTTCAGGTATGTGGTTTAGAGATTGTGTAGAGAAAAGAGATCTTTGTCATTGATTTAAAAGGGGGATAAGAGTAATGTGAAAAAAAAATTGGGGGAGAAGAGTCATGTGGGAGAAGAGTTGAGGAAAGAAGAGTTAGAACCTAAGGAGGAACAAGTGTAGTTGTGTTGATGGTATTTTTCACATCATGTGTTGCCATCAATTCCAAAAGGGGAGATTTTTGAATGTTGTGGTGTATTGTTGATATGTGGTTGTCATTGATGTCAACACTATTAGCATATTTTGCATTAGAAGCTGCATATGTTGAGGATATTGAGACAATTGTAATAAGGAGTGTTAAAGGTTGTCAATGGTGAAGTGAAATTCTTTCTATCGGTATGTCTAGTTCATTATTTTTTTGAGGTTGTGGAATAAAGGGTTTCTTGTTGAGTATATCTAGTTTATCCACATTAAGTTTTAGAGATCCGCGTGAAGATTTGATCGAGTTATGAAGATTTGTATTTTGACAGTTTTTCTGTTACTTCAGTTTGTATTCCTGAACGAAGATCATGTGATTCCAGTAAGTTCAGTTCTTGCGGATGATTCTCTAGTGTTTCATGATGCTTTTGGATGTTTCTAGTTTGTGCTCTATCTATGTTGTACATCTGTATTGATCATTGTGCTCGTGATCCGAGATTTCCTCTTGCATGTTCATGTTTTTCATGTTCTTGGCCAACGAGGTGTTGAAGTGTGTTGTGGATCTTCAAGGAGTAATTAATTGAAGTGGTTCATGTTTGAGGATGTTATTTTCGGTCTTCATTATTTTATGGTCGACTTTGGTTGATTCACATGAATAATCTTTATTGATTTGGGCCGATTGTTTATATTCATTTTATTATTTATTTGGATCCGACTTATAGCAATGTAATTTCTTGTTGCGGATATATACGAGTGATTTTTTTATCATTTGAAGGCATGAATGTGTGTGTTTGTGTGAAGTGTAAGAGTCTTATGTGTGAATAAAGTTTAGATCATTTGAAGGTAGAACAGAAAGTGAAGAAGAGTGAAGAAGTGTTCATGTGCTTAACCAGAACTATAACCAGGCATTAGCAGATGCTACTTTTCTCAGTTCAAAGTCTAATGGATTTAATCATAACCTTTCTATAAGACAGTGTGTCTTCCTTTGGGCAGTAAGCCTATTTTGTATTTGAGTAGTGAGCTCTAGGCGGTGTGCTTGAATGCATATGCATTCACCATTTATATTCTCTTATACTTTTAACAGAGTATAATCTTGTGGACTGACCTCCACCGTGCTTTTTCCCCTAACAGGGTTTCCACATAAAAATATTGGTGTTATGTGTGATTCTGATGCGTTGTTCATTTATGCTTTCATGATTAATGTTCAGATATGAGAATAAGCTAAATAAGTTGAAAACGTTTGAGATTTGGTGACAACTGATTCACCCCCCCTCTCAGTTGTCTGCCTTTGTGTTCCCAATAGGTACAAGATACCATGTATCATTCTTTTTCAAAGATGCCATTTCTTCATCCACAGTAATCTTCCAATATTTTACATCATTCATACCTAGTGCCTCTTATATAGATCTAGGTTCATCCATGTTAGTATTCAAAGAAAAAAATACATCTCCAATCATAAGATGAATACCTTTTAGGTGGTTGTCTATGTCTTGTAGACCTATGGATAGGATAATTTGGAGGTAATTCCTCCTCTTCTGAAGATTCAAAGCTAGATGAGCTCTCCTCAACTTCTTGTCTATCAATGGGCCTCAATTCAACTTTCTTAGGTGTAGAAGGAAATTGAATCACATCTTCATGTTTACTTTGTTCTAGCTACAATGTAACAGAGAAAGGATTAGTTTCTCAAAAAATAACACTCCTACTATATATCACCTTTTGTACAACAAGATCCCAAAGCTTGTATCCTTTCACACCATAACTATATCCAATGAAGATACATTTCACAACCTTGTTCTCCAACTTTGTTCACTTCTCCTTCGACATATGTGCATATGCCTCACAACCAAATACTCTAAGATGTTTTAATGAAGGCTTACGACCTAACCATGCCTCTATAGGAATCTTATCAACAAGAGATAATGTAGGAGACCTTTTAATTAGGTAATAGGCAATGGCAACAGCTTCAACCCAAAACCTTTGTTCTATGCCAGCACCACTCAACATACTTCTAGCCTTCTCCATCAATGTCCTATTCATTCTTTCTACAACTCCATTCTGTTGTGAAGAATACATAGTTGTCTTTTGTCTATGAATACCACAATCTTTATAGAATCTATCAAAATCGTTAGAGAAAAGTTCACTACCATTATCAGTCCTCAAACATTTTATTTTCTTTCTATTCTACAACTCAACCATTGCTTTAAATTATTTAAATCAACTAAAAACTTCAAATTTACTCTTTAGAAAATATACCCATGTCCTTCTACTATAATCATCAATAAATGAAACATAATATGTGGATTTTCCAATTGAAGGAACATCTACAAGACCAAACACATCAAATTAATGAGATCCAATAAACTATAAGATTTATGATAACTCAAGTAAACACGGTTTTATTTTTCATAAATGAAATGCTCAGAAAAATCAAATTCAAGATTACAATAAGACAAACCTTCAACAAGGTTTTTATTTTTCAAGGTCCTTAGACCCTTTTCTCCAGTGTGGCCAAGTCTTTAGTAACATAACATATTTTTCTCTATAGGTAGCTTTGATTCAAAAGAAAGAGCACCCTTGGGTACCCAAAATCCATGACCATCTGCTGAAGGTGAAACCCTCACCTCTTCCATAGACTTGATTTTCACAGAAGTACTATTGCACTCAACAGTGCATGCATCCAACTTATATAATGTGACATATCTAACACCTTCAGAAATCACCAAATCACCTTTGACCATCTTGCATCTTGCATCAGAAAATACTACCTACACATCTACATCTATGATGCAGGAGCATCTTGGCTACATCATGTTTCCATCATGCAAATTCTTGAAAATAGATCAAATTTGGTCTCTTTACCTTGTAATAAGGTTAAATGAGTCATTTTGCACATTTATGGGTCATTACAAGGTCATTTGAGTCATTGTTTATTGTTTTGTGTCAAATTGCAAAAAAGATGAAAAGTTGTCATTCAAAAGAACGAAAAAAATTACAAAGATGTAAAGTTGAATTTGGAAGATGAAAGGTCAAGTAGGCTCAAACCATTGGAAATTATTTAGGAACTCAAAAGACAAGTTTGAATGACTTTAAAAAGGACTTGTATGCATTTTGTAACTTGTGGGTGATTGGAGTTATGAGTTTGAATAAAGGAAACCCTATTTTATTTTCATTTTCTACAGAAATCAGCTGTTTTCTAATTTTGTATGGCACTGTACATGTAGGAGTACAATTATAAAGGCTTGTATGTGTAATTAATCTCAATCACCTTCTATTCAAACTTTTTTTCATGCAGATTGTTGAGGATTTGAGTAAGTTATTGTGATTTCTTTGAAAACTGTCAAAACCCTGATTAGGGTAAATAGTAACTTAAGATTTTATGTTTCTCACATTTTATCCATTGGGAAGTTCTCATTTTTGGTGGAAAAAATCTTGGTAGCATATGTTTTCATATTCTTGAAGTTTTAGATCAAATGATTAAGATTGATGTGTGGAAGAATTGAAGTTTCAGACTATAAATCTGTGTACAAACTGGTAAAACATAATTTGAGGAGGTTAGTACCTAGGGTTTAGCAAAATACTCTTGAAAATGGTCTTGTGGTGTTTTTTTAAGCATAATAAGATTCAATAACATGTGTTCTAATTGTTGGTTGAGTAAATTTGTGACTTGAACTTGTAGAACCAATAAGCCCTTGATTAATCAAAGACTAATTTGGCTTAAATAGAATGTGGATAGTCATGTTTTGAATTTGTTTTCTCAAAAAAATCTATACTAGATTTAAGATATGTTTTAAAACCCTTAAAGAGGTATCCAAAATGGCAATTACAGTCTGAAGAAAAGGTTTGTAGAAGGAGTTATCTCTGACAGATGGGTTGGCAGACCTAAAAGCAATTAGGCCAGATTATGTAGGAAGTGTGATCCGAACAAGTGGCTAGTGTATTTGGGATTTGTGAAGAGTTTTTTTTTGTTATTTTAACTCATATGAGGGTGTATCATGCATTGAATTGATTTTTTGTTCCTTAAAATCTCAAGTTAGTGCTTGTAGTCATTATGTGCCATTGTGGAAGGTTGAGGATAGTTGGAAAGGAAATAATCATCAAATGATATTGTAGGAAGCCAAATTAGTTTTATTCAATCTTTTTCATGATGTTAAAGGTGTTTTGAAGGCCCTTGAGGAATTTGGAACTCTTATTGCATGGTTGAGTGTTTGAGTTAAGGGTTTTATAAAGGAAAATGTGTACTTGAGATGAGTGATCAAACAAGGAATATTTTGAGTTTTGTTAAATGAGATTGAGAAATTGAGTTTACTTCCTTTGCATTGCCTCAATCTATTAGTTTACTCACAGATTATAACAAATTTCATGTTAAACCAAGGATTTGCAACACACCATTAATCCTTTTTATTCTACCATCAGGAAACCTAATTTTAACTATACCACAACCAACAATGTCTAAATGAGAATCATCACCCAAGTACACCTTACCTCCATCAAATTCTTCATATTCAGAAAACCAATCTCTATTAAAGTTCATATGGAAAGATGCACCTGAGTCAATTAACCATGGATCATTACGTACACGAATTGGCAAAGTTACAATGAATGTGTCACCATCTTCTTTCTCAGACTCATAATCAAAATAAAATTTCTTCTTTTCTTCTTTGTAGTCCTTACGAACATGTCTAGGCTTACCACATTTTCAATAAATAACTTTGGACTTTCTAGGAGACTTAGATCTCCCCTTGGACATGGATTTGTCACACTTCTGATTCTTCTTTCCTTTTTTCTTAGATCTTCGATAAACATTTAGAGCCTCTTTGGGAGTGATGGATACCTTCCTCATCTCTTCTGAAAGAAAATAACCCACCACATCTTCAGTCTTCAAAATAACAAAAGTACTCCCAATAGCCATAACAAGAGAATCCCACGAATCAGAAAAAGAATAGAGTAAGATCTAACATTTCTCCTCCTCATCCATTTTGACACCAACTGATGCCAACTAAGCCACCAACATATTGAATGCTTCTAGGTGGTCTATAATTTGTCCAACCTCTTCCATTCTCAAGGAATACATTTTTTTTCCTCAAGAAAATCTTGTTCACTAAAGATTTGGCCTAAGAGATCTCACCAACCTTCTTCCATAGTTTTTGTGTAGAGGTCTCTTCATGGAAATTGATTAAAACAGAGTCTAGCAAGAAAAATATAATTAGACCCTTAGCTTTGCGGTCCATAACATCACATTGAGTAGCTTGAGTAGGATTTTCAAGCCTTGAAACATTCTCATCAATAGCATCCCACAAATCTCAATCTATCAACAAATACTCCATCTTTAGCTTCCACATCTCAAAATTATTTCCAAAAAATTTCTCCACCTTTGTTCTCCCTGATGAACTTTCCATCTAAAAATTCTTGCAACAAGATCACGAAGTTTCTTCCATAGAAGCTCCCACTCAAATCTATATTAGTTCAAAAAACCCAACAACCCACAACTGAAACCAAAGGTGATCAGACTTTGATACCACTTGTAAGGAAGGTAAGGTAGCGAAACAATTTCCTACACTAATCTTGAGAGGAGAATAATGTAAAACTTTATAGATCTTTAACAATCACAAAAGGTTAAACAAAAATAGTATAAATATCATGCATACTGTAACTAAGGATTTCTTTTAGGTTTAGATTAGGAGTGTTAGCAATAAATCAATGAAGGACAGAGAAACCCAAAGTAATTACAAAGAACAAAGGAAGCAAATGTAAATGAAACAAGTATACCAAATAGTTGTTGCAACCTCCATGATTCACCTTTGTAACACCTCCTTGCTTGTTGGTTGATGTGTTTCCCTCAGATTTGACAAACAAGCAATCTGCAAATAGATGTCTATGTCCTACACCAAGCTTTGAAGGATTTGCACAAATGCCTAATGCCTATGTCTATGACAAAAATAACTCTAAAATGCCAAATTAATCTAAGTATTAATATGCCAGAATATTGTAATCTATGTGCGTAATCTAGAAATGAGAGCAAAATAGCATTTTATAGAAAATGCCATTTTGAATGGATGGACGCGATTATTTTTTAACAAAGACCTAAAATCAGAGGCCCAGATTTAATCTGACAATCCCTAATCAGGGTTAGGGAAAAATCCTTAAGTGAGCGGTCAAGATGTCATCTAAGAGAATCAAATCGGCGGTGGAGATTAAATGAGATAAATTAATTAGAAAATAAAGATTTTCAAAAATCAAGAAGATAAAATTGCCCTATTTGAGATTCCAAAAATCAAGAAGATAAGAGTTGGACCTAAGATCAAATTTGGAAAAATCAAGAATCTGCCCGACACTTAATTTTTGAAGATTAGCTACCATTTTGAATTAAATTAATTCAAAAATAATGATTTTGTGAGACAATAAATAATCTTTTCAAATTATTTACCAAAATGACCGACAGTTAAGAAGTGATGACATTTTAAATAATTTCATTTATTTAAAATGAGAGGAATATAATTTTGACAATTAAATAATTAAAGATAATTATTTAATTTAGTAGATAAGATTAATTAATTAAATAAATTAATCAATTCATTTAATTATGACAATTAGTGACATATTAAATAAATAAATAAAATTTATTTATTTAATAATCAGGAAGAATTAATGAATAAGGATAATTAAACAAATTTAGAAATTTATTTAATTATAGGGAGACTTAGAGAATTAGTGACGTATTTAATAAATAAATAGAATTTATTTATTTAATAATCATGAAGAATAAAAGGACATGAATTGATTAAATAATTATGAATTATTTAATCAATAGTCGAATGTGGACCAAGGACATAATTAAATGTCATAATTATGCTAGGACGAAAGTGGTAAAAATGAAGCTTGCAGGCCTAGGTCATTTTTAAGTGTCTACATTTTGCCCCTCTTGGTCATAATGTAGCATGTCGCATTGTGACAAAGAAAATAAGTCAAAAATATGCCCCAGTGCAAAATAAGACGAGGACAAATGACAAGGAGGGTTACGGTATGCCCCCTTGAGAGGAAAGACGGGTTCCAAGAACATGGGTGTGCTCTCGAAATTGATGAGAAGACTAGAATATAGAGAGACAAAGAAATGCTAGTGCAAAAAAAATGGATGATGATATGGATGCAATGCCTATATGAGATGAGAGAGAGAAGATGACAAGATAGAAGAAGATGCATGTTAGTTCCTAGACCAAATCCTTCAAAACTTTAGCATAAGAATTTAATTATTATTGCTCTTAATCATCATTGGGTGGTAAAAATGACACAAATGGACAACAAACACCATGATATGACATAGACCAAGGTGTGCAAATTCATCCACTTGAAAAACAGACAGTCACAGACAAGGAATGTCCTAACTCATACTAAGGGCGAAGTTGCCCTAGTCTTTTTATCGAGACAATCCACAAACAACAGTCAAAGAAAATAAAATAGGTCAAGAGATGTCATCGCACATCTAAATCCTTCATGGGACATCCTCGAGGTAGCTAGTAACATGACCACAAAGAAAAGATAGTAAAAAGATAAGACAAAATAGCCAAGATAGTCAAAAGATAAGACAAGATAGACCAGAAAAATTAACAGCCATTTAATTTTGTTTGCCAATGTTTGTTTGCCAAAGATTGAATTCTTGCCAGTTTGACAGTTTTGACAATTTAAGAGTTTTGCCAATTTGACGGTGTTGACAGTTTGACGAGGCCTATTGTCAGGAAGGACACATCCTGAAAAGGCAAAGGACATTTTGACGAGGTCTAACTCCAAGAAGCACACATCTTGAAGAGGACCAAAGAGTGACGAGACTGACATTATTTTGACTAATATGTTTTGGCAAGTTGACTGATGTTGACTGTATAATTGATTGCCTTATGTTGTCTGATTTTGACCAATTTTGACATTAATGTTTCAAATGGTTGTCTTGTGTCTGAGTTTGACTATGTCTGACTTATTTGACTGATGTGATGATTGTGACAAATGTCATGATTTAATTTGGACAAACCTAAAAGGACTGACCTAATGTCTCGGCGACTCATCGACTGATGGTCTTGCCTATGTAGCAAATGCACAGAGACAATGTAGTTCGACAATGACATGCACTGACTGACATGACTGACTTTGACTCCATTTTTAGGACTTTGACATTGATTTGGATGTTTTTGTGTTGTTTTAGGACTTTTATGATTTTTAGGTCTTTTTTTAGGACTTTATATACTTTATGATGTTTTTGTCTTTTTGTCGTTTTATGATTTTTTTGGATTTTGACGTTTAAGAGGATCGTGACAAATGCATATGACTGATGCCTACATAAGAGAATCAAAAGAAAAACATGATTGTGCCCCTAGTCAAGCTGAATACCAATTGACAGGTGATGACAATGTTGTTTGACGTGGGAAGGATGCATCCCGAAAGAACGTGAGGATGATGATGATAATGTGATGAAAGTATGGAGGTCTATAGCTGGGCCATGAACAAAGTCAAGTAATGTTTTGGATAATGTGCTTGTATGGATTAGACTCATTGCATTTGGAATGACTTGGTTAGGAGTAGATGGGATGATGATTATCCTTAGACCGTTTGACAAGGGAAAGCCAAGATAGGTGACAAGCATGAAAGGATAGGGGGTGGCCTTGGTAAAAGATGGGCGATGTGAGACTAATGGAATTGTCATATGATTTTCAAGGACTATGTCGTATAAGGACAATAAGACTATGATAGTCAATGACATGATGTTTTGTGAATCGTGTATGACTGAAGGATAAACATGTCAAGAGTTTTCCCAAAGCATGATTTATGTGTGCCAACTTTATGTCAAGACCAAGATAGGTGGGAATGATATGGATTAAATGGTCGAATGCCAATGGAAAGAGGAAGGCCCAGGACATGAGACGACTTGCCCCCAAGTATAAAATTTCACATAGACTATTTATTTTACACATGACGCCTGTTTGCCAGGTTTTCATCATGGTACTTATCCAGGGTGCCTGTTTGCCAGGTTTTCACCATTGGATGAACTTTTTTCTCTTTACTATTTTCTTGACTTTTTTATTTTTTTGGTGTCACCAAGACACCTTTTTGCCAGGTTTTCATCAAGGTGACGATGTTTTACATTTTTCAATTTTTTTTATATTTATGATTTTGTGGATAGCTTGGATGCTTTAGATGACCACTACCTATTTTGAATTCACTAACGATGCTGATGTAGAGACTGGTGCCATGATATGCCAATAATGTCATGTCTGAAGTAGTTATCTTGTCAGGATCGTAGCACTTGTATACAACTGATCGATGTCATTGTGATCCTTTATGATATTAGAGTTGGCCTTATTGGAATACACACATCACAATAGAGTGCCATGAGAGTCCTTGTGGTAAAGAGTTGCTGCCAAGATGTGACGGATTTTTGACGTGGGATCATTGGACTTTAAACGAGATGTAGGGTTATGACGAATGATGGTAGACGTGGAAAGATTGTTTGGATGTTTGGATGAATGACTTTTTATTTTCCAAACTTGGGATGGTGTATGACACATTTTGGAGGGAGGATGTTTGGAACCAACACTTTTATATGCCTTGATTGATGATCATTTTGAAGGAGGTGGACATTTGTTGTATATGGGAGTCCTCTTGTCTTGTGGCTTCACATTGTGATTGACTTTTGTATTTGACTTGGTGTCTTTGTTTGATCCATCTTTCTTTGGGATCCATTTTAATTTCATTTGTCCACTTGTCCCTTTGTTTGATTCAATGGCCTTTGACATTTTATTTTGATCTTTTGACTTGTAAGACTTTTGTTTTTGTTGGTTCCAAAGGGAAGGTTTATTTATGATGGAATGACAGTTCATGGTGTGGGTGGAGGGGGTGTTGGCAACAATCTTATGACAAGGATTTCTCATGGACTCCATTTTGATGTTTGTATCCTACAAAAATGATTGAGGAGGTATCACCGACATCGTTTGATTTACTAACCGAGGAATAGCCAAGACCTTGATGTCTGTAATTTTGCCTCAAGCTGTATTGGTTCTAGAATGCCTTGCTCGTGTATGCCTAGTCCTTTGCCTTGATATTGCATGCTTTGACAGATTCTATTTGTGATGGGGTATTTGTTGTTTTGAAATCAAGATGCTAACCCATCATTAGGTATGTGGATACTGTCACTTGTAATATTTTCGTCTTCAAGAAATCCTGCTCTGACAAAGATAGATGACCCTAGTTGATAAAGTGTCTTAGCTTCATTTTCATGTTGGACATATTCCTGACTGATATCTTTGGTCTGATCGTGTGACATGTCAAGTTTAGATGATTTTGTTGGTGCTTTCAAGGCAATGTCGAAGCCATCATTATGTTTAGTGTCATAGAGTCCAATGATTTTTGCTATAACTTGATCATATGCAAGCATGTCCTTGGTGGAATATTCTTGTTCTAGAGGAATATCGTCTATGTGTCCCATGAAGGCAAGTGTCTCATCATGGGAAGTGTCAATAGTCAAGGCTTGTATAGGTTTGGCAAGTGTTTGATCATGAATGGCGTAAAGGTCAAGGAGTGGATCGTTTTGGACTTCTTGGTCAACAATAGGGTCTTGGTCAAAGATGGGGTTGTCGTAGATGATATAATCAGAAATGGATTTTTTGTTAAGGATAGGTGTGTTTTGAATGTCATGATTATTTTGAAGGACATCTTGAATGGACTTTGAGATAGGGTCATGGGATGGACTACCTTGTTCTTGACATGAGGGTGACATTGTAAGGTCATGCTTTGGACTTTCATTTTGACATGTATCCTCAAGTTTATTAAATGGGATTTGACTTTGGACTATGATAGAATTTTTATGACTAGATTTGGCTTGTGAGGGGGTGACTTGAAAAGGATTAATGACCAAAGGACTAGGATAGGACATGGGAACTTGAACTGGACTAGTATATGAAGGACTAGGATATGACATGGGTACTTGCATTGGACTAGTATGTGAAGGACTAGGGTATGATGTGGAGACTTGGACCGAATATGACATGGAGTCTTGGACTGGAGTAGGATGTGATGACATATGATGTGACATGGGGAATTCGACTATATTAGTTGGTAATGACATAGGATATGACATAGGGACTTGGACTGGATTGGAGTAAGGTTGACTAAAATGGGAAGTGGAGACTTGGGCCGAATCAATATGGTATGATGTGGGGACGTGACATGTGTTGGTAGATAATTGATAAGGCATGTAGACTTGGATAGGATTGATAGGTGAAGGGTCAGAATATGACGTGGAGTTTTGGAATGGACTAGTTGATAGTTGGCTTCCCTTGTCAAAGTTAGGATAAGGGTGAGTAATGGATGTGTGTTGTGGACTAATGTCATGAATGGTATTAAGTGAATTTTGGTAGTGAGGGTAGATGGACGGAGGACTAGGACTCATGGATTGTTGGTACGAAGGACATTGATTGTCAGTTTGGAGGAATTGTCTCCTAACATCTAAAGTTTGTTGGTATTGACCTCTACAGAGTAATTGGTATTCAACTTTACTAGAAAGCCTATCAATATGTTGGTGAAGGGAAGACAAGGTGGTGGATTTCATGATGTTAATGCAAAGTGATAATGACATTTGTCCAAGGGAAATGACTAATGCAAGGTGATAAAATTGTCAAGAAAGGATGCCAAATGCCAAGGTGACAATGAAGATGTTGACTAAGGAAAATGACCAATGCCAAGTCTAGATGACAAATGAGGACTATGATGGAAAATGCCAAGTCTAAGTTAAAAATGAGGACTAAGTATGGACAAAATTTGGAGAAAGGTTTGTCTAACCACTCTAAGCTAGACCTATGTCTCAATTTTGGTTATCAAAGGACTTACTAAAGGGACTAAACAATGAGGTCAAAATGACGAGTGAGCCTATCGAACTAGACTGTTGAGTTGGAGGTTCTCACAAAAAGACAATGACTGAAAAGAGTAGTAACGACTAAGTCCCAAGATAGGCTAGTTTTGAAAACAAAGGTTTTGCAAGGTGTGGAGGTTTGGTTTAATCCAAAGTTTTCTAAGATGAAACCTAAGGACGATTATGCCACCTAGGGAATGCACCTAAAATTTGGAAATGAATGCAAATGATGGGCGTTTTGAGCAATTGCAATTCTGGTTTCTGACATAGACTATTTGAAAAAGATGTTTGACAGTAGGCGATAATGTGTGGACTTAGATTATGGTCTGAGACAGTGTTTAAATTTCAATTAAGCAAATGCATCATTTCAAGTGGGAAAATGTGTTGCAGTGTACAGATGCGTTGCAAACAGAATGTATAGACCAGTTTTGACCGAATTCTTGAAGTTTGACTTGATTGTTTATAGATGTTTGACTGTTGTTTGGTTTGTTTCAGTATCCAAAAAACACTTGCAAGCATGATATTTTGACTGTAAGCAAGCACACATGAGACAAGTACAATCCTACGGTTAGGCCAAGACAATATTTGCTAGATTCCACGTGGGTTTCCCCAACTGCATATCTATAGTGTGTGAATTCAGAAGCTTGGATGCACGGGCTCCCCCTTACAGTGCACTCTCTTCTTAGGCCAACCAAGCTTCCAACCCCCATCAAACTCCTATGGCAGATTGATCACCTCTACTACAAACTACGAAAGTGTGGATGTCTTCACACCGACTGGTGTTGCACTAGCAAATAGAAGGTTTTTGGCTTACTACACAAAGGTTTTTAGTTTGGGACCCCCGTTCGAGTGGTCATACATAGGGCAAGAGATTAATCACCAATAAGGTGGCACTCCAGCCTGAAGAGGTTAAGCTCAATAGGGTTTAAGGGAGTACTACTATGTCCGTATGACACATCCGCACTCGTAATCTTAAGTTTTCCCTTAAGATTCACATTTATATACCAGTCAGGGGTAGCTTGGCCTTAGCTCCGTTGCTAGTTTGAGTCGCGTTGGGGTGATGAAATCCCTAGGCATGCCTAATTTCTAGAGTTAGTAACCATTTCTCTTACACCCAAGATCGCCCGAAAGTGCAAGGGGAGAGGATACTTTGATATACTAAGTCATGGGGTTAAAAACAAATAAAAACGGGTCTAGTTTTCTGATCACCGAGTTTTCACAAGGTGAGAGCATACTCACCTACCATTTTGCAAACACATTTAGACATAGTAAACAGAGGTTTGTTTTAATTGTACCAAAATAAAATGTGTACTAATCTAAGAAAAATATAGACACAATGTTTATTTTTCATTCTTCAACATTCGAACTTGCAAACCACAAGTTAGGAGTTTAAATTTTGCCTTTGACCCACGAAAAGTAACCGCCAAATGCTGCCAACAAAGATTAGTAACCAAAAATAAATAAAAATTTAATTACAGTAGCAAATTAAAACAGCGATAACTTTTTCAAAACTTAATGAAATTTTAAATCGTTTAAAATTTCGGAAAGCTAAGAATCAAACCTTCAAAACCCATAAATTATTTTCCAAGATTCTACACAAAAAAAATGTTATATGCAAAAGAAAACGTGGGTTTTAAAAGCGAAATTAAAAAAAAATAGTGATCACTAAAATAGCCATAACTTTCTCAAATCTTAACAAAATTTGAAACCATTTAAAGTTCTGGAAAGTTGAGACCAAGATCTACAAAACCCAGAAAATGTTTTAAAATATTTTATTCGCCCATTTTTCTATGCTCAAAAGAAATTGACGGGATTTCCTAAGAATTCTTGGTTGTAACCTGTAAAGTAAAAACAAACAAGAAAACACAATTTTTTCTACAAAACGTCGGGTTCACCAATGTAACTAATGATTTATTTTAGGTTTAGATCAGGAGTGTTAGCAATAAATCAATGAAGGACAGAGAAACCCAAAGTAATTACAAAGAACAAAGGAAGCAAACGTAAATGAAACAAATATACCAAATAGTTGTTGCAACCTCCATGATTCACCTTTGTAACACCTCCTTGCTTGTTGGTTGACGTGTTGCCCTCAGATTTGACAAGCGAGCAATCTGCAAATAGATGTCTATGTCCTACACCAAGCTTTGAAGGATTTGCACAAATGCCTAATGCCTATGTCTATGACAAAAATAACTCTAAAATGCCAAATTAATCTAAGTATTAATATGCCAGAATATTGTAATCTATGTGCGTAATCTAGAAATGAGAGCAAAATAGCATTTTATAGAAAATGTCATTTTGAATGGATGGACGAGATTGTTTTTTAACAAAGACCTAAAATCAAAGGCCCAGATTTAATCTGACAATCCCTAATCAGGGTTAGGGCAAAATCCTTAAGTGAGCGGTCAAGATGTCATCTAAAAGAATCAAATCGGCGGTGGAGAATAGATGAGATAAATTAATTAGAAAATAAAGATTTTCGAAATTCAAGAAGATAAAGACTACCTGATTTGTGAGATTCGAAAAATCAAGAAGATAAGAGTTGGACTGAAGATCAAATTTGGAAAATCAAGAATTTGCCTGATTACTTGATTTTTGGAAGATTAGTTACCATTTTGAATTAAATTAATTCAAAATAATGATTTTGTGAGACAATAAATAATCTTTTTCAGATTATTTACCAAAATGGACTGACAGTTAAGAAAGTAATGACATTTTAAATAATTTCATTTATTTAAAATGAGAGGAATATTAATTTTGACAATTAAATAATTAAAGATAATTATTTAATTTAGCAGATAAGATTAATTAATTAATTAAATTAATCAATTTATTTAATTAAGACAATTAGTGATATATTAAATAAATAAATGTAATTCATTTATTTAATAATCAGGAAGAATTAATGAATAAGGATAATTAAACAAATTTAAACATTTATTTAATTATAGGGAGACTTAGAGAATTAGTGACGTATTTAATAAATAAATAGAATTTATTTATTTAATAATCATGAAGAATAAAAGGACATGAATTGATTAAATAATTATGAATTATTTAATCAATAGTCGAATGTGGACCAAGGACATAATTAAATGTCATAATTATGCTAGGACAAAAGTGGTAAAAATGAAGCTTGCAAGCCTAGGTCATTTTTAAGTGTCTACACATACCATGACACGGTGATTTATGTGGGGAAAACCCTTTTGAGAGGAAAAACCCACACTCCAAAAATAGCCCAATAAATTATTCATAAATTACAAAGATTACAATATACTTGCAGAGCAACCTTCTCACAAGAGTATAACTATCAGAGATTAAAAGACAACATGAATGCTATCAGACTCTCAGAATACATCACCATCTATTGCAACCGTAATGTAATACCCTCATAAAATAGGGTTACATTCTAGGGAAAGATAGACCAACAAAATATCTGCCATTAGATCTAAAACCTAATAACAAACAATCCAAATTTACAATATATCATTATTAATGTATGTCAGCCATTTTAGGAGTTTTCTGAAAAATTTAACATGCTCACATTTCGTTCCTCAACAGGCACCACCCCATGCTCCCATTGTATATTACACCTATTAGTGTAACTAGGATATATATATTCATATATATCTCCTATCAACAATAACCTTTATATAATTGCAAGGTTGAAACACATTTTCCCAAAATTGGGCAACCCCCAACATGTTCAATCAAAAATCATTGGTCACCAACTGAATGTTTTGATGCTTGGAGTGTATTTCCACATGGCTGAGATGATTCCTTCCATCAATACTGTTGCTAATAATACCACCACCACATCTAAGGAAATTCCTACAATAAGAGTGAAACAAGTTCCCTTGAACTTTGAGATTCCTACATCTAGGACTCGAAACATATCAACCTCTGGTGCTTCATCTAGTCATACTCCATCTATAGATCTCGTCCTCAATGCTCTATTACAAAACATGGGATGGATGCAATCTCAATTGGTGAATTTCACTAGTTTTTCTTCTCAACCTATGTTTCAACCTTATTGTCATTGTAGCCCTTTGTATTTTTCTATCCTAAATACCCCCACCCCTCAAGAGATGGAGATTCCTAAGTTTGAAAAGTATAGTGGTAGAGGAGATCTACAGATGTATGTCTCATCTTTTAATGTCGTGTGTACCAATTTCTTCCATCATGATGCTTTGATGGAAAAATAATTATACATTCTCTCAAGGACGCTACCTTGGAATGGTGTTGATTTGTCCCTACTAAATCTATATTTTATTTTGACTAGTTGGAGTAAATTAGTTATTACAACAATTTCGAGCTAATATCAGACTAAAGGTCACCTTTACTAATCGCGTCTGATGTAAGAAAGGTGCACATGAGAAAGTGACTAATTTTATCACCTACTACCAAGCCCTCTTTTCTCAAATCTCCTATGTCGTACCATATTTTGGCATACAACATGTGTTTGTTGGGAACTTGCTATCGACATTGTGAGACAAATTTCTTCTAATGAAATATCCATCTTTTTCCCATTTGTGTGCTACATTGCATGAGTACCAACAAATAGTTTCTTAGTACATGGATTCCTCCTCGTCCTCCCATCCATATGGTCGGTTGGCCATGTCCATCTCTGGAGAGTCAAGGAAAAATAAAGTGATAGAAAACATGGTGTTTGTTTCCACTGATAAAAGATCTACAAGTTGAAATATAATTTTTATAAAATTATATGAATCTTATACAAATTTCCTACAAAAGTTGTTAAAATATGGTATAATTTCTCTTTCAGAGATTAGACCGCTTTCTGAGCCTTATCCTCAATGGTATGATGCACATAAGTTTTGTTAATACCATCAAGTATTAAGCTATGATACCAAGCAATGCATGTCTTCATCATGTTATACAAGACCACATTGATAATGGTACCATTCAACTTGATGGTAAAAAGAAAAACTAATATATCTATAGTGAAACTTAATAGTCATCTGCATATTTACATAGATCCCTTTCTATCCCATTCTACTAATCTTGTAACACATGCTTCTTCTTCTGCCAATCCAAGTCCATCTAAGTATGTGAATGTGGTTTCATTTACTCATGTTCCTCCTCTAGGTCATGTGGATAATATACCTAATATAATATTCACACCACGTGACCTACCCCTCAATAAAGAGCCCTCTCTATTGTATATCCCAAATCACATCAGTGATAATTTTGTAACTAGCGTTATGGTTGACCCCACGAGTTGGGTCAATATTATCATGGAGGAGACTCTTTTCATAAACAATTTGCACAAGGAGAAATATGAGGAGTCTCAGACCACACTCCATACACACGATGGTCTTTTTTACTCCACCCATTGGTTCTATCTCTCTATAGGTCCCGGTTGAACCTAAAACTCTAGGAGTTCCATTTATTGTGATACCAAAGTCTAACCTCTTCAGAGTTAGACTAGGCATCTTGTGGCTAGTCTCTATGAATGTGATTGCCTCTTTTATCCATAAAAACCTAAAGTTCCCTCATGAGGGCACAGTGCACACTATGCAATACATTGGATACAAACCACTAGTGTCATGTGGGAGCTTCTCCCTTAATCACTTTTGGACCACTCTAGTTGGAACTTTTCCACCTAGAGGAGACTTGTTATACAAGGCTTACTTGTGGTATAAAACTAGAGGTTTGGTGCCTAAAATTGGTTTCCCACCTTCTTCTCATGTTATTTATTTGAAGGATTTGTTGCATGCATAGTAGCATGCTTCATCCTCTACTCCTCCAAAGGCTAAGGACAAGCAAGCTCTTGTGCTTCTTCTTCATCTTCTTCTGCCACTTCCCAACCTCTAGTGGTGTCCTCCTTTCCTTATACCATACCTAGCATAGGAAATGGAAAGGTGCTCATGTTATGAAAGTTTGAACCTTAGGTCTTCTAGCTCTCGATTCTACCCACAGTCCCCTAACCTACCCTTTATGGTAAGGGGAAGCATTCTCATGGAGTTATTCATGTTTCTCAACCTCTGAGGTCTCCCCCTATTCGTACACCTACCCCTAAGGTAGACAAAGGAAAGGGGTCTACTGTCAAGATTCTTGTCTCTCTTCCTATCTTTGTGCCTCCTCCAATTCCTCCTTAGGAGTCTGCTCTTTTACATGGAACAACTATGGATGCTACTTCTCTAGTGGATCAAGAGCCCTTGGATTCTTCTCAAGTTGCACCTCCTAATGCCCATAGTCATCATAATTGGCTTGCAAGTGAATGTAAGGACCGTATATAGGCCTTGGCTAAGGAGTGTGAAGCTTCATAGAAGACTAAGGGTGAGCCTCCTCTTTCTAATTTTTCTTCTCCTACTGCCTTCGTTTCTACTCCAGCTCCTACCTTTACTTCTCTTTTTGCTTTGATTCCCATCAGCTTTGTGTTGCTTTTGGCTTCAAAAACAGACCTCGATGAACCTCATCCCAAGAGGGTCCAAGTGTTCATCTCTCCTTTTGTGAATTTTCCCCTAATCACCTCTCTTCTCAATCTTCCTCCTTTTCCTCAACTTGCTGGCATGCCTTTTACAAAGGTGGTTTCCTCTATGGCCTCTTCTCCTTCTCACTCTTCCACTTCTTTTGTGAGGATCCCACATCCTTCGCTTAAGCACAAGTTGGAGAATGACCTTGTTTCTAGTGATGGTTGGAAAAAGTATTCTTTTTCTTTTGAGTCTTGTTCCACCTTAGCTTGTATTGTCCTTGTGATGGATACAACACTTCTTCCGTAGAGTTTGTCAGTAACCCTCTTTTTGAGGTCGATAGAGACTCTCAAGTTTCTTGTCCTTCTCCTATTCATTTGTATCACTTCACTTTAGAAAACTATGTGTTTGAATTGTTGGAGGTAATTCTAAATCTATCATCAATATTTGTTAGATCAATGGTGTTAGTCTCATAGGAGCTCGATGAGGAAGACCTTGAGGGAGATTCTTCCTTTTCTCTTGTTGCAAGAGATTCAATAGCATCGTTCTTGCTATCCCCCTATAGGCTCATCCTCCCTCCCCTTACGATGATTTAGACTAGAAGTAGGATGACTTGTTGGAGGTATCAGACTAGAGTAGTACCTCTTATTATCTTTAGAGTAGAATTCTATGTTTTTTGGTGTTCCCTTGTATTTGATTATTAATGTTTGTGCTCTTTCCTAGAGGACCCTTGCTACCCTTGTAAGTTCTTGGATACAAGAGAGAAATTTTATAGTGCACTTCTTCTATTTTTATCATCATTCTTCTATATGTCATAATATTTTATTTTTCATGTCGGGAATGATGCAAAGTGTTGCGGAATTTAAGCCTCTTCCATGTTGACCCAACTTTTTTATTTTTTCTTCATGTGCTCTTCTTATTGTTCTAATCTTTTCGGAAGTGATGATAGTTCATACACATTCTATGTGTTTTCCCTCATGTGACAACATCCCATGAATACATCTCACTATATATTTCGTGCAATGAAATCTCTTTATATTTCTCTTCTCCTTAGAATGGCATGCGATCCTTTGTGTATCACATATCATTCTACGGGGTGGCTATCATATCTACTTAATTTTTTAAAAAAATTCAAAAAGATTTAAAAATATGTTTTGATGTCTTATAATCTCGTCATCAAGCTTGGAGGCAACCTGATTAGACTTGTTTTTTTTATGACTATCCTACAATGCAGTTTGTAACAGCCATAGGCCTATCTACTTGTTGTATAGTCACTAGCCTTTCTAGCCATACTTATGTCATTTATCATATTATATCATGTCATGTCATGTCTATGAAATTTTATTCTTCTCTATTTTTTCTATTTTTCCTAACATGTTTGTCTACAGCTAACATGTTTATGGTTAGATTGCAGTCAACTTTGCAAGGTGGAAGAATGACATCCTCTTCACATTCTGGATCAACTTCTACATTGCATATACTATATTGAAGACCTGCATCCTCTTTTTCTTGGGTATATTCTCTTCAACCTCTTTCTACTTTAGCTCGCACATGTTTAGAATGCATATGCTCGCTAAAGTGGGGGAAAAATATTGTTGAATATACACCAAAATATTGAGATGGGGGAATTAGTATTTTAGTATATCTCAAAACTTTTGGAAAAAAATAAAAATAAAAACTCTACCACATAAATAAGAACATGAAAGATTGAAACAATGCACAAGACAACACAACACTAGGTGTACATGGAAAACCCATGGTGAGAAATGTTGCTAGGAGCTACTATCCTAATCAAGCCTCACAAATGAATAACAGTTACAACTTTGTTTTAGGGCTACAACCCAAGGAGGCTACTAATCCTTGAAAATAGGTTTTAGGGTTGTTAGGAAATATTGCATTCAAACCCACAATCTTAAATCATTTCCTACATAACCCATGAGAGATAAACATGCATACAAGTTTTCCAAATGCATAGATCAAATAAACAAGCCACAAGATAACACAAGACATGCCTTGGGAAAACCCTCAATAGGGAAAAACCCAATCTCCAAAAGAATCCATACTCCATCATATTATTCAACAATAAAGCAATACAAGACTTACAATGAATACCTCTGAAGCATCAAGCCCTCCAATGCATTCCCATGTGTCCAAGCATGAATCCACACATCCCATGCCATGATTCATAAATGCACTCCATAAGAAGACTCAATAATGACAACCAACCCACTCAACCAACCTAAACCTCTACACATGTGTTTGCTTTTATAGACTCACCCCAAGAACATGACTCACCCCAAGAACAATCTCCTCTATTGGTCCATACTAGGTGAAAGATCCTCGGTCTTCCTATTGAAACCTCCAAAGAGTAGCCATCTCAAGCAAATGTCTCTAATCACAAGAGAATTCCAACCACCACCTACATCTCTAAGTATCCATGAACACCTATAACTGATCAATACATTCCAAACTCCAAATGCAACATAGCACCACCATGAAGTAATCAAGTAAATGATCAATATACTCAATACAAAGAGAACTACCACAATCAATGTCGAAGCTCCAATCGTAGAATTAGGAACCTATCACGACAACATGATCTAACCATCTCCTTCTAAGAGATCACATGCACCATAACATACATATATACATCCTGGTCTCAAGAGAACAAGTAATATTCCAAATTCTAAACTAGTATCAAGAGTATAGCATGACATCATAACAAATATACTCTAAACCAAGAAACCATATCTCCAATCACATGAAGATAACCATACCAATGATGCATCCACATCACTTCCAACAACTCCCACTAAACCGTGATATGAGCTACACATGGCATCATGACAACCATCCTCTCCATGAAGATCATCCAGGTCTACACACACTCAACTAAATTGTTAGAAATATACAAGTAAACCAAGATCTCCAAGCCAAGAATATACATACAACCGACAACAAAACATCACAAACCAATCCAACACCGCCAAGTCATCACTATCAAAAGCTCCTAGTGAAAGTGTATAACCAATGAATGTAACAAGCTATCATGAAATTGTGATCAAACCACATGCTACAAGTCCCATCAAACAACTAATCAAGTACTCAAATCATCCATCTTCTCAATCCTGAAACAACATACCAATGCAAAAATGACCATAGACAAGGACAACTAATGAAATCTGCAACAACAATGAATCAAACCTGGTGGATATAGATAGTCCACATTCGATTCATCCCACTTCAAGTGAATGGGTAGCTAATCCACAACCTGCATAACTCGTAGATCCAATCACTGAAACATGAAAACTCATCATCACCATGTAGACATCAAGACTCAAACACCAAATCAACCACTGATTTGATTTTCCAACCATGTCCACAAATGAGTAATCATAGTCAAGGAACCAAATAAGCATCAAGAAGATAAGAACAATCTCCTAACATCAAACCATATCACCACCAAACACCACATACATGATCATGTCATGCTAATGCATCAAACGTACCTGCATATCCATGACACCATAACCATAGCCATCATTGTACCTGCACTCAACTATCACCCATACAAGACTCCAAGTCTCAAATCATGTCCAACCATGTCCTCAAAACGAAAGATAACCTGTGTACCTATCACCATCAAAGTCCCAACTGTGAAAATTACCTATAAACCTATACCAAGAAGCACTAATCTGATAATCAATTGTAGCATCATAAATAACATATAAAAACATGTACTCCCTCAAGGTTTTGCCTCTTGACTCGCCCAGATGCTCATGCAATCACACCTTGAATCTCAAGCACCTATAGGAAATAAAACAAGTGCCAAGCTCAACCTATTCCTCAAACTAATAAAAAATCTAAACCATTGTGTAGTACACTGCAAATACTCTCCAATGCCTCTTTGAAATTGAAAATCCAATTCTGTATGCAAAAGTTATGATCAAAACCGTGCAAATGAGAACATCTAACTTCCATGCTCCAAAAACATGTCAAAATTTCAAAATTAGGGAACCACACTTGTACCACCATGTAGTGCTCGAAACTAGATTTCCAACGACTATAAGAAGTCAAAAATCTGACATTTTGGGCAAAAGTTACATGTGTTTGAAAAACAATTGCTCTAAAATGCACAACTAGGCCTACTGGGTGTTGCTCTAGTGGCTCCACTAGCGGCGGTGGCGCCCAGGTGGTGCTTGGGCAGTGGATTCCAAATGGGAATTAAATTTGATTAAATTTTCAATAATAAAAAAATGCCTCCCCCCTTATCATCGAATCTGACGCCTTTATAGATTATAGATTTTAGCATTTTCAAGTCCAAGATTTAAGTTTATACAGCGGAATTGTTTTAAAAATTGTGGTGGAAATTTTAAAATTTTTGACCGGACTACTGAACCAACGGTCGAAAGGCCACGCCTGCTGGTAGTCGGCAGGTACTAGCAACGGGTACCTATGGGTACCACTGAAAACGGTACCACATGGTACGTGATTTTTTTGTTGTCACCAAGATACTTGTTTGCCAAGTTTTCATTAGGGTGACCATTTTTTTTAATTTTTGTATTTTTTTGACCTTTTTTTGATTTTTTGTATTTTTTGAGCTTTTGAAAGGGATACTTTAAAGGCTAGGTATAATATCTGCAAAGATACATGCTATTGATGGGATCAGGCAATGGTTCACCTTTAGGAGTAGATAATTGATAAGCCCTAGATCCATATGTTGTTGTGATGATGTAGGGACCCAACCAATTGGGCTCATATCTGGATGACCATATCAGACAAAAGGATATGATTTGAACAAAGGGTGTGAATGATGGATATAAAGGATGATTGATGTGGTGGATGAAGGGAACTAGGGTATGATTCCTAACATACACACTACATGGGCCATCAGGCTTCACACAAAAAGGGGTTTGGGTAACTAGTGATTTACAACACGTGAAGGGGTTGTCATCAAAGGTCCATCAAGAAACATCACCAAGAGAGATGGAATGATATGATGGATGTGTGGATATGGGTGGATTTGGAAGAGTGTATGGATTGGGTGAAAAGGATGAAAATGGAGACTTTGGATCAACAAACTCTTCTTTTGACTTTCTTCTTTGATAGATGGCTCTAGTTATTTTTTATGAAGAGGCACAACTAGAGATCAATTCTTTTTTACTTTCATTCTTTTGATAGATGCCCCCAATTATTTTTGATGAAGAGGCATAATTTTTCTTACTTTCATTCTTGAATTTTATTTGCATCTTTGACTTGTCTAATAGCTTTTTATTTTGACTAAAGGACTTTTCTTGATCTTTCTTTCTTTGCATTCTTTATTTTGATTTTGTATCTCCACTTGAAGAAAGAACTTTCACCTTTGATTCTTGAGCTATATCCTTGTTATTTTCTTGAGGTGACACTTGATGATCCATGTCTATGAGGCGGATGGATGTGGGTGAGATGGAAGAGATAGATGAGATGGTAGGAATGTGTGATTCATGAAAAATCTGAGCAATGCACTCAATAGATTCTCCAAGACTATCCTTTTCGGCACTATTAACATCACAAGAGGTTTATACATCCTTAATGAGTTGGAAAGAAGGCTTAGTAGAGGCAACAATAGGGGATGCATACCCTAACTCAAGATGGTCAAAATGGGAGAATGATGGTTTTGAAGATGGAGTGGAAGGAAAAGGATCATGAGCAAATATGGTGAAGACAAAGGTATCATCAGGATCCCAAAAGGTTTCAATCCAGGCATGACCATCTGAAGTTGACTCAACATTGTTCTTAAGATTCTGAATATACTTAGAAATATTAACATTTTGTCCTATAGATGACTTCTCAACACCAAATGAACTATCCATATGATACTCTCCACACCCCATATCATTGATCTAGACCTTAGTTTGGGAAGGTGTAGTAAATGGAGTGGATGATTTGACCAAGGAAGATGGATCAATATAATGTGGCGAGGTGGAAGATGAAGTTTCTTGATTGACACACACTTGAAATTCAGTAGTCCTCATATTATTGCAATATTGGAAGGGATCAGGATCACTTGGTATGGTAATTTTGATGCTATCATAGGGAAACTGGTGAGGGTGCAACCCGAGACACAAAAAATTACGCACAAAACCAAAGAATAATTTTATTATTCAGAAAATTTACTTCTTGCATGTAGAGGATTACAAATCCTCAAGCTCTGCAGTACATGCAAGCTAAAAAAAATTGCAGTCACTACAGAATCCCCTTTCACAACATGCAAACTCTTTTTCTCCAAAAAGCTACAAAAATTAGAAAATCCCCCCATAAATAGCTCATTTTCCATTTTGGAGATAAAAAAAATTTGAATTATCATATTTTGGTGGTTTGGCACCACAAATTACAATTTGAAATTCAAAATTTAAAACATCATTAAAAAATTAGCACATTTTAAAAGTGCACCAACTTTCGGGAGCCATAACTTTTGATCTAGGACTCTGTTTTTTGAACCATTTGAACCATCAAAAAGGTCTTAGAGTGAAGAATGTGCTCAAAATTTGCTATGCCAATTTTAGCAAGTTTTTAGGTTATTTTAGGGCCGTTTAGTGCCTCAAACCTGATCTAAAAGGTTTTCAGGTGCATTTCTGGGAGACTGAAACTGCAATATCTTTCAAACTGGGAATGCTCTTAGCCTGATTCATTCGCCAATCTTCTTATTTTTCTGTTTTGAATCCCCCCATATAATTTTTGTCCCCAAACACATTCAAATTTCAATACCTACTAAAAATAGCAGTTGACCAGAAAAAGCAAAAAAATAAAACTGAAAGTGGGGATTTACATTATGACGAAAAGGGTATCCAAAAATGCAAAGACATCTACAAAAGGATAACCAAAGGAAACATAAATGGAATGTATATTTTTGGGTGATGCAAGATTTCCCTTACACCACTAGATGTTCCTGCATTAGAAACTTTAAGCATTGGTGATAGGTGGAAGGTACAACTCTCATGGCATGAATCCATGGGCAGTCTAGGAGAAGATTGTATGAAAAGTCTAGATCCAAGGCATGTAGCATTGTATTCTGAACAGCGGGGCTAACGCTTACAGGTAGAGTAATTAATCCTTTAGATGAGTGCTCATCATCATCATAAGCCTTGATAACAATTGTTTTAGTGTGATCTATGCAAGCCTTAGAGTATCCCAATTCTTTCACCAATTTTAGGGTGCATATGTTTAGGCATACTCCATTGTCTACCAAGACTTGTTTGATCTTATGTTTATTAATGAAAACCTCAAGGTGTAGTGGATCATTGTGATTTGGATTTTTTGTGGAAAGGTCTTGTTCGAAAAAGGTGACGTAGCGTGGTGTAGTTATAAATCCTATCATGGCTTGAAATTGGTTGACATTTAGGTCAAAAGGGATGAATGCATCTTGCAAGGCTTTGTCCAGGATGGCCCTATACTCTAGGGAGATGCAAAGAAATTCAAGAATAGATATGTAAGAACCCTTGTTCTCCCTGAATCAATTCATCTATAGTTGCTAATCTTTTTTTTAGTTTTGTTGTTTTGTTGTTTTTTTGTGAATTTTGTGGTTTTATGCTTTTTTGTTTTTTGGATTAAGATGCCAAGAAATGCAAACTAGAAAGAGAGATATTCAAACGAATGCAAATGTACAATGCCAAAGATAATATGGAAATAGATATCTATTTTTTATATTGAATTCTTTATTGAAGACTTACAAAATAATCATACCTGAAGATTGATAGTGCAAACACAAGGAAATTTGGAAATGAAAATCTACTATGGTTGAATCCCTTAATGCAATCAATCAGCTTCAAATATTGATTTCTCCAACTCAAAACTTACAACAAATGATCTTAATGCTTTGGACACCCAAGGATAGGACGATTGAAGCACCAAAAACTAGGCAATTTGACCAAGGATCCAAATGCCCAACCAAATGAAGAAGTACAGTTGGCAATGAGTGATTTGTACGGCTTGTAACAACAAAGGTACAACCCAAATTTGAATGCACAGCTGTAAATATGAACAACAACAAAAGATATATGATTTTCTTAATGAAACTCTTCAAACCCTTTCAAAATCTTCTCCAATTTTTCTCAATATTGACCCCTCAATGAAGCCAATCCATAATACAACCTTAAGATGGTATTGCACACCCTCAAGTAGCTGAAAAATGAAGATACCACATTCTCTAATGTAAATAAATTGTAGGAATTACATAAACCCTTGGTTCCTTCTCCTCACAAAGTCATATTCTCTAAATGCCAAGTGTAAAAATGTTCATAAGATGGATCAATTTGCTTTTGTGGATGCCTTTTATACTTCTCATAGAAAGCATGACTCCCAAGTTGGCTTTTAAGTCATTAAAATATATTTGATGTTGCTTTTGATGTACTTCAATATATGTTAAAAAGTGGGTACCCCTTTTAATGCATCATTAATTGACCTTTTAAGTCATAATGGCCCCATTGACATAAAGTTAAAATATAAATCTATAACACACTTTAAATAATTAATTATTATTAAAGCTAACTTCAATAACCAAGTGACTTACTATAAATAGTAAGTGTGCACAACTGAGTCCCAAAACACCATTAAAAGCCAATCTTGAACAATACCATACTCTAGAGAAGAAGAACCTGATAACTACTAAACAAGACCCTCTAACCATGAATATTAGCCTACAAGGGTCAAAGGATAGGCTAATTAGTGAGATGCCGAGGCGAGAAAAAATGGGGACATTACAAGATATTTGTGTGCACATATTACCTAGGTGATCAAGGAGATTGTATTGCCTTTTATGTTGCGGATTAGAGGCAGCCCCTTGAAGGGTTACTTTGGCCCTGCATGTGTTAAGGACACATTCTAATTTCTGAACTTTTATTATTAATGGTAATAGTGGCAACATGACTATCAAAGGCTTAAATGTGATTAATGATGGTATTGTAGTGATGTGAAACATTGGTATAATTTACACTATTGTTACTTGAACTAGGGGTATTCCCTTTTCCATGGTTTTGCAAGGGAGTTTTGAATATGGTATGATCAACATTGGTTTTAGGTTGTGGGTTATCCACTAAAATGTCCCCTTGTTCAATGCGGTCCTAAATGAGATTTTTGAGTGTCCAACATGATGATGTCTTATGTCCTTTTCCACAGTGATATTCATAGTATTCATTTTCATTCCACCAATTAGGTTTGACCAATGTAGGTTTATAGTTCTTGATGTCTGGAAGTTGAGTGACATTGGATTGCAAAATTTTCTTTAGAATTGATTCAATAGGTTCACCCAAGGGAGTATATGTCCTCTTAGTGCATGGAGGTCCTCTATGTTGTTGATTATTTTGGATTGCATTCAATGATTGATCTTGACTTTATGGTTGGGTATTTGATGTGTTTGATGTGTTTGATGTGGAAGGAAGTTTAAGGTAAATGGTAGGGTGACCTTTTTTATGACTTTTGCATCAACAACTCCATCATTGGTGACATTCTTGTTTCGGGACCAAAATTTTCCTTTGTCATTATTAGCTTATGGGGTTTCTTTGGAGACTTTGACTAGTCCTTTTGATATGAGAGCTTTCTCAATAATGAAACCTTTTTTAGTGATATCCTCAAAGGATTTTTTAATGATATCCTCAAAGGTTGTGTAACATTGTATTTGGAGTCTAGTCATTAATTCTACGTTAATTTTTTTTATAAACATGGCTATTAACTATTTCTTGGGTATGCGACAAGAATATTTGCTAGCCATACTTCATCATTGGTAGAATGATGCGAGTGAATTTCCCTCCTCTTGCTTAGTTGTGCATATTTTTGTGAGGGTCATGCCACTTTCTATATTGAAGGAAAAGTGATTGATGAATGTATCAGCCAATTCACCTCATGTTTGAATCCTTGGAGGAAGGTGTGCAAACCAATCTAGAGCTTATCCTACAAGACTTCGTGGAAATAGTCCCATCAAACAAGTAGGGTCATATGCAAAATGTCCATACATTTCGTGTTAAACTCTTGCATGGGTTCCACCTGGATCACTTTTCCCTTTGTATTTGGTAAGAGTTGGTGGAGTGAAATGTGGAGGGAAAGGTGACATGTATAGATTTCTATCAAATGGATAGGGACACAATTCCTCCATATAATATGTCTTCTTAGTTTTTCCCCAATTGCATGTTTGTCACTTGTTGTATTGCTTGGATTTGTTGCATCAAGGTGTCTATGAGAGATGGTGTTGCATTTGGTTGATTTTGCATGATGGCATTGGTATTGATATTGAGATGGTTAAATGTTGGATTTAGAGTGACATTTTATTGCATGGGACCTTGTTGATATTGATGGGTGAATGTTGCATTGATATTGGTTTGATTTGGAATGAGATTGGTATTTTGATTTGTCCAAAAGGTCATGTTTGTGTTTGGTATGATATTTTGAAACTATGGTTTTGGACCTTGATTGGCATTTTGGAATTGAAATGTTGGACCTTGGATGGTGTTTTGAAATGATAGCGTGGGACCTTGATTTGTGTTTTGAAATTGAGGTGTATGTCCTTGATTTGGATTTTGAATTGATGGTGTAGGGCCTTGATTTGGATTTTGAAATGATGGTGTAGGACCTTGATTTGGATTTGAAATGATAGTGTAGGACATTGATTTGGATTTTGAAATGATGGTGTAGAGCATTGATTTGGATTTTAGAATGATGGTGTAAGACTTTGATTTAGAGTTTGAAATGATGGTGTAGGACCTTGATTTAGATTTTGAAATGATGGTGTAGGACCTTGATTTATATTTTGAAATGATGGTGTAGGAACTTGATTTTCATTTTTAAATGATGGTGTAGAACCTTGATTTAGATTTTGAAATGATGGTGTCTTTCATGGGACAATATGAATCCTCCTTGATTTATTGGGTTGATTTTGAGGTGTAGGACCTTGATTTGTGTGTTGGAATAGAGGATTTGTGAATTTCATACTCATGGGATTTGATGATGAGGCACCAAACATAAAGTTTTTTCCTTGTGTTGTGGCATGAGTTTTCTTGTTTCCAAATGGTGTACTAGGAATTTGAACATTTATTGTCATGTGTGTTGTTGTCCCAAGGGGTAGTAGACTTGTGAGTATTTGATGTGATGATGGCATTCCTAGTGAGAATTTGTTTTGGATAGAACCTTGGTTTAGTCCTTGTGTAACTCCCTCTACAATTGTGGAAACCTCATAGCCTTGGGGAAGTTTGGCACCTTTCTTAGCTAGTGTATAAAAGAATTTATTTGGATCAGCACTAACAAGTTCATCTACAATTCGTATAATCCTTGGATCTTGGGAGGCTCTTTCAATCTCATATGGATTCAAGCATTTATTGAATTATGTTAAGCCAAAGTTATAGAATGAGTTGGGTGATTATCTTTGTGGTGATGGTGTGGATTGATTTGAATTGGATCCAAGGTTGGTGCCATGATTTGGACTAGAAAAGGGGTCACTTGAAGAATCCATGTCCTTTCTTTTTTCTCGTGATCTTGTTTCAACCATGTAAGACTTTCAAGGTGAATATGAGGATGTAAGGATGATAAATGGAAAGTGGGATATGAGACTAATCTATGCTTTTAAGATTTTTTGGATTTTAAATATATGACGATGAAAATGATAATGCGCCTAAGACTAAGGTTTGGGATGCAATGATGATAATGAACCTATTGACCAAAGGACATGGTATGAAAATGAAGCCAAATGAGACTAAGGGATGCCAAATGATATTAATGATATGGACCCTAAGATCTAATGAAAAAGAGGCTAACCAAGCTATGCTAATGTAAGATGGTATGAGATTTAAGCTATATTTTTTATGATTTTTGGGATATATAAGGATGCAAAATGACAATGCAAGGATGATGATGACCAAAGGATATGGTATGCAAATGATACTAAAGGATTCCAAATGATGCTAAGGATATGGGCCTTAATATTTAATAAAAATGAGGCTAACCATGCTATTGTTGACCCATGATTACAAACCAAATTGTCATTGACCTTTATGAGGACCAATATTGAGATTTTGATAGGATGAAAGATAAAGAGCAATGACAAAGATGATAATGGTGATTGATAGGATGAAAGATAAAGATCAATGACAATATGAATAAGAAACCATGAATTTTCCAAAGGATTGATAAACTTCTTATGTTTGAAATCTCAAAGTTATGTGTAACCTAAGCCAAATCCAATGATGAACTAAGAATGGCAATATAACCTAGGTGGATGCAATGGAATGGAATAAAATTCTATGATCAAAGGATTATGGTCACTGTCAAAATTTGATTAGGATTGAGATTAGATAATGATTTTCTCAAAATTTTATGATTTAGCAATTGTGGCTCACTGTCTAGCATATGCGATTACTATTTGTTTGTTACAAATTTGAGTTTTTTGGATGGTTTTCATTTTGGAAAAATTTTGGCATATGATTGAAAACACATAAAACACTTTGAAAATATATTTGGTTGTTGACTTGTGAAAAAATTTAAATGCGCATGTGTATGTTCTAAGGTTATTCATGCCAATTTCCACTGGTATAAATACATATCAAAAATAATCTGCCACTTCCTATCCTTAAGGTCAAGGACAATGGCATGACCCTTAAGCCCACAGCTTGAAATCTCTATTGACACAAGGGGGGGACACCCTTTTTAGACACCCTTTTAGGCATGTATCACCTCTTGTCTATGAGAGTGGATGAATAAGGGCCTCCTAGAATGGAAGGTTGACCCAATCACCCTCTCCTTGGAAATTACAAGTTTGAATCAAGTAACTATGCTAAGCCAAGGATTCTTGTCTCACTCAAGGGAGACAAATGGTGAGTAACTTTCTAGGCACGGTGCTACATCCCCTGCACTGAGAGTGATGCCAAAATAAGTCAAGTAATAAGGGTGGCTACTAAAATGGTGTTTAGTCACAACTCAGGGACATTCCACCTTGCAAGTGTCCAACAAGCCACTTAAGGCTTAAACCAATCCTACTAGGGGAACTTATACACAAAGGTACCTCTCCATTCTAAATGGAATTGTATGGATAAGGCCTATATAGCATGAGAACTTGATGTTTTGTCTTATCCTTTTATATACCAGCCTAAGGGAAAAACTTGTTGGAATTTCCTTTGGGTTCTTTGTACAGATGTTTCCCTTAGGCAGGTCCCACTAAAAAGAAAAATAAGATAAAATGATTTCTCTAACCTCAAGATTGCATGAAGCACAAGGGGATAGGATACTCTCACTACACCTTATGGGATCTACTAACAAATAATATGCAAGTGCATCAAACACAGTAGACAATCGTTCATTTATTAAACCCAAATTGAAATGTACCTACTTTAAGAAAACACTCAAATACAATTTGTGGTTCATTTTATTCGAATGAGTGTAATATACAAAGTTCATTTTAAAACCAAATGAGTGTAGATGCAGTTTGTGTTCTTTTTAAACCCTCATGAATGTAAATGCAATTTGTGTTCATTTTAGATCCCATGAATGTAGATGCATTTTTTTTTTCATTTTAAACCCTCATGAAGTGCATGCAATTTGTGTTCATTTTAGATCCTCATTAATATATATGTAATTTATGTTTTTTTTAAATCCTCATGAGGTGTGTATGCAATTTGTGTTTATTTTAAACCCTCATGAAGCGTGTATGCAATTTGTGTTTATTTTAAACCCTCATGAAGTGTGTATGCAATTTAAAGCTCCTTGAATTGTGTTGAAAAACACAAAAATGTTTCCTATTCTAAATCAAAGACAAGCAAAATCTTGCAAAACCACAAGTTAGGTATCCTTGTTGAAAGCCACATGCTGAAAACAAGATATTAGTAAACCAAAAACCTATTAATGATAACAACGAACTAAAACATCAATAAATTTTCCAACTCTAAACAAAATTTAAAATCATTAAATGCTATGGAAAGATGAAAGTGAAACCTACAAAACCCAGAAACCATTTTAAAAATTATTGCACACAAATTTTGTTATAGATGAAAGAAAACATAGATTTTAAAAGGTTAATAGCTAATTTTTTAAAAAAAGTAGTTGAACTTAAAACAACCATAACTTTCTCAAATCTAAACAAAATTTAAAACCGTAAAAATCTCTAGAAAGCTAAGAGTGAGACTTGCAAAACCAAGAAACCATTTAAAAAAAATCTTATGTATCCATTTTTTGGTTGTTGAAAGAACATGACAAGTTTTTATGCGAGTTCTCGACTGTAACCTACAAAACTCATTTAAAACACTCAAAAGATTAAAATTTTCACATTGGGTTTGCCAAATGTTAGATTCAAAAATGAAAAATAACTAAGATCAAGTAGCAACCACTCTACCTAAGTTCTATGCTCAAATCCCAAATCTAAACAAGAGAGTACAAATGATCAAAGGAAGCAACGAATAACGAAAGCACAAAGGAAAACTCCCTTATCATGGTTGATTATCTCCCTTGTTTCTCCTCCATTCTTTCTCAAATTGCAAAGTTGTTCCCTTAGATTTTTAAGTGCTTGAATACCTACAAATGACAATGATATGACAAGAAGAACATTGGAGAATGTGGTTGCAAAGAAAAAATGATGGAGAAAGCATTAAAGTTCTAGAAGATGCCCAGATCAAAAGTAGAGGATTCATGCACCGCATAGTGCTAAGGTTAGGGAGGGCTAAGGATAGATGGTCAAGATTGAAACAAGACTAGAGAGAAGCAATGGTCAAGATTTAAAATGAGAAAGTGGAGGGAAAGTAGTGGAGCAAATTAAATAATATTTTTTAATTGAAGAAGGGAATCTTGACAATTAAATCATATTACTATTTAATTTGGGAGAGCTTGTGGGCCATTAAATAATAATTTTTAATTGAAGAAGGGAATCTTGACAATTAAATCATATTATTATTTAATTTGGGAGAGGAAGTGGAGGAATCAAATATTAATTTTTAATTAATGGAGAAGCATGTGAGGGAATAAATAATCATTTAGGTTATTTATTTGAGAGAATAAGGGAAATGGATATTTAATTTAAAATGAATGTGCAACCATTAAATTAAATATAGAGGAAATGGGAAAGAGGAATTAAATAATTAAATTAGATTAATCATTTAATAGTGGAAGAGTGGTAAAGGGGGAGTTAAATAATTCTAATAATTATTTAACTATAGGACATAAAAGATAATGAATAGTTAAATATTTAAAAATAATTATTTAACTATAGATGAACAATGAAGAGCGAATAATTAAATAAATGAAAATTTATTTAATTATAGAAAGAAAGAGTACATGTTAGTGATGTAATTAAATAAATATTAATTTATTTAATTAATCAAAGAAAGAATAAAGAAAGGGAATGTGAATTAATTAAATAATTAAAATTGGGGCGGTGGGCCTAGCTCGATTGGCTAAAGCATCCTGTTGTAGGCAAGAGGTCACGAGGTCTAGTTTCCCCACTGTCCCCATGGTACCAAAGGGTGTGTCATGCCAGCGTCACCAGTCACGTGAATTTTTTTTACCAAACACACTACAGTTTATAGGGGGATGAATACCCGATCGATTCCTGCAGTCTAAAAAAAATTAAATAATTAAAATTATTTAATTAATAAAATAATGTGATTAAAGTGAAATAATTAGATAATTAAGATTATTTAACTAAAAGGGGGAGAAGAAATAATAATGCGGAAAAATGGTGCTCACAGACCAAGACATTTTTTAGTGTCTAAAATTACATTTATTACAATTCACATGTCGGCCTACAACAAAAAATATTATATTTGCAAGTCGGCCAAAGATAAAAAAATCAACATGAAATGTGTAGAGGGCAAGACCCAAAAGACTGCACACAACCCCAAGAAGAGGAACATGCCTTGAGGATTCCAATACACACTTAACCTGGTCCTAAACAGTCTTCACAACTTCAGTCTTCAATGAAAATCATCTACATGCTTCACAAATTCAAATTAGGTTATCCATATGCAAGAATACATGAAACTTGTAGCACCTTGGCCTTCACAAGATTAGCGGTACACATGAATGATAAAAAATTAATTACACTTCTCCCAAATGAGTCAGCATGACCTATACAGTACCTTCAAACATTCCTCAAACTCGGCTCACACTTGAACTCATGGCACACAACACCAACATACCTAAGTCAGCCAAGTAAAATCATAACCCAACAAAACACCCATTGCCGACCACAGCTAGTTCTAGAGAATCTAGACAACACCTTTTGGAGCAACAATAAACATCACATGATATTCAAGAACATTCTCATACATCCCTTTCACAACTTCATGCAACACCAAGTTAGTGCAATCCAACAAACAATGAAACTAGTCATTAGACAACACAATCCTACACATTGTCACCTTCAACTTTCTCTATGGAAGGACTAATGACATAAAATTTTGGATATACCACCTTCAGAACATACTAAAATTATCTTCTGAACCACATAACCATATCTAGAAATGTGGAGGAATAGAGAGCCAAAACTTTCACATTTGAAAACACCAACATAGGATCAACCTAGTCTCCAAACTGTTACTCACAAAAACATCTTTCCAAAACCCAAATGAACTAAAACTTGGATCACACATGCCTTGACACATCATGAAGCTATCTTCCTAACTGTAGGAATAAGACATCACTAGAGAAGAAATTTGGAGTATTTCTCAGAGACTCTAGCAACCAAATAGCCAGACTGCAACTCTCTTTAACATCACCAACTCTGTTGACATCAATGACAACCAAACTGCAACAAATGTAATGTTGTAAAATTGCACCCCAATGAAATTTCACATTGCATGACCCTCACTTTAGCCTAATAAAGATGACAATGCAAATCCCCCTTTTTTTCTCACCATCATTTTCTTCCCTGACCCCATTGCTTTCTATCTTTGAACAATTTTTTTTCAAGGATGATTCCACGATGCGTAGACATGTGCACACCGCATAAACATCTTGACAAGATTCTTTATCTTATAGTCGTTGGGACGTTACATTTCCACCTGCCTGTGAAGTCTAATGTTTATGTGGTCATAGAAGCATCTGAAAATGACCCTCTTACATGTATTTCTTCATTCAAACATACTCATTCACTATTCCATTAACTCTCTCATTCATTCTAAAAAGTCTATCACTCAATATTTCATTCTCTCATTCTCCTTCTTGCATTCTCATTCTCTGATCAAGATCTTCTACACCATTTTTCTCAATTTTATTACACATTCTTGTCTCCTACATCGTTGTCTTTGCTCTCTCAAGTGTTTCACTCTCTTTTTGGCTTTACAAGCTCGTTGAAGGGAGGGTAAACACTCTTTTACTTGCATTATTGTGTTTGTTTAGTAGCATATTGATATCTATCATGTCTACTTTCTTTATCTTAGCAATATTTCTTTCCTATCATCTATTTCTTTATCTACTTGTCTTCTTGGCTATCTGTGGAGGTGGAAACACCAAAACGAGGGTTTGACCAAGGCAAACCTTGAAACAGCCCCAAAAAAATTCATTATCTCCATGTGTGCAGGTTGTTCATGTGGAGCTTTGTAGGAGGATACATAGCATTAGACTTCCCATGACTTTGCTTTTCTCTTTTATCTCTCATCATTTTATTTCATTAGTTTAGATTCTTGCATTTTTAGTATTCTTTGTGTTGTACTTTCTATCATTTTAGAATTTTGCTAGCTTAGTTAAACAAACATATTTTAGTCTTTGAGTTGTTAGTAGGTGTGTGTGTGAAATTGTGGGAGAGTTAGCAAATCAATAATAAAACACACAAACATCAATGAGACGTATTAAATTAAAGATTTGAATGACAGAATTAACCAAGTTAAAACAAAAAAAGTCTCTAAAATCGTTCCATTGTTCTCCATTCTTAAGGATCCTTTAAATCATTAGTGCTCTCAGATTTTATATGTGCACTATGACTGGTTTGGATGACAACCTAAGAAAGGAAATGTTGTATAATGTAAGAAATCCAAGTTCCTACATGATATCATATGATGCAAATGATAATGGTGATATTGACAATGGATAATAATACTAGATTATATAATGCAAATGTTGTATACAAGCTAAGATGGTAACTAAAATGCAACTATGAATTAATACATGATTCTAAATTAACATGATACTACAATTCTCAAATAATAAATGCTAAATACTCTAAACTCTAACTCTAAATGCTCCAAATTCTCCAATGTTATTCCTGCATAATAAGTTTGCTCCAAGATGTGATGTAAAATGTTGTAGCAAGAGATTGTATTTATAGGATTTCTAAAGCATCTTGTGATGTGGCAGCAATCAACAGTCAAGATTCAAACATGAGAGATGAACGGTGGAGATCAAAGAATCATGGAGGATGTTCCTTTGACCAAAGGCAACATGCCAAATGTATGAAAGAATCAAATGTGTGAGAAAGCCAAGTGCCAAAAGTGTGTTTTGGAATTGGTTGAAAATAATGTCATTTAAATATTAGTCATATTTAAATACATGTGACACTTGATGATGTGGCCAAAAAGTGTTGTAGACATGTGACTAAATTTGAATTTGAAATTATTCAAACTTAGTGAGAAGATATTTATTTAAATAAAAACAAACTATAGACATTTGTTTATTTAATTAAATTTAGAAGAATGTGGTTTAAGATGAAGAATTTAGAAAAGTGTATGATGCAAATGTTAACTAGTATTTAATTGATAATTTATTTATAAGTAGATGAAATAAAAGGGGTTCATTAATTAAATAACTAGTATTTAATTAATTAATTGTCTTGACCTATTTTAGGTGTATACATTTTGCCCTTCTTTGAAGTAATGTGTTTACACGTTGCTTCAAAGAATAATTTGTTGCTGATGTCGACAAAAAAAAAAAATCAATGCCCCAGACATTGATTTTTGGGTGATGACAAATATATGTGCCCTCGTGAAATAAATCAATGATTTTTTGAATTTTTAAGATTTTTTTGAAATTTTTGAAATTTTCATGATTTGATGATAATTTCAAAATTTTATGATTCAGAAATGATTTATCTCCCAAAAAATGATGTATAAGCCACCAAGTGACGACTTGATGAATTAAAGCCCCTTTGAAAATAAAATAAATCAACCCCATAAAAATCCCACTTATTTAACCTTTAAAAGGTTAAAAAGAGTGATTAGAAGTTCATTTGCACATTTGCAATTTGAAGATTTGAGAGTGATTGAGCAATCTTTCAATTTGGAGCAGAATGGTGATCCCTTACCACACACATCGATTCAAGCGCGTGCGACAACACAACCTCCCGGTAGTGTACGAACCTTCAGTATGTACTGCAAAAAACTTCCTTGTAATTTGTGCAATTCATTTTCCTGCTCTTTTTCCATGTTTAAATTTGGTTTAAAATTTTCTAGCGCATAGAACACCTGATGTAGTGCATTCATTAACCATAATTGCGCATAGAATAGATTAGCGCTTAGGGTAAATAGATTAGTGCATTGAATGATTATTTTCACACATTGGTAGATTTAGCGCGTAGGTGATCTGAATTAGCACATAGAAGTACTGAAATAGCGCATAGGTATACTTAGAGCATTGGGGGAGAGGTTTAGTGCATTGAGAAAATGATGTAGCACATAAGATGATTCGATGCATAGGGACTCTGTTCTGGCGCATCTGCGAAATTGTCTGGTGTATATGATAGTTTTTTGCATTGAAGCCCTATTTTAGCGCACTGATGGATTTTTGTGGTGCATAGAGTTTTTTAGCACACTGAAGCATTGTTCTAGCTCATTGGTGAAATTTAGACCAGATTGATATTTTTTTATTAGACCTTGATTTCGATAATGTTTGATCACATCAACATTTGATTTGATGATGATTGATGATGTTGATAGATTAGATGTCCATTGATCTCATGATAGGTGAGATTCAATGATTGATATTGATAATTGACCTCATGATAGGCGAGGATCAATGATAGTTTGATTGATTGATTGACCTCATGATAGGCGAGATCAAACTAATTGATAAACCTCATGATAGGCGAGGTTGAATGATAGATAAACCTCATGATAGGCAAGGTTTAATGATAGATAAACATCGTGATAGGTGAGGTTGATTGATAGATTGATGCTCATGAGATTTGATCAAAGTCTCACTAGAGTTGATTAGATTGATAGGCTGATTGATTTTGATGGATTGATAGGTTGATTGATTGGCTAATTTGTGATTTTTTTATGATAGGAGCCTTTGACGAGTCTGCAAATTCAAGAGTGTTTCCCCAGGACATGGGATTTGATACCCCACCTAACACAGCTTGAGGTAGCTATTATCGCACGATGCAGATTTTTGTCTCTGATAGATATGCCCCAGATTAGGATTAATAGGGGTCTCTTGACAACTTTAGTAGAGAGGTGGCATAGTGAGCATAACACCTTTCACTTACCCACTGATGAGATTACAGTGACACTAGAGGACATATATCAGATTATGCAGATTTATGTTGTTGGAGAGCTAGTCTTATATGATTTTACTGAGCAAGGTGGGACCAATGCACTGAGGAAAGTATTCTAGGATGGCCAGATATGTGGTTATGAGATTTTGTGGAGAGAGATGGTTGATGCCTATGTCACACTATCGTTTGTGCTAGTTGGTTTCATTGGAGGGTTCCTTTGTCCTAATCACAGGTCAAAGGGACTTTCAGTTGGATTGGGTAGGATTCTTGAGAGCATGATCATTCAAGCTACCTGATATGTCTGTGGATGTTACATGCTCGCTCATCTATACCATGATTTACACCAGGTGGTTTACCTTTGAGGGGCTAGTTTATCAGCTAGGGTCACATTGCTTCAGGTCTGGGCTTGGGAGCATATAGCGGTCACTCGTTTAGTTGGAGACAGATAGCGACCCACGATGAGACTATATGTATATGTTTATGCAGGTCCAGTTGCTCAGCCTAGGCTGGCTAAACTAGAGTATTGGAGGAGGATTCTTGATGACTTAAAGGTCGGTGACATGGTAGCCATATCTTGATTGTGAGCAGTAGCCAGAGGACGACACTAAGATGGCATTTTTTATGTCAGTCTATGTATCTGATTGGGTGGACCCGATTCATCATTGAGAGATTCTTGCTATTGAGGGTACTTAGGTAGTATGGAAGGGTCCAACGCATGCCCAAGGGAGTGGCACATTATGCCCAATGATAGATAGATGCTACAGAGTGGGGACCTATTTTGTCATATGATGTAACAGTGCAGGCATTCCAGAGTTTATAGACCATTATCTAGGGCATTCATCTAGAGATAATTGAGGCTCCAATATTAGAGGAGTATGCCCAATACCTTTTCTTGTATCCATTCCCATGGATCACCATCCCAGATGAGCCAGTACCATTGTTAGAGGAGGAGAGGGCAATAGGTCATGGACATAGGCGGTGGAGAGGTGGAGGAGATGAGGAGGAGGAGGCAAAGAGAAGTGATGATGGGGATGGAGATGGAGATAATATTGATGGGGGTGATGAAGATGGAGGCGATGGAGATGAAGGTGATGGTGGTGGAGGAGATGAGGGTGGTGGTGGCCCAAATTTTGATGTTCAAGACTTCATAGTGCCTCAAAAGAGGCGATCATTAGTTGTGGCATCCCAACAACATGTGGAGATCAAGCTTCCCTCGTAGCAATAACAGACTCAAATAGTTTCTTTACAGGTGTAGGTTGAGACACTACCGGGTTAGTGAGAGTAGGTAAAGGCTTTGTTGACACAAGCTCAGGGACAGATTACTGCTCTGATGATAGAGAGGGATGTTGTGAGACAGTAGTATGTACAGGCATAGGGACAACTTACACAGTTCCAGGGACAGGTTACTGCACTCACTACTGAGAGGGACAACTTAAGACTATGGGTGGGTCAGGTAGAGGGCATTTCTGAGAGACTACAGAGAGCCATAGAGGCCATAGATATAGTAGAATGTTTTAGAGAGGTATGACATACTGCGTAGGAGGCCAAGTTCTACAGAGTGAGATATCATGATGTAGTTCCTCCAAAGCGGCAGGAGAGTTATGCGCAGTCCGGTCAGGTAGGTCCCAGTCTCATACCACTAGCAAAGGTATTACACAGCCACTTTTGAGAGATCAGAGAGATCCTAGTGCAGGTCCATCTGGTGTAGGAGGTACTGGTCCAATGATGCTAACACCATCTAGGGACAGCATGACATAGCTCTGATGTGATGACATATTTTTTATATTTTTGGACATGATGTATACTTCTTGATTCAGATGAGACACTATGATATACTGTCATTTTTTATATTGATGTATCTCTCTATATCTTTGGATATCCTTGTACACTTGACATTATGATTTTCAGGTTATATGATATGCGGCGATGATGATGATTGATCTATGTGTTTATGATGTTTATATGATGATGATCATGATGATTATGATGGATGCATTTAATTTCTATTATATATGCTATGTGATGTTCTATATGATGATGATCATGATGATTATGATTTTATGATGCTTTATGAATGATGCCCATATGATGATTTTATGTTTTTTTGTACTTTTCTAATGCAAATAGATGATGCAATGCATGGATGAATGATGGATGAAATTATCACATGATGGTGCATAGTTATATGTGTTTATGATGTTTATATGAGGATGATCATGATGATTATGATGATTATGTAATGATGAGATGATGTATGTAATGATGATATGATAATGAATGATTGATGATTTTATATGCTTTATGGATGATGCTTTATGCTATGTGAGATGGATTTGATTATGCAAATGATGTGTGATGTTTATGTATGCTCATGTGATGATTATGTTGATCTAGCTAGTCCTTTGTCAGTCTTGGATTTGAGTAATAACAAATTCATCTTCACTATTGGTTTTAGATGTTCATAACAATGGCATTATATCTTTCTTGTCCAGTCATGTTTCTTAGCAACTTTTTCTTCTTAGAAATCTTACTTTGTTGGATATGTCTTTCAATCATCCGATGCACTCCAAGGTGGAAATCAACTTGAAATGACAAATAACAGATGGTCAACCCAAATTTCAAAGCAAATCAAAAGAACTTCACAAATTCACTTGTTAGATGCATTCTTTCCATAACACTGCCAAACAGCTTCAAGGGACTTTTCACCCAACTTTCCCAAAATACTTTCCAAATAAATAATGGATTGAGACACCCATTAAGGACTTAAACAACATACTTCAAGATCAGATATAACTCCTTTGGACCAGTTTAGACTTCCAATACACTCACCATGGGAAAAACAAGGAAAATAGGTCAATTTAACAAAGGAAGTGCCCTTCAAACTTATCCAATAATCTTGAAACCTTGGGGAAGCAAATTAAATGGCTTGAAACCATAGAATCCACAATTTCTTTGCACCTGTACGACCATAAACACTCCCAACTCAAAAAACCTCCTTTTCTAATGCAAAAACAAGGGTTTTGCCAAAATCTTCATTCCCAGACTTGAATAAACAAATAAATGGTCCAAACACCTTCCATAGGGTCTATGTTGACATTTTCAATGCTTACAATCTCAACTCCATTAATAATTCATTGAAAAGCACTTTGAAACCATCACTTTTCATTGGAAAAATGCACTTTCAGCCCTAGGGCATCACACATTCACCATAATAATGCCTTATTATAATATAAAATGCATTAATACATCTAATTTACATCATATTAGACCATTCCACTGAGTTATAGTGGCATACAATGGGTGGAATGGTCAAAAACTACATTTTAGACTTTCAAACCCTCTAATGGCTGTGCACAGGCAGTTTTAATAAAATGTCAATAAAATCCTCTAAACTCAATAAAAATTCACCAAAACACTTTCAAATGAAATTTGACACTCTCCTCTTTCCAACCATAATAGGGTTGAGCCTTTACAGGTCGTACAAAGGTCGTACCACACGTTTTAGCAGCAAATTTACACAAAAATTTCCAGAAAGCAACCTTTTTTTCATTAGAACTTCAAAAAAATGATTCAACAACCATGCCTCAACCATGAGAGGCTTATTTAACATCTAACCACCCTTACAAACATCCTCCAACTGGAATTTTAATTAGTTGGACATTGGAAACCAACTTTTTACCAATTAGACCCCTAATTGCCTAGTTTTGCACTTTTAACAATTTGTTGACAATAAGTACATTTTTATGCAACCTTTTGCATTTTTTGAACTAAATAACATCAAAGACCCCTAATTACATCATTAATGGGCTAAAATTCCTTATTAAATCATTAAATGACCCAAATACCCCCTCTTTCCTAATGTCTTCCTTGAACTTTAATTTTGAAAATGTGTGTATTGGGTGCTCCTGCACCATACACCCTGGCTTAAAATTCTTCCAAGTCCCTTGGAAACTTCTGTACCTATAAAAAAACATAATTATATACTCCTCTTTGTCCTTTCAATGGTCTCATCTTCACCTTGGGCTTATACTTGTCCTCCTCTTGAAATTCCATGCTTGCTTTGTGACTTTGATTCTTCATGTCTGCTCTATCAACTTGAATCTGCACTTCTAGGATTTGATTGTCCTTCATCCATCTTCCTTTTTCTTGTTCTTCAACTTCTTTCATTACAAACCAACTCATCCTATTTACTTTACCCTTCATGGTGACAACCTTTTCTTCATACTCTTGCATTGTCCTTTTCACATTTCCCTTCATTGTTTCTTGCCATTCTAACTGGCTGACTGTCATGTCTTTGTCTGTCATAAACTTGTTATCCCTATTAAGACCTTGCATCAAACCTTTTTCTTCCTTCATCACTGTGTTCTTAACCTGCAATTTCCTCTTAAACTCATTACATTCATGCCCCATCATTGGGCTATGTAAGTCATCCTCTTGACTGTCCATACTTTGCCTTCTATTTTCTTCCTCAAAGACCTCTGTCCTACTAACTTCAGAAACACAACTTAACTGTTCTTCACCTCCTCCTAACATCATGCTTTCACATTGGTTTACCTCAACCAATCTACTCTCCATCACTTGCCATACCCCTTGGGATTCTCTCTCATCTACCTTCACTTCACTGTCCACCTTTTCCATTGTATTTACAATGTCCATACTCTCTATATTTCTAGTATTAGACTAATTTTTGTCTGCAATCAACTTCACAGGACACCAAACTATCCCTATCATAATCTTCTCATCATCTACAAGCATTTCAAGACTTGTTCCTTTGTTTTCATCTTTGGTACCTTCATCCTTTACCTTTACTTCAGTTTTTAAGACCCCTTTATCCATAGGTCTGTGAATCACATCTTCATATACCTGCTTCTTTTCACTTTCTTGCACATGTAGTGGATAACTCACCTCTTCCCTTGTGTTTTCATCATGCCCAAATGGCTTGTGTTCTTGCAACTCTTCTTCACTCTTCATAACCTCATCTCTTCTCCTAAGGATCTCTATCCCAAGAATCTTCTTTTCACAACACTATGTCTCAGTCCCATATACCTTTGCATTCTTCATGGTTGGCTGCCCTATAACACTATCATTGCTCTTTGAAAAAAATCTTACATGTTCCTTATCTTCAATACAATATTCATGCTTACCTTGCTCTTTCAAGGTCTTTTCATCTTTGTCCTTCACTTTCTTTGTTTCCCTTGTGTCTTCAAACTATTTTGTTTTCCTCAATGGTTCCTCATGGTGTTTTGCTTTCTCCATTGCTTCTATTCTATGCCTTTTTGTCTCTCCCTTATACCCTTGTCCTTTTGTTCCAACAACTCTCTTTTTTCATACATTCCTATCCTTCTTTGTGTCTCTTCATCCTACAAACAATTCAAGATATACCTTTTCCCATCCTTTTTAATTTCATACACATTTAGTCTCCCATCATATATAGCAAATCTATCAAAATGCCAAACCCTTCCTAGTATCATATGGAAATCTCTTATAGGAATTATATCACATAATACAACATCATTATAAGGACCAATCTGAAAATCTAAAAAAGCTTGCTCTCGAACCACAACATGCTGATTACTATTTATCCAATATGCCTTGTAAGGTGATTCATGTTTTAGCCTTGTCAAATGCAATTTTTCAACCATTTCTTCTGAGACAACATTATCTAATGAACCTGAATCAATCAGTACCTTACATATCTTACCTCTACATTTGCATCTGGTTTGGAAGATAGCATGCCTCATTCGTTCTTCTTTCTCATCCAACCTTCTGATGGCCATGGTGTCTTGTATCTTCAAATGCTCCTCCTTCAAACTTCAAGAGATCTACTAGCTCGCTCTGATACCACTTTGAAGTAGGTCCAAGGTGGAAATCAACTTGAAATGACAAATAATAAATGTTCAACCCAAATTTCAAAGCAAATCAAAACAACTTCACAAATCCACTTGTTAGATGCATTCTTTCCATCAACACGACCAAACAGCTTCAAGGGACTTTTCACCCAACTTTCCCAAAATACCTTCCAAATAAAAAACAGATTTAGACACCCATTAAAGACTTACACAACATACTTCAATATCAGATATAACTCCTTTGGACCAGTTTAGACTTCCAATACACTCACCATGGGAAAAATAATGAAAAGAGGTCAATTTAACAAAGGAAGTACCATTAAAACTTATCCAATCATCTTGAAACCTTAGGGAAGCAAATTAAATGGTCAAAAACCACATAATCCACCACTAGTTTGCACCTGTATGGTCAGAAACACTCCCAACTTAGAAAACCTCCTTTAGTAATGCAAAAACAAGGGTTTTGTCAAAATCTTCATTTCCAGACTTGAATAAACAAATAAATGGTCCAAAAACCTTCCATAGGGTTTTCCTTGACATTTTAAATTCTTACAATCTCAACTCCATTAATAATTCATTGAAAAGCACTTTGAAACCATCACTTTTCAAGTGAAAAATGCATTTTCAGCCCTAGGGAATCACACATTCACCACAATAATGCCTTATTATAATATAAAATTCATTAATACATCTAATCTACATCATATTAGACCATTCCACCAAGTTACAGTGGCATACAATGGGTGGAATGGTCAAAAACTACATTTTAGACTTTCAAACCCTCTAATGGTTGTGCACAAACAATTTTAGTAAAATGCCAATAAAATCCCCTAAACTCAATGAAAATTCACCAAACCACTTTCAAATGAAAGATGACACTCTCCTCTTTCCAAAAATAATATGGTTGAGCCCGTATAGGTCGTACAAAGGTCGTACCACATGTTTTAGCAACAAATTTACACAAAAATTTCCAAAAAACAACCACTTTTTCATTAGAACTTATAAAAAGAATGATTCAAAAACCATGCCTCAACCATGAGAGGCTTATTTAACATCTAACCACCCTTACAAACATCCTCCAACTTAAATTTTAATTAGTTGGACATTGGAAACCAACTTTTTAGTAATTAGACCCCTAATTGCCTAGTTTTTCACTTTTAACAATTTGTTGACAATAAGTATATTTTATGCAACCTTTGCATTTTTGAGTTAAATAACATAGAAGACCCCTAATTACATCACACACGGGCTCAAATTCTTTATTAAATCATTAGGATGACTATTTCCTTAATGTGCTTCCTTGAT